>OZ022263.1:148287461-148294961 GCA_963978885.1 Nemotelus pantherinus
TTTTTAAATAATCCTTACCCAGTGACACAAATATGTGCTCTGGAGACTGTTGAAAGCGGCTATCTCAATCGTCTTAATCTACAACACTTAAATAAGGAAGAATTCAAAGCAATAGTGACTCTTGTTAAAAAATTTGAGCACTTACTTTTTAAAGAAGGTGATAAGCTCACAAGTACCCCTGTTATTCAACACGAAATAGTAACCACGACTAATAATCAAATAAATTCGAAACTCTATCGATACCCACCGAAACACGAACAGGAAGTTAGGCGGCAAATAGCTGAAATGGAGGAACAGGGTATAATCCGCAAAAGTAATTCCAAATATTCTAGCCCGCTGATAGTCGTCCCCAAAAAGAATGATAATTCTGGAGAAAGAAAGTTCAGGATTGTCATAGATTACCGAAAGTTAAATGAGGTGACGGTAGATGACAAGTTTCCCTTGCCTCAAATTGATTCAATCCTGGATAAGTTAGGCAGAGCTCAGTATTTTTCTACCATAGACCTAGCAAAAGGGTATCATCAAATATTGGTTAAGGAAGAAGATCGTAAAAAGACGGCCTTTGTTACGCCGCACGGTTTATATGAATTCGTCAGAATGCCATTCGGTCTCAAAAACGCCCCTGCGACGTTTCAGAGGCTCATGAATGACGTTCTGAGGGATCATATAAACAGAACTTGCGTGGTTTATCTGGACGATGTACTTATATTTAGTACGTCACTCCAAGAGCATATTCAAGCCATATCAGATATATTTCGAACTTTAGATCAACACAAACTTAAAATTCAGATAGATAAATGCCGATTTTTGGAAAAAGAGACACCATTTTTAGGACATATTATTACTCGTGAAGGATTAAAGCCCAACCCCGACAAGGTTAAAGTTATTGAGAATTTAAAGTTACCTCAAAGTGAGAAAGAGATCAAAAGTTTTCTCGGACTTACAGGTTTTTACCGGAAGTTCATTCGGGACTATGCAAAGGTTGCACAGCCCATGACGAAATATTTAAAAAGGATATGAAAATAAATATAAGTGATCCAAATTACATTAATGCCTTCGAAAAACTCAAAAGTCTTATAATATCGCATCCAATACTCCGTTTTCCAGACTTCACCAGACAATTTCAGCTAACAACAGACGCTTCGAATTTCGCAATAGGTGCCGTCTTATCCCAAGATGGCCACCCTATCTGCTTCGCGTCTCGAACCCTAAACTCCCATGAGCAGAAATATTCCGCCACAGATAAGGAATTTCTAGCCATTATGTGGTCCATAAACTACTTCAGGCCTTATTTGTATGGGAATAAGTTCAAGATTTTCACGGACCACCAGCCCATAAAGTACCTTCAAGCAAAATATCGAGGAAGAGATCTGTCCCCACGGCATCAACGTTGGCTCTTAAAACTTGGAGAGTATCAGTTTGAAATGGACTATGTTAAAGGTCGAGAAAACAAAGTAGCTGATTTTTTAAGTCGTATTAAGCCTGATGCAGAAAATAATGAGGAGAAAACTGAAATCGACGAGCAAACAAATTCATTTTCCGATCTAGGTGTACTATGCAATATTGAAGATGATGACAATCAAACCTTAGCCACAATACATTCAGCAGAGGAAGAATTACTCGACTACATACCTATTAAAGAAGAAATTATAAATAAATATAGGACACAAATTATTCTAACTAATAATAAAACGCACGAATTTGAAAGTTTACACAACAAAAGAAAAATTTTTATAGCAGAATATGATTTTGATAATTTAACAAACATACTTAGGAGGTATATTAAGAAAGGTAAAATAGGAATTTATACAGAAATTGAAGACAGTAAGTACAACATTGTACAGGAAAAGATTAGAGAACTCTTTTCCAACGATTCACAGGTTAAATTTATTCGCTGTTCCCTTAGAGCTAAAGATATTGAAACTGAGACGGAAGCTGTAAGGCAAATATCCTTGTATCACGTTAAAGAAAGCCTGCATTCGGGAATACAAGAAACTTTCAATACGCTAAAAAACAAAATATATTTTCCGAATTTACAAGAACTAATAACACTGGTAATCAGTCAATGCGATGTATGCCAAGAAGTCAAATATGACAGGAATCCTATCAAACCAAAATTTAAATACACTGAAACTGCATCTGATGTCAATCAAATTTTATATATGGACATATACACAATAATGAAACATAGTTTTTTGACGGTCATAGATAAATTCTCTAAATTTGCTTCAATATACTACCTAACAGACAGAAATCATGTTACCATAATAGAACAATTAGAGGAACACATAGCGAAGATAGGCAAACCAAATAAAATTGTTGCAGGTAATGAGTTCGGTGGTGTGCGAGTAAAAGAATTTCTCCAAGAAGAAGGAATAACCCTTCACCTCACAAAAGCTCATAGTCATACAGGACTATCAGATATAGAAAGATTACATAGTACAATTGTAGAAAAGTTTCGAACAATAGCCATTAATAAACCCAAAATATCAGCTAGGCGAATACTTCAACAATCGGTTCGAAATTATAATGAACGTTTCCACTCCACAATTAAATCCACTCCTGCAGATGTTCAGTTTCATAGAGTAAATTTTGATCGCATACGAAAGAATATCGAAAAAGCAAAAGAAAAATACCTCGAAAAACAAAATCAACGTAGAGAAGACTACGAAGAGACCAGAACAACAGGTTTTATTAAAAACTATAAGGCTGCTCGTTTAAAACACCTACCAAAATATAGAAAAGCGCAACTGGAAAATGTGCATCCCGTAAATATCAAGAGAAAGCCAAAACTTATGGATCAAACCCAAGGAGATGAAAAGTTTATTACCGAAAATGAAAAATTACTGATACATAGATCATTAAATAACGGCCCACAAGACGAAATTCTTGTCAATAAATTCAATTTGAGTATAAGTCGTCAAGATATTACCACATTAAGCGAAGGAAAATGGCTAAATGACAATATCATTAATTTCTACCTCAACCTACTAGCAGAACGCAGCGAACATCGAAAACACAATGAATGGCCTAAAATCTACTCGATGAATACATTTTTTCTACCGATCTTACTAAAATCTGGCTACGATGCTGTCCGCAGATGGACCCGTAAAGTAAACTTATTTGCGTATGACATGGTCTTCATACCCGTTCATGTGAATGGCGTACACTGGGCCTTGGCAATTATTGATTTCAAAAATAAATTCATCAAGTACTTCGACTCTATGCGAAACAATAACAACGAAATACTAAATACTTTGGAAAATTACCTTCAGGAAGAATATAAAGACAAACAAAAAGGAACATTAGACACATCATCCTTCGTCAAGGAAAATGTTGCGGATGCTCCGCAGCAAAATAATGGGAACGATTGTGGCGTTTTCTGCTGCATGGTTGCCGAATATATTTCCAGAAACACGAAACCATCGTTCACTCAAAGCGATATACCATATTTTAGAGAAAAAATGATCATTGAAATAAGCAAAGCCAAATTATTCCTATAACACATTCTTCAAATCAATTAAAAAAAAAAAAAAAAAAAAAAAAAAAAAAAATTTTTGTTTGCCTTGGTAGAAATAACTATTACATACAGATATATTACCATTCTTTGCAGCTTTTTACAATGCTAACAATATTAATCCTTCTAATAACACCGGTCCGAGGGTGGTTAAATATACATTATCTAAATGAGCAGACAGGCTTTACCGAAATCAATCTAAATAAAGTGGACATAGTATCAAAATCAAACATTATTATTCATATTATTAATTTGGAAGAAATCTTGAGCATTATTGAAGACTTCAAGGACAATGTAGCGAAACTAGACGGACAACATAGAGAACTTTTACTTTCAGAAATAGAGCATTTGGAAATCAAAGTTAAAACCCTAATACCACCATTAAGCAGACAAAAACGTGGACTAATAAACTTAATTGGAAGAACACAAAAGTGGCTCTTTGGTACAATGGACGATGAAGACCGACGGGACATTGAAAAACATCTCGAGTTGGTAAAACTAAATAACCACAACATTATTAATACTGTTAATCAGCAAGTAGACATAAACCGAAATTTCAATGAAACTTTTAGCCAATTGAAAAATATTATTAAAAGAGACAGACAAATGATCTTTGACAGAGTAAATAACCTCTCTAGCAACGCATACATGGAAAATGTCTATTTAGATCAAATGTTTAAAATTCAAATACTTAAAAACAAAATAGAAGCTATTCAGGACAATGTTATTTCGGCCAAACATGGTATTTTACATCCAAGCCTGTTAACAGATCAAGAAGTGAAAAAGTATGATGTTAATTTAGAAAAACTAAAGTATATGAAAGTCGGATTAGCAAAATCAGAAAATGATTCGCTTATTTTTGCAATAAAAATTCCAAAAGAATTCGTAAGAGTACAGCTTAAAATGATTTTACCAATACCTAACTTGAAAGGAAAGGAAATAGATTATCCAAAAGAAATTACATTCGAATTGAACAACACATTATATAAATTCGAGAATTCGAAAATACTTAACGAACTTAGCATAAGCAAACACTGTATATACAAAGAAAACTGTAATGTTATAAAAAACACAGATCTTGAAATAATTGAAATCGATAGCCAAACCATTGTAATAAAAAATGCAAACAATACTCAAATAAATCAAAATTGTGATAGCAGACAACTAAAAATGTCGGGACATATGCTTATTCACTATAATAATTGTAGTTTGAAAATTTTAGAACACTATTTTACCAATGAAGAAGAAAAATTTGAAGACAGATTTTACTACCCCATTAACAAAGAATTAAAAAACTTTACAGAAAAACTCACTTTAAATGACGTAATTTTCCATAGTACCAATAACATTAAAAAGATTAAAGAACTCCAAATTCATAAAAATTTCACAATTGGCATAAATATAAGTCTGTTTTTGTTAATCATGCTTACCAGTTTCTTATCATTACTATTTTATCTCAAAAAGAAACAAGATTGTAACATGAAAATTAGAAATAGAATCCAGGAGGATTCTAATCCAAACGGGGGAGAAGTTATGCATAAGCCACCGTCCGGTCTCATAAAATATGAAACCACGAAGAAACATGACTCCGCCTTAGAAGACGTGAGAAACTTCGTGGCACATTTTCAGAAATGTGAAAAGCCAGACGCTGACTTTGCATAATGGACATGCACCTCCAATAATTGTCATTAAGCGTAAGTTGAGTTCTACTTGATTCGTCCGCGTGTGCAGACGCATTGTAACATTCGTAAGAATATTAAAATAAATGTCCAATCTCTAAAGTTTAATCCGTGTGTTTTTTTTATTTTTGGCATTCACTGCGGTTAAAACCGTTTCTAGCACGCCTGGTAACCCTTGCCCATCTAACCTATGTTTCTAGCATCAAAAACTTCTGTTCACGGAAACTCACGATCCAATAAGCAGAATTAATTGAAATTCACAGAATGTATTGATCTTGATTAACACCAAGTCTGGTAGAAGTGATTTTGAAATGCGGGCATTTTTGTGCCAGTGGTGCCATCTTGAAAAATCACTAATCAAGTTAACTGCTTTTAGCCCTGTAAATTCTTATTCAGTTGTTCGATTTTGACGAAATTCACAAAGTAGCTGAACTTTGCTTTAAACCACGTTTGGTAGTAATTTTGTTGAAAAATTCGGTTAGAGCTGCCAGCTACGATAGTTTTTCTGACTGAAATTTTAAAAATTCGTTAAAGAAAATAAAGTTCTGTGCCCTATACCTTCCAGTTCAGTCATGGTGTCATTACGAAATTCATATGGCTAATTAATCTTATTTTAGTTCAATAATATGATAGAGTTGCCAGCTATGGTTATTTTTGTATTTTTTTGGCAAACCTTTAGTAAGTGGTTTTAGCATAGAATTTTCAAATCGTAGTGATTTTATAGTGAAAACAAACACCAAATATTAAGATCTAGAAAATTTGAAAACTTTTACTAATGGTCACCCTAAATTTATTTGCATCCCTATAACTACCAATGCGGTCATCGGATCAATACGAAATTTGCAGAGCTGGTTGACTTCAATGTAGAGTAGATGCGACATATTTTTGGCTTCGGTGCTAGTTAAGGGCTGCTAGCACTAGGCCTTTTTGTTATTTTCGTTCCAATGAATACTTGCATTAAGCATTTTCATCGCAAACATTTGCAATGATAATTTTTTAACTTCTGGACATTTTTCAGATGGCAACCTCAAACACCTTTCTACCGCAGTAACTTTCGATGAAGTCACCGAAATTAAGATTAGCTTAGATTCTTTTATTACTTAGGATGTATTAGTTTTAAGAAGGAAAAGTAAATAGTGGTAGAATACACACTCAAAATTTGCACAAATCCTCTACTGTTCTTCCAACATTAGTTTTTCTAGCGGGTCTGATGCGCTAGGGTTTTTTTAAAATTTTATTCCACGATGTCGTAACGGATGGCTAATAGGGATGTCATGTGCTAAGTAGAGTACAACTCACTTCTTTTTCACCATTTTAGTAAATTATTAACACTCTCGATAGCTGTAGAATAAGAAACAACCGGCATGACATCGATAATATTAACATCGCTGCTATATGAAGCCTTGTCATTACTATTATCTTCATCGGATTCGCAATTCAAGATGTCTTCATTCCATGTTTGGATATCCTCAATAGAAGAGATTGGTTTCTTTCGAGGAGTTCCGCTTCGTTTTGATCTCGATTTGCTCGGACAAATTCAGCAAGAGGCAAATCGTCCTCGCTGTCAAACTCTTTGCCGTCGCAATTCAATAGTTTGAACCAAGACTTTAAGACCTTAAGACAACTCATCTCAAGCTTTCTTCAGTATGACTATCACGTCGCGGATAGCATGTCGCTTTAAGCGTTTGTTTAGTTTGTCTAGTTATCTGATTGCAGCTTATTTCTGTAAACGAGCTTTGTCATCTTTATAGGGTTTCGGTTTATTCGTTGCACAGCTGCGGTTACATTTGGAGGGGAAAAATATGCGACTATATTAAGTCTGCTCCCGTACTTTCAGTAACTGAATTTTACTGAATTTTCCTGAATCATGTGGTGGGGAATTTCATGAAAAGTACGGGAACGCTCTCATTGTATTTCTTGAAAAATGACAACCGAAAGTGTCAGTTTTCGGTTTTTGGGAGAACCATAGTGATTATAAAGTCATCCTAAGCGGTAATAAATTATCGCCACAAAAATATTCGACCTTCATAGCAACATTACGCAAAAAATATGTTGCTTGCCGCGCACATTTGAAAATATTTACTCCGTTTGACACTTTCAGTATTTTTCAGTAGCTCAGACCCTACTGAAATTTACTGAAAGAGGGAAAGTTTTCAGTTTTCAGTAAAACGGAGTACGGGAACAGCTTCATTGCAATTAATCGCGATTAATCGCAATTAATCGTGGTACGGGAACATACCTATTGTCGTCTTTGCTTTTCAGTTTTTCAATAGGTGCGTGAACAGAGCAATTTTCGATTAGCAG
>OZ022263.1:148297461-148362461 GCA_963978885.1 Nemotelus pantherinus
AAATGGTAATGATATTGTAGTGACAATAAACAGCAAATATTAAGCTTTCGATCATTTGAAAAAACTCGCTGCAGGTAACCCTAAATTTCTTTATGCTCCTATAACTTCGAATATAGTTAAATAACGTGAAGCAGATTTGATATATTCTTGGCTTTGATACTGGCGAAAGGTTGCCAGCACGAGTCGGTTGTTCTACTTTTGTATCAATAAATGCTTACAGTTAGTATTCATACCGGAAACATTTACAATGAAAATAAATAACCGATGTTTCAATTCCTAAAGTTCTGCAAATTTTTCGGATCGCAGCTCCAAACACCAACTTCAGTTACAGTGCTGCAGGCACTGAGCATTTTCTTCATTGATATTATATGAGATGCTGCTTTCAAAATTATGTGAAACAAGCAACTGATAACGAATATAATTAACCCGTGTTTTGCTCTCATAAACGTTGAAATTCATGCCAGTGGTAATATCTGAAACCTTCTACCATATGAGCTATAATGCATTCTTGAGACCAAAGTAAAACGTGGCATTTGAAACAGTTTGGCCGTAATAAGCAGCACATGTGGTGGAATATGCACTCAAAACCTGCACGATTCTTCTACTGTTCTTCGAACATTAGTGTTTCTAGCGGTTCAGGTGCGCTAGAGTTTTTTTTTGATATTATATAGCTAATAGTCGATTTAGACTCATTGAAGTCATGCGCTAGGCGATTTGCTTGAATCCTTTCATCAAACTTCTTTAAAATTGTAACTTTTGTATCTAAAGATAAAGTGTTCTTTTTACGTTTAAAAGACGTTCTTTGTAATTCACTGAAACTTTCAAAAGCTAATCGAGTCAAATAATATGGAAAATATATATATATATATATATATATATATATATATATATATATATATATATATATATTTATATATATATATATATATATATATATATATATATATATATATATATATATATATATATATATATATATATATATATATATATATATATATATATATATATATATATGTAGAAATATGAATTTTGGGCCAAAGTGATTTTAATACTAATGTTCTTCTTCGAACATTAGTAAAAAGGGTATATCGCTTAAATAAATGCGTTTTGAGTGAACACTTTGAATACTCGTCAAATGCCTTGAACGTTCGCTATAATATATTCCTGGTTTAACATTGTAGGTCTGATGAGTTAAAATGAAGCGTAGTTTGTTTTACATGAAGATAATTGTTATAACAATATTTTAAAGATATGCCATATCGAGTCAACATGGATTGTAATTCAATTGATAGTATGTTTTAACAAGATTCGTCATGTTGTCTGAAACAACTGATGCATCATTTGGAAAATAGAAAAGAGTTTACGCCAAACAGGAAATAATTAGGCTAACATGATTCGTAAGTATTTTCGAACCACAAGAAAAATTGATCAATTAAACTGCACTGTTTTTGAGTGTATATAGGTATGTATGGAAATATGAATTTTTGGCCAAGTGTTTTTAATACTAATGTTCTTGTTCGAACATTATTACACGAACTCACTGTAAAGATAAGATATAAACATTAATGGAAAAAATCCCGTCAACCAGCCCGATCTGCTTCACTTTACTATCTTCTAGCTTTGTGTTTTTTCACTTCCATTTCCATGGGTTGCTGATAGGAATCTTTACACACAAGCATGAATGGCGCTTCACCATTCATTAACAGCAGCTGCTTCATTTTCGGCAAAAAATCACATTTGTGTCGTGAGTTCCTCCTACTCATAGTTTTGTTATAATTATACATATCGTTCATTTCGCGCAGCAGATTAAACAAACTCTGTTCTCGAGTTCCATTGAGCGCAAACATCACATCAGTGCCGCAGCCGCTGTACACTTGATCGAGGTGAAGAGTCTCAGTCAAAAATAACATCTGGATTGCGACAATCGCTGTTCGGTTATTCTATTCTAATCGGATGATAAAGTTCACATAATTCCGTACGAGATAATTTTAAAAATAAATTCGAAATATACAAAAATAACAAGAACAAAATATACAACACACCATACCGGCGAACACTATCACTAAGCAATCATCATTTCGATTGAATTGTTCACATCAAAAATTTATAATACATAATCCGTGAAGAAACTTATAAAAGATTCAATGTCATCAACGGAAGGAAATAATCCGCTCGTCGTAAGAGCATATTACTGAGTTTGTCGTCTGTCTAGTCGCGACAGTTCAAAATGAAATCGCGATTAATGTGAACGGTCTCATTTTCCGAACGAGATTTTAGCCACATGCTGCTGAAAAATCCGTTAAGGAATCGTGGTGAATTTTTTTAGCGAAAGTTGTTCGATCAAATCCTTTTGAGGGGAAGAGTGGTGCAGTGTAGTTAATACAGTGCGTTGAATGCAGTGCTATGTTTTCTAATTGATTTTGTTATTAGAATTTAATTGCATGGTAAATTCCCGGAAATAAGTTACAAGTTCAATATTGCAGCAAGTGCAAATTAATTATTACATAACGAACAAAGCAGCTTCGGGAATTTATAAGATTTAACAAGGCAAGTTATTTTCGTTGAAGTTTGTGTACAACTCTGTAAGATTGTCAAGTGATGTGATCAAGAAATTTGCATTTCGAAATATCAAATATTTCGTGAGTGGAGAGGTTTTTTCGTATCGATAATATTTTGTTTACATTTTTTTCTGTGCAAATCGACTGTTGCATCACAATGCTATTCAATTTGTTTGATCTAGTACAAAACATATGTTTGTTATTAAGTGGCAACATTGGTTGAAAGTAGTAGTCAACTTTGAATACGTTGAGAAGAGACTAATCTTAAATTGAGAACTCGCTTGCCAAGTTAAATTTAGTGTACGGGACTAGATAATTTAACGTGATTCAAAATGTACTAATCAAATTGAATATATCCTCAATGAATACTAGAGAATGTATCCATTTAAGAATAGGACAAGATGATTGGGCAATCGAAAGCCTGCCAAAAGTTTGATGGCGAACCATCGACGAGGCAGAAAATGGTTTGCCCTTGGAGCAGCGTGCTCTAGGAGTACTCTTTTTTAAAGAAGTAATCTTTTGCTCGAACTCGACGGATGTTGGTATGCTGCCTTGCTAGCTCTACGCAGCTGGAATGGGTCAATAAAACATGGTGATGATATGCTCTAAGCCAAACTTTTTACTGATTTTCGAAGAAAATTAGTATTCGACTCGTTTCGCCAAAAATTCATATTCTTTTTATATATATATATATATATATATATTATATATATATATATATATATATATATATATATATATATATATATATATATATATATATATTATATATATATATATATATACATATATATATATATATATATATATATATATATATATATATATATATATATATATATTTATATCTATATATATATATATATATATATATATATATATATATATATATATATATATATATATATATATATATATATATATATGTATATATATATATATATATATGTACATATATATACAAATATATATATATACATATACATATATATATACATATATATAAGTATATATATATATATATATATATATATATATATATATATATATATATATATATATATATATATATATATATATATATAAGTATATATATATATATATATATATATATATATATATATATATATGTATATATATATATATATATATATATATATATATATATATATATATATATATGTATATATATATATATATATATATATATATATATACATATTTGTGTGCATATATATATATATATATTTATATATATATCCCAACTAACAATTTGTTGAACATTTTGGGCGTGGATACGTTTCCATTCCTAAGGTTGCGCCTACAAAGACACCAATGTTTCGAATTAGCGACTTTGTTGTTACGTCGTAGGTTCGAATTTGGAGCAAGAGTTACGTTGCAGTTACTTCCTTGTGGCGGCATTACCGCGACACCGCTTAGTAATGGTTTCGAAACATTATGCCTAACGTGCGACTAAGAATATGACACTTATAGTCGCAATGACGTAACAGCAACGTAAAATCTTAGTCACAATTTTAAAAAAGTTTCGTAATCGCGACGTTACGTTTGGAATTATTTCAAATTTACAAACAATCCTCTTGCCGATACCCAATATCTTTCTCTTTCACGCTCATAGCTATCTGTATGATATACGAAGAGTTTATTCAAAATGATTATGTATGTGTTAAGTGTTTATATTATGAAGATAATATTGTATTTCAGCATATGTTTAATTATTATTATAATAATTGAAAATGTTGAATCCTATGGTGATAAAACGCGAACGATTCAAATGTTACTGCAAAGGTTGTGTTGATACTCCCTAAAACTACCACGCGCCTGCGATTGTATCAGGCTTTACCTAAAATAGGTATTTTTTTCTTTCATAAAATATTCTATACTTTGTGCAAAAACTAAGTTTCGCACTATCAAACAAGTATAGCATGTTCAAACATGAAAAATCTGTGCTTAGTACATCAATTAAAACTACTATTTTGGATATTTTTAACTTCAAAGTAGTTTGCAATTCTTAGCCGCCATGATTGCCCAAATTTGTTCGCCATGATTGTCCTTTGAAGGAAATGATCCCAGTTAGTGCCTATATCGGTCATTTCAAGGCATTGTTGACACTTTGTGCCTTTGGATGTTACCGAATAGTAGTTTTGACTATATCGTACCTTCATAGTAGTTTTTAGAAGTCGTCGTTACTACCTAGTTTCTAATCTGAAATGCGCTCGAAACCCAAGGTGAAACAGTTGGTTTAACATAAATTTGGCCAATGCTAGGTGCGCTTTTTGCACCTCAGTCGAGAGCTGGTTAGAAAAGTACCATTGAAAACTGCAACAAGTGGAACAGTATTGTTTTTATTTTAAAACTACAGTCGTGACCAGCTCTCGATAGAGGTATAAAATAATGCGACAATTATAATGAAATTTAATTGAAAGTTATTCTTTAACAAAAATTTAAGTATAAATATAGCGTACAACATACTAGTTGGCAGGAGTTGGATATTATCTTCAAAAGACCGAATAATGTCTATATGCGATACAAAGGATAAAAGCGAAATCTTAAAAAAAATGTTTAAGCATCGCTGGATTTTCTATTTTACTATTCGTTTTTTTTTTTGCACTTTTACTTGTTATTTAACACACTACTGCAGTATGAATACTGAATGCAGAAACTCAGGCTTTTAAATGCACGTCCCTCAGACGTACGAAAGTATAATTCACTCACTGTTGATTTTGTTGAAGTATTAGTTTGGGAATATTGTTACTTGGTAGTGCCATCAAAGTAACATAGAATCGAGATGTGCCCATAATGTGCCTAAAAACGTTTTCGAAAAACCAACATAATTTTCAGCTTTATGAGAAGAAAAGTTTGGCAGAGGACTAAAACGATGATCGCTTAGATGGCAAAGGTTGTAGACATTAGTTGTTATTGTATGCTGACCAAAAATGAATTTCTTAATACAGTATAATAAAAAAGTCTTCAATCAATATTTTAGCTATACTAAGAAAAGAAAAGTACGCAATACTCTGACGAAACCTAACCTAAAAAAATTCTTTAAGAATAATAAAACCGATATGCTTTCAAAATGTTCGAAACTTGGCATCCTTCCAGAATTTTATAAAATCAAGTGTTCTTACAGTGCGGTGTATCTCAAAAAGCGTACTACAATTACATTCAACTAAAAGACCCCTACCATTTAGAATCAAATGTATATTTTTCGGGGGTCCAAATTATAAGAGGTTGTAATGTGTAAATACAGTAAATAATATAGAATGTCGAAATACATAAATGTGGAGTCGGCTACAACGAAATCTTTGATCATGCCAGTCGAAAGCCTCTCAAAGCGTGTTGATTGTTTGTGATGATCTTCTTCAGCTCGTCATCTAAAATCTGCATCTGCTCTCTTCTTACAATTGATTCCTCCAAAAATCATGGTTAAATTTTCGTATCCGCCAATAACTGTGCATTTTTCGCATCCGTAATATGAGTTAAACTAAACAAAATCTTTATAAGAATACCAAGTAAGATATTTATGTTCACGAAAACGTATAAGTAAATATACCTTTTACATATGCGCTGATGGTAGAATCGCAAACAAAACGCCTAATTTTCACTGAAATGTTGCTACGACAAACAATCACTGCCTCTATTAATATTGAAGATAACTCGTAACAAAAGGGTTGAGCAAATCTTTCATTTCGTTACAATAAATTACGAATGTAATAATTGATGAGTTAACCATCGACATTAATGTGTAACGATATACTCAGAAGATAGTCAATTTGTGATTACAAATCTATAAAACTTTTTGCCAATTCATTTTGCTAATTTGCAAATCAAACGTATTATTTGAAAACTGAGTTTCTAGCTGATTGGAATAGTTTATTTAATATTTTTTAATTTTTTTATAAAAGGAATTAGCTGTCCTGAACGTTGGTGACTTTTTTATGAAACTCGTTTTGTGAGATTCCACATTGACGTTTAAAGAATTGTCAGAACGAAATCGTCATGGACATAGGCGCCAATACGTAACTGTTACATGCGAGTTTCCTTGATAGGCATAGGAATATGAAAGGAAATATGTGTGGTAACTTTGACGTATAATGTGCCTTACTGGGATTTTGATTAAGTCGTAATGAAGGAACTAATCCCTAATGGACACAATGCCTGTAAAGACGCGTCACAAGTAGTCTTTACCACTTTATTACTAAAATGTTGCCTATCAAGGAATTTTACTTTGAAGGAAAAATGACGAAACAATTCCGACTCGGCATAGTATTCACGACGTATTCGCGTCAAAAAAGCCCATTTAGTAACATATGGGCACAAATTGTTAGTTGGGATATATATATATATATATATATATATATATACATATATATATATATATATATATATATATATATATATATATATATAATATATATATATATATATATATATATATATATATATATATATATATATATATATATATATATATATATATATATATATAAATATATTTTTGGAATAATTCTATAACTGTATGTCCTTAGAATGCAAACCTAGACACTTGAGATATTGTGTTCAGTTCCGAATCATTCTTTTCTATCATTTGTGTCATAAAAAGGACTAAATGCACATTTATGAATGTTTACACAGCTGCATGCTGTGCGATGTACAGATGGTTTTATAGCTCCTGAGTTTAGTTGAATATGGAACCTGTACCTCTATAGATGCCTGTTCGTGTTTTAATGAAACGAAATAAAAGAGTTCAAAGTGAGATAATGTTTGCTCTATTGAAAAGTTCAACAAGTTAAACCAATATATATATCACCCAAAAAAATTAAGGGAGCTAATCTCAGGAGTGGTCAATTGGATTGAGCTGAAATTTTCAGAAAACATAGGAGGATATAACATAGGAGGATATATAACATAGGAGGATATATAAAGAGTAGGTTCACGACTTGTTAAAATTCAGATATCTCTAACATTTTGGCGGTGGGGGTGTTTTAGTGAATCTTCAGGCATCCCTATATTTCTATGCAGAGTACGTTTGTGCTAGAAATAAGTATTCAAAATGAAAATGAATTTTGTTTTATGCTTGTTCATGATAAAAAGCTGAATTTTTTGGACCCTAGGCGCTGAGTGCCTAAAAGTAGGCTAAGATATTTTCAAATTTAGATTTGCCATAGCTTTTGATAGAAACATTAGCTGATCATGAAAGTTTCAGAGCGTATTGATGCTTACTAAAGCTATACGCAAGTCGATTTTCAAAACTATGCAGACCACCCTCTAGCTGAAGTAGGCATGTAAAAAATCCTTCAAATAATCGACCCTTGGGAAATTTGTTTGCTTTTTGATTTTTTTGAAATTTTTTTGATTTTTTTTCTTTGTTTTTTCAAGTAGGACCGTTTTATGACATATTTAGTTTTTAAGCGATATTTATTTTCGCTCAATACTTGTGAAATGATAGAATCTAAGTCATTTAAATGTATGCAACTTTTGTAGCCAGTAATATGGCTTATCAAAATATTTAAATGAAAGTGGCACATTATAATGAGGTTTTCTAAGGAAAACTACCTGGAATACAGAATTTTCGGGGTTAAAATTAAAAAATTTTGTGTTTCGAAGAAAATATCTCAAAACTCGGTACAACCGCAACCAAGTGCAATACATTAAATAAAAAGTAATTTAATTGTCTAATAAACGCGGTATAAAACTTTAAGTTGTGATAATTAGTTTTCAAGATATAACGATTCGAGTGAGTCAGGGTACCGGTCCGAACAAGTTTTTTTGAACACCCTGTAACTCCGTAGGTTTTGAAATCCAGACCATCCTGTATGACGATTTTTTTCTCAAAATATGTCAAAGAACGCCTCCTTAAAATAGTGTTCATTTAGTACCAAACACCCTATATATATATATATATATATATATATATATATATATATATATATATATATATATATATATATATATCATTAAAAAATTTCAGTGAATAAATCTCAAGAACGCGCCATCCGATTGAATTGAAATTTTCAGGATGCATCGGTGTTTATGCAGATTAGTGCCAGGTTTCACAAAAAGTTAATATTCTTCAACCCTTTGGCGCCGGTGGCCATTTTGGTGATATTTTAAATATACCTATTATTCTGTAAAATAATAACTTTTGCAAAAATAAAGTTCATATATTGAATTCTGAACGTATTTTTAATATGTTTTTGAAATGTTTAACCCTGTATGTGCACTAGGCGCCTAAAATGGGATTGGGAAAATTTGAAGATATTTGAATTGCGATAACTTTTTATTTTATTATCAGATTCTGATTATCAGATTATTATCAGATATTTTATTATTTATTACAGGACGTATTAATGTTGTGAAGTTGCACAACAGTTACAGCAGGCACTCAAAGTGAAAACGTTCAAACCATCGAATCTCCTAAAAAATTTCCGTTTCTTACAATAAAAACTAACTTTTACACAAATCTTCTGCTTTGTCTACAGAGTCAAAGTAAACCTTTGGAAATTTCATGTCGGGTAAGAACGGTAGCCCTTTCTCAATTTACCTATATTTTTAGCATCAAAAACTTATGTTCTCGGGAACTCACAAACCAATAATCAAATGCAGTTGAAAATTACAAAATACATTGGACTTAATAAGGATCAACTCTGGTAGAAGCGATTTTGAATTGTGGGCAACTCTGTGCCAATGGTGCCAGCTTGAAAAATTACAAAGAAAAAAGTACGTTTTGCCCTATGAATTTTCATGAAATTGACAAAGTAGCTGAGCCTTACTCTAAGCCATGTTTGACAAAAATTTAGTTGAAAAAATCGATTGGTGCTGCCAGCTATGATAATTTGTGTGTCCTTGGTTTTGAAAATTCGCTCAGGAAAACAAAGCTTTTTGCCCTATTACTTCCACTGCAGTCATGAAATCAACACGAATTTCATACAATTAATGGAACCTACTTTAGTCATTATTCAGACCGAATCTGGTTGAAAAGCCACGATAAGGCTGCCAGCTATTGTTGGTTTTGTGTTTATTTGCAATATCTTTACTAAGCGATTTTATCGTAAAATTTTCAAATGGTAATGATATTGTAGTGACAATAAACAGCAAATGTTAGGTTTTTGATTATTTGAAGAATTTTTTATACTCCTATTACTTCGAACGCAGTCATTGGATCGAGACGAAATTCGCAGGGTAGGTTAATTTGTACGTCAAGCAGATGTGATAAATTTTTGGCTTTGATACTGGCAACAGGTTGCCAGCACGAGTCGGTAGTGCTATTTGTATATCAATAAATGCTTACAGTTAGTATTAGCAATGAAAATAAATAACCATTTATAATGAAAATATATAACCAATGTTTCAATTCCCAAAGTTCTGCAAATTTTTCGGATCGCCGCCCTTAACACCAACTTCAGTTACAGTGCTGCAGGCACTCAACATTTTCTTTATTGATGCTGTTTGAGATGCTGCTTTGAAAATTTTAGTGAAATAAGCAACTGATAGCGAGTATAAATAACAAGTGTTTTACTCTCATAAACTTTGAAATTTTTTATAAGACCAAAGTAAAACGTGGCGTTTGAAACAGTTTGGCTGTAATAAGAAGCTCGTGTGGTAGAATATGAAAAAACTCTAGCGCACCTGAACCGCTTGAAACACTAATGTTCGAAGAACAGTAGAAGAATCGTGCAGGTTTTGAGTGCATATTCCACCACATGAGCTGTTTATTACGGCCAAACCGTTTCAAATGCCACGTTTTACTTTGGTCTCAAGAATGCATTATAACTCATATGGTAGAAGGTTTCAGATATTACCACTGGCATTAATTTCAACGTTTATGAGAGCGAAACACGGCTTAATTATATTCGTTATCAGTTGCTTGTTTCACAAAATTTTGAAAGCAGCATCTCATATAACATCAATGAAGAAAATGCTCAGTGCCTGCAGCACTGTAACTGAAGTTGGTGTTTGCGGCTAAGATCCGAAAAATTTGCAGAACTTTGGGAATTGAAACATCGGTTACTTATTTTCATTGTAAATGTTTTCGGCATGAATACAAACTGTTAGCATTTATTGATACAAAAGTACCACAACCGACTCGTGCTGGCAACCTTTCGCCAGTATCAAAGCCAAGAATATATCACATCTGCTTCACGTTGTTATAATACATTCGAAGTAACAGGAGTATAAAAAAATTTAGGGTTACCTGCAGCGAGTTTTTTCAAATAATCGAAAGCTTAATATTTGCTGTTTATTGTCACTACAATATCATTACCAATTGAAAATTATACGATAAAACCGCTTAATAAAGATATTGCAAACAAACACAAATTCAACAATAGCTGGCAACCCAATCGTGGCTTTTCAACCAAATTTGGCCTGAATAATTTGTATAATAGGTTCCATTAATTGTATGAAATTCGTATTGATTCCATGACTGCACTGGAAGTTATAGGGCAAAAAGTTTTATTTTTCTGAGCGAATTTTCAAAAGCAAAGATACAAAAATTACCATAGCTCGCAGCAATAATCGAATTTTTCAACCAAATTGCTATCAAACAGAGTTTAGAGTAAGGTTCAGCTACTGTGTCAATTTCATGAAAATCTGGTAACTTTTTCCAATTTCATAGGGCAGAGAGCAGTTTTTTTTCTTTGTAATTTTTCAATATGGCACCACTGGCACAGAGTTGCCTACAATTCAAAATCGCTTCTATCAGATCTGTTCCTACTTAAGTCCAATGCATTTTGTAAATTTCAATTAAATCTGATTATTGATTCGTGAGCTCCCGTGAACAGAAGTTTTTGATGCTAGAAATATAGGTTAACTGGAATAGGGTTACCGTTCTTGTCCGACATGAAATTTCCAGAGTTTTACTTTGAACGTGTAGATAAAGCATAAGATTTGTATACAGATTGGTTTTATTGCAAGAAACGGACATTTTTAGGATATTCGATGGTTTGAATGTTTTCACTTCCAAATTTAGATTTTTTCAAATTTAAGACACCAAAATTATCATCGCTGGCAGCTCCAACCGAATTTTTCGATCAAATTTATAACAAACGTGGTTTGAAGTAAGGTTCAGCTACTGTGTGAATTTTGTCAAAATCGAACGATTCAATCAGAATCTATAGGGCTAAAAGCAGTTATCTTTTTTAGTTATTTTTCAAGATGGCACCACTGGCACAGAATCGCCCCATTTCAAAATCACTTCTATCAGACCTGGTCCTAGTTAAGACCAATACAGTCTGCAAATTTCAATTAATTCTGCTTATCGGATCGTGAGTTTCCGTTAACAGAAGTTTTTGATGCTAAAAATATAGGTAAATTGGGCAAGGGTTACCAGGCGTGCCCGTTATACCATATCAAATTTAATTTTTTGTCTTTGTAAATAAAGCACAAAATTTACATATGAGTGGCTTTTTTTTAAGAAACGGCATTTTTTCAAGAGAAACGATGATTTGGAGGTTTTCAATTTCAGTACCAGCCCTAGCTACAGAGTTGCCAGCACGCTCATTAAAAGCTGCACAAATCTACAATTAAATAATACCAATACGTTCTGAAAATTTCGTAATGATTGAATAGCTTTGTCAAAAGTTATCGCAATTTAAAAACTTTCGAATTTTCCCGTTTTTTTTTAAGCACCCAGCGCACACATGGGGTTAAAAAATTCCAAAACATTATCCGATTCACATGTAAATTATGTTCGAAATTGATTTCGTCAACTTTATTTTTGGCACAAATTATTTGTGTACGAAATAAGAGGTATGTTAAAAATATCACTAAAATGGCCGCCGGCGCCAAAGGGTTAAAAATTATTAACTTTCTGTGAGTTTTGCAGGCACTATTCTGCATATGCACCAATGTGTCCTGAAAATTTCAGTTCAATCGGATGGCGCGTTCCTGAGATTTTTTCACTGAAATTTTTTGCTGATATATATATATGTATATATATATATATATATATATATATATATATATATATATATATATATATATATATATATATATATATATATATATATATATATATATATATATATATATATATATATATATATATATATATATATATATATATATATATAGATATGAATTTTTCGCCAAAGTGATTTTAATACTAATGTTCTTCTTCGAACATTAGTAAAAATCTGCACGATTCTTCTATTGTTCTTCGAACATTAGTGTTTCTAGCGGTTCAGGTGCGCTTGAGTTTTTACTAATGTTCGAATAACAATAGTATTAAACTCGTTTCGCCGGAAATTCATATTTCTTTATATATATATATATATATATATATATATATATATATATATATATATATATATATATATATATATATATATATATATATATATATATAATATATATATATATATATATATATATATATATATATATATATATATATATATATATATATATATATCAGCAAAATGATTAAGGGAGATAATCTCTGGAGTGGCCGATCCGATTGAGCTGAAATTTTCGAAGAACGTAGATATATGTAGTAGGTAGGTCCATAATTCTCTCGAATTCAGATATCTTAAACCTTTTAGCGGCGGCGAGCGTTTTAGTGAATTTTGAGGATTTCCTATATTTCCAAGCAGTGTAAACTTTTGTTCAAGAAAAGTATTGGGAATGAAAACAAATTATGTTCTTAGCTTGTCTATGATAAAGAATTGGAAATTTTGAGCCGTGTGTGCAGGGTGCCTAAAAGTAGGCAAAGATTTTTTTTTCAAATTTACATTTGTCATTACTTGTAAGAAAAACGATGGATCATCGTGAAAATTACAGAGCGTATTGATGTTGACTGAAATTTGGCACATATAAATTTTCAGCATAGAGCGGGTAACCCTGTAGCTGTGGCAGGCTGCTGAAAAAAAATCCTTCAAATCTTTGACCTTCCTGAAAAATTTTTGATATTTGACAAAACTTTCAAAGCTTTGATAAATTTTATCTTTTGTCCTTCATCTCAAGATACATTTTTAAAAATTTCCGATTATCATAAAAACGGCAACCCATCACCAAATAACCTCTATTTCCAGCACTCGAAAGTTCTGTTCACGAGAACTGACGACCGGATAATCCGATCATAATGAAATTTACAAGACATGTTGGTATTAGCTAGGACCAGCTCTGATAGAAGTGACTTTGAAATACGGGCAACCCTGTGACAGTGGTACCATCTTGAAAAACGACTGAGAAAAAAACATCTTTTTGGCCTATAACTTCCGATTCAGCCATCAGATTTTAACAAAATTTACAGAATACTTGGATGTTACTCTATGTAACATTTGGTGATAAATTAGTATAGAGCTGGCAGCTGTGGTGATTTTTGTCTCATAAATCTTGCGAATTTGCTCAGCAAAATAAAGCTTTTTTCCCTATAACTTCCGGTCCAGTGTAGAAATCAAAACGAATGCATGCAGTAAACGGACCTTAATGTGAAGTAAATGTCGTAGGAATTTCGAATAAAAGTCATGAAAGGGCTGCCAGCTATGACCCTTTTTGTAATTTTTTGGAATTTCTTTACTGAGCGATTATGTCATTAGATTTGCAATTGAGAATGATCCTGCAATGAAGGACAAAATATTAACGTTTTAAAAATTTGAAAAGTTTTGAGGGTGGGAACCCTAAAATTCTTGTCACCCGATTAACTTCCAGCGCAGTGATTCAATCGAAACGAAATTTACTAGTTGAGTTTAACTTAACGTGAAGCAGATTTGATATGTATTTTGTTTCGCTGCTGACACAGGCTAACCAGCAATGAGCCATTTCCGTTAATATTGCACCAACAGATGCTTCAAATTACGTTATCATGTGCAAAGCATTTGCAATAAAAATTAGGAATTAATTTTTAAATTTTCCGAGTTTTGAACATTTTTCGGATGGCAGCCTCAAACAACGTTTAACCGCTGAAACTTTCGAAGAAATCCTGCGATAAGAACGAAATTCAAAGGATAAGTTGATTTAAGTATGAGCTTGTTATGGTAAATTTATTGCTGCTTAGTTCGGAAAGTGTTACCAGCACTTAACATTTTCATCATTTGTGTTATAGTTGAGTTTTGTTGCTTTGGATAAGGAATGGTTGATATGGTTCTACAAAACAGTGTATTACGTCTTTCCAGACTTTTTTGTCACTCAAAGACAATTTCTTCGAAAATTAGTTTTCTAGCGGTTCAGGTGCGCTAGAGTTTCTTATTTTTGTTTTCGGTCAAAGAGTTTTTGGTCTACCAGAACGTCCTTTTATATATATATATATATATATATATATATATATATATATATATATATATATATATATATATATATATATATATATATATATATATATACATATATATATATATATATATATATATATATATACATATATATATATATATATATATATATATATATATATTCATATATATATATATATATATATATATATATATATATATATATATTTATATATATATATATATATATATATATATATATATATATATATATATACATACATATATATATCTATATCTATATATATATGTATATATATATATATATATATATAGATATATGTATATATATATAAATATTTATATATATATATATATATTTATATATGTTTATATATATATCTATATATATATCTATATATATATCTATATATATATATATATATATATATATATATATATATATATATATATATATATATATATATATATATATATATATATATATATATATATATATGTATATATATATAAAAATATATATATATATATATATATATATATATATATATATATATATATATAGATATAGATATGTATATATATATATATATATATACATGTATATATATATATATATATATATATATATATATATATATATATATATATATATATATATATATATATATATATATATATATATATATATATATATATATATATGTATATATATATATATATATATATTTCGCATTTCAATTTGTCATAACTTCTTAGAAAAATAATGGATCATCGTGAAATTTGCAGAGCGTATTGACGTAGACTAAAATTTAACACACATGAACTTTAAAGACTGTACGGGCATGTCAGTAGCTACAGCAGGCTCCTGAAAAAATCCTTCAAATCATTGACCTTCCTGAAAAATTTTTGATTTTTGAAAATGAATTCAAATTATTGATAAATTTTGACTTTTTTCCACCAAAACAAATAAAAATTTTCGAAATTCCGTGGTAAACAAGAACGGCAACCCATGATCAAATTATCTCTATTTTCAGCACTCACAACTTCTGTTCACGAGAACTGACGATTGGATAATTCGATGAATATGAAATTTACAGGACATGTTGGATTATTTTGGACCAGGTCTGATAGAAGTGATTTTGAAATAAAAGCAACACAGTGGCAGTGGTGCCATTTGGAAAAATCGCTGAGAAAAAAAAAACTGGTTTTGGCCTATAGCATCCGATTTGGCCACCCGATTTAAATAAAATTCACGCAGTAGGTGAACTTTACCCTAAGATAGATCTCAGATAAATTTGGTTGAAAAACTGGTATAGGGTGGCCAGCTATGGCAACTTTTGTATCCTAAATATTGTAAATTTTCTCAGGAAAATAAAGGTTTTTCTCTATTACTTCCGATGCAGCGGCGAAATCAAAATGAAATTCATGCGATAAGTTGATCTTGTTGCATTTCTAATTCTGTAGGAATTTCTTTGAAAAATCGTGAAAGGTGTCCAGCTTTAATGAATTTCGTAATTTATTTACATTGTTGTCATAAAATTTCCAAATGGGAATGATCCTCCCATGACAATTAACAAAATATATTCACGTTTCAAAAATTTAAAAAGTTCGGTCGGTGGTAACCCCAAAATTATATTCACTCCTATAATTTACAGCGCAGCCGTTCAATCCAAATGAAATTCATAGGGTGGGTTTAACACAACGTGAAGCAGCTATGGTGTTTGCACATGATTGTCAGCACCAGACAATTTCGCAAATATTGCACCAACAGATGCTTCCATTTTGTATTCATAAGAAAAGCATTTACAGTCAAATAAGCAACTGATATTTAAATTTTCCGAGTTTTGGAGATTTTTCGGATGGCAGCCCCAGACATAGTTTAATTACTGAAACTTTCGATGACGTTCTTGGAAGAAAACGAAATTCAAAGGATAAGTTGATTAAGCACGAGCATGTACAGGTAGATTTATTGCTGCGGTGTTGGATAAATGTTGCCAGCAATGAACATTTTCATCATTTGTGCTATAGGAAATGCTGTCAGAAAATGATATTTGTTCTTTTGAGTAAAAAATGGTTGATATGATACTGCAAAGAAGTGTATAGCGTGCTCACAAATTTTAAATCCCTCCAAGATTACGTCTTCAAAAATTAGTTTTATATTGGTTCTGATGCGCTAGACTTTTTTTATTTAAAATTGTAAATTGTGTTATGCGAAAGTGTTTTTGCTATTTTCATGCAAATTGTAAATTAAGATTGTATAGCAAGATTCTTTTGTATATATTCTTTTTGCATGAATTGTAAATACTATATTTTAGCCTTTTCCTTGTCGTGCTTATTTTATTAGTTTCTCTACCTTTTTTAACTCTACCTCTTTATCTATGTCCTCAGGGTAGTCCCTCTAAAAGCAGTTAGTGTCCCATTAAAGAATTGGCGTGCAACCTCAAACAGTATCGACTTTAAATTTTGCACTTAAATTTTAATGGGTAGGCTGTATTTAACAGCCAACCAGCGAACTTGATTGAGGGTTCTGATCGGTTTTAATTAGGCCTTATTGAGAATGAGTATTTATTGCATTTAAAAAAATAGTTAGCTGTTAAGCGTTGATAAATTCTACAAAGTGGACCAAAAAGACTACCGCGATGCGGTTTTGCTTTATCTTTAAAATGGAACGACATGATTTCATTATTTTTTTATGTTTCATCCTTTAAGTTTTTTCCATTACTTTTTCAGGATGATATGAGTTTAGTAGGGGCAACCATATTTGATGAGCATTTGGGCTCTTTTTGCTGCATTTTCAATCGTTTTGGCGAGAATTTCGGGCCATAAGCTCCTACATTCTTGACATATATTATCTTCTTCCAGAGCGTGATACCCATGACTTAAAAAAAAACCTAAAGAGAAAAGTTTGGAGTGGTCAGATCGAGTGATCTTGCGGGCCAGTGCAAATCGCCTAAACAAGACGTTAGCTGACCTGGAAACGCACCATTCAAAATGTTGATGGCCGCGCAAGTTGTGAGTATTGGTTGAAATTAAATGCCATCCAGTCCCAATTCATCAATTCGCCGCAGTAAAAACTCTCTGACCATGGTTCTGCATCGCTCACAAATCACTGTAACCGTGCTGTCCAAAAAAGGACATCCTCGAAAAAAGTAGGCCTAGTGACACTTCAGGCGTAAATGATACACTGGATGCATGTTATGTCTCTTCGTAAATGATACGTGAATTTTCTGTGCCCCAAAAGTGCAAGTTTCTTTACGTATCCGTTTCAACCGAAAATCATCTGTTTTCTCCATGAGGGTCAAGAGATAATGAGCGTACTTTAGACGTAATTCACGGTTTGCAGTCAATTTTTCTGCACTTTGTAAGGAAAAATCTTTAACTCTTTCACCAAAATGTGGTGCTAGACGAAAGTGTAATGACCAACTGAGTGGCACGTTGTCTGTTTAACGTTGAGACTGGGTTTAGATTTATTTATTTGTTTATTTATTTATTTATTTAATGTCTACAACAACAGATCAATTCCAATTACGAAATGGACAATGATAAATATAAACAGAAATATATATAAAACAAACGGGAGTATCATAATTCAATCCAACATTTAACTAAGCAATTATCCAAGATAAACATGCATTAAACAGAATAAGCAATTACTTTATCTTTTAAGATGATTTTGAAAAGCAACAAGGTTGGTGGCAGGGAACCAAGTCTGAGGTCGTTATGCTGCCTAGGTAAGCCCTGAAATGTATTCGACGCGAAACGAAACGAAGTGTCAAATCCCATACAAAATCAGCCTGGCGCGAAATTTCATTTCGTTTGGTTTTGCTCGTCAAAACTGTGTTCAAAGACGTATAACTGTCTTTGAAGACAACATAGTGACTCGCTCTGAGATGGCGCTGCAATTTGTATAAGATAAATTTCGCGGCCATTTAATGACCCAGGTACCTTAAATTGATGCGAAATTTGTGACAGCTCATAATTCCATTCGAGTTTGCGGATATTTTATTGAAAAATGGGTGAAAATGGATGGATGAACAGCGCATCCTTGATACAGTAGTTTTTGTTTTGCCGATAATATCATTTTTGATGCCGCTTAGTTAAATTTATATCCACGGAATTCAAATGTAATACACTTGTTAAATGTCATCAGTGGCAATTTATACTGGCCCCGATGTCGGAGTGCGGAATTTTATTTCGCTCGATTCCGGAACGGACGTTTTTGCTGTATCTCGTTCGTCGAATACATTACTAGGCTGTAAACGTAACAGCGGTGAAAAGTAATACGTATCAACCCGTGCAAACGGAACATTAAACGTAAAGGTTGACCTACATGACCGATCCAATACACGGTATTACCTTTTTTTTTATTTCGAAAGCGTCTACGCACCCCTTTTATCACAATACGACAAAGGGGGTTAGCTTCGGGAGCCTAAACTCACCGGAGATGGGATGGGGCGCCACTCGCTTCCAACCCCAAAACTAACTCTCGGCCGTCGCCCTGAAGCTAGAAGTATGGCAATGGCTTCGCGCACTAATAAAAATAGCCCGAAAGGACACACCAACGTTCACAATATTATACAATTTTTTTTTATTTCTCCGTTTATACACTATCCGAAAAAACTAGCTATTCACTTATCAACTCATGGCAAAAGATGTCACGGCGCCGCGTTTTTCCTTTAAGCTTACTTAATTGTTACACTAGCCTGTATCTTCCTTTAACTTAATTATTTCTTTTTTACAATCATAAAACTAAATTAACTTATTTAGCCTATTAGCCGCTTGTAGCTTGCCAGCCTGCTTATTCGAGTGTTTCGTTCACCCAATTATCTCTTCCACCAATCTCGCGACGCACACACATTCGCCGGTTTGACGAAATTTTTCTTGTCTCGGCCAGATTTTGTCGCAAATACCCCGTCGTAGCTCCTTCACACCTTTCTCAATCCATATGATCAAACTGCTACTGCCGATCTTCGATCTTATCCCTTTACTGATTCGGTTCGCTCTCCAACATGAAAAGTAGATAGATTTCGATTTTTCTTTAATTTATTCGCCGCTTACAGCTGAATTCGCCAACTAGTCCTTACCGTGGTCGTTCAGCAAGAGAGCGATCCATGCCATGATCGCCTCGCAGGAAGCCTCGGGCTCCGCTTGCTGATCCCGCTTAGACGAGATCCTAGGTTATCCGTTTGCTAAATGATCAACTCAATGCACTTCAAATGCATTTCGGCCGTTGCACTAAGTTCCAGGTCATTGCACTTTTTCTCGTTAGAATTGGAGCCTGGAAATGTCATACGACGATCTGGCGATGTTCCACTTCCCGTCGTTCCGCGAATTTGACCCAGCGCGGGTTGACATTTCGACTCGAGCCATGCGGACAAATGTCAGATGTCTGCTTGTTTTGTTTGCAGAATGTGAATATTATTCGTGACCATTTTAAACCGGATCATGGATTCTTTAGAGGCGGCCATCGTGCTAAGCTACGCCAGTAGTTTGCAGGCTTTCAGATTCAGGTAAGGTATCTTTTATAATGCTGCTTTGTCCTATTTCGGACTTGCTAATTTGCTGGACACCCGCAAAGATTTGTGGCAATAGTGGCCGAATCGGATTTGTTTTGGGTAAGGTTTGGCGAAGGTTCTAATTCAACATTGTGCATGTCTGGACTAGAAGTGCTCGTATCCAGAATGCGGTCCGATTCGATGGAGTTGTCAGGGTCATCCTGATTGCATGCGGTGGTGACAGTGTCTGTAGCGGGGATGGTTGGAGGTGTTGTGTTTGTTGTGGCCCAGTCTTCGACATGTTAGGTGAATTGATTGTAGTTGATACAGTCCAAAAATGAGATCCGGCCAATACATCATTGGTTAGCCCATTATGGTAATCTGATAGCCATAACTTTGCTTGTCATCGGTTGCTTTTGTGAGAGTATCTGACTGCAGTTGCTCCGATGTCTTCCATATTTTTTTCGTTATTTTGTATTCTCATACTCGAAATTGATATATGCCGAACATCGCTAACGTTCGTTTCCTCAGGCTTTGGTTTTCATGTCACATTGGATTGTGGCAAGAAGCTGTGTTCGTCTTTTTCGGGATAATTTCGGATCATATGTCGTTAAAATTGAGTGTACTAGTCAACGGACTCCAGATAATGTATATTTTAGACCATAAGCTTTGATTTTCCTTTCACCTAGTTTACCTGTGCGAGAACCTTGCACTTCCTAACCTTTACGTCCTAGATTCGTATAACATTAACCTGCCACAATGGTGTGTACTTCTCTTACGTGTCAATAGCTAGCCGTTAGGTCTAAATTACCGATCAACCGTGACATCCTCCTCGTCTCAGAGAATTCCGTGGGAATTCTCGAACATTACCCTTCTCATTATAACCGACGGCTGAATTACCGGTTCCTGACGGAAATCTCCTTCCCCGCATCGATTAGACAGTTTAGACATTAGACAGTTGAATCCTGGATTACCGACAGTCATTTTCTTATCATCACAACACACAGAGTTCATTCATACCATAGCTTACCCCTATATTTCGTTTACTATTACACCCGGTTTACTTGTTTCAGGTTGTATTCACCGCTGTTGTTCACTTCCTATTGTTATATTTTTATATTCCCATCTCTTTTTCCATATTTTACAAATAAACTAATGCGCCATGAACTCATGAATCAATCTCTCGTTTTATTTTGTTCGTATTACTGATCAAATGGGTAACCGAATTAGACAGTTGAATCCTGGATTACCGACAGTCATTTTCTAACCATCACAACACACAGAGTTCAATCATACCATAGCTAACCCCTATATTTATTTTACTATTTCACCCGGTTTACTTGTTTCAGGTTGTATTCACCGCTGGTGTTCACTTCCTATTGTTATATTACTATATTCCTATCTCTTTTTCCATATTTTACAAATAAACTAATGCAACCTGAACTTGTTTTTAGCATGGCCCGATGCGGGGAACGCCATAGATTACACAAAACCCAACCGAGAAGAGAAAACCGGAACGGAAAATAAACTAAAACCGAAAGGAAGATAAACTAAAAGAGAAAGGGAAAATCCGCTACAGAAATCTAAAGGTGTTTCCTTGGTTTTTTTTTTACTTACTACTAATAGATATCTGTATTACTAACCCTCACTCAACTTGTCTACAGAAAAAAAATTTACGCTAAATATAAACTCACCAAATCTAACTTTTATGATAATTCTACCGCAGGTTATCCTTCACCACATATTTTTACTTATGTTAGCCCACCACCAAACTAAGCTAATATATATTTAAAACTAATCCGCCACCGCTAATTTAACCCTCTAATCTTTTAGCTCCAGCCCCATTTACTCCGAATTATTGCTCAAACAAATGCTAATATATTTCCTGAAACAATTCAAATCTCCATCTGTAGCTCGCTTATCTCTATTTCCGAAGCAGCAAATTCCCTGCTCGGCTGATGATATCTCATGCCATATATTGCTTTAAATCTTTGATATGCCACACCCCCATAGCTTTCCCATCGGAATCTTCAAGCTCGTACGTCCAGCCGGACACCTTCCTTCTCACCGTAAACGGCCCTACATACTCTAGTGCTAATTTGGCAGAGAAGTACTTCGACAGGACATAATTTCGACGCCATACCAGATACTTTGGTAGAAATTGCTCGTCCCGATGCCGCAGATCGTAGCGAGATTTTGATTCCCGTGCCACAATCTTCAAACGTTCACGAACCTGGCAGACTTTGCAGCTCCGGACATACTTCTCCACATCCACTGCCATTTTTGGCCAATAAAAGTGTTGTGTTAGTCGATCTAAAGTCTTCTTTATTCCCATGTGTCCAGCAGTGGGTTCGCCATGACACCGGACAAAAAGCTCTGTTCTCTCGGATGTAGGAACTACTCTCTTCCATCTATCGGCTTCCTGGAGCTCGGGATACCGGCCCTCCACCTGCTTCGATAGCACCTCCCCAACAACTTTCCATCTCGGATATTGGGCAGGGTTCCTTCGTATCTTCTCCCTCATGTTCCCATACTACTTATCCTTCTCTGGGTTAGTAGAAACGCCGGCCACGTTAACAACAGCCCTTGATAGTGCGTCTGGAACCAGATGGTCCTTCTCCTTTCGATGTACCACTTCGAAATCGAACTGCTGGAGACGAACGGCCCATCTCGCCAATCTCCCGGTGGGATCTTTCAACCTGTGTAGCCAAACCAAGGAATGGTGATCGGTGATTACTACAAAACGAATACCTTCGATATATGGACGAAGCTTCTCGATCGCCCACAATACATCTAAACACTCCTTTTCCGTGGTCGAGTATTGTCTCTCAAGTTTCGATAGAGATCGGCTGAGGTAGCACACCACCTTCTCTCCTGTCGGATGTGCCTGGCTCAACACCGCCCCAATCCCGACATCAGATGCATCCGTTTGAACTTTGAACGGGAGTTCGAAATCGGGACAAGCCAAAATTGGTGCGGTAGTCAATTTATGTCGACAATCAACAAACGCTTTTTGCTTTCCTCCGTCCAGGTAAATTTCCTGCCTTTCTTCAAAAGATCGTTGAGGGGGCCACTAACGCCGCATGGTTGGGTATGAACTTCCGATACCAAGATACCCAGACATTGCCTGACCTGCTTGACCGAAGTTGGTCGCGGGAAGTCACTCACCGCCTGCACCTTCTCTGGGTCCACGCGAAGGCCCTCCTCGTCCACCAGATACCCTAGATACCGTAGCTTAGCCCGGCAGAAATTGCACTTATCTTTCGACACCCGTAGACCCGCCTCTCTCAGACGACAGAAAACCTCGCGCAGAATCTCGATATGTTGCTCGAATGTCTGGGTTACCACAATAATGTCGTCTAGGTAAGTGAAAACATATGGCTCTAGTGCGGGACCCGACACCGTATCAATCAGACGTTGCCACGTCGCACCCGAGCTGTGTAGAGCAAATAGCATTCTCAAGAAGTGAAAAGGACTCCTTCCCGGCACGGTGAACCCGGTATATTGCCGTGATTCTTCCGCCACTGGTACCTGCCAGTACGCTGACTTGACGTCTAACGTTGACAGGTACTTCGCATTCCGCAATTTATCCAAGGTCATCGAAATATAAGGCAGAGTGTTGGCATCTTTCTCTGATACCGCGCTTACTTTCCTGAAGTCTACGCAAAACTGGGACGACCCGTCCTTCTTGCGTACCAGCAAAATCGGCGACGACCACGGGCTTGACGATGGCTCGACCACTCCCATCCTCAACATCTCGTCCAACTCAACGTTGATTTGTTTCTGAACGGCTGGGGAGACAGGATAATACCTCTGCTTAATAGGACTAGCTGTTGTCTTAATGGTATGTTTGACAAATTTAGCGCAATCCAGACCCTCACCCATCAACCTGAACCGCTCCTCCAACAAGCTTTGCAGGATCCCTGACTCACGTTCTGATAAGCGGGATTGACTCCGCAGCGCTTTCCCTGGCACGACGCAACTGATGTCCACTGCTGCCCCTGCATGTCCAAGACGACCCCAAAGCGCTGCCAAAAATCAATTCCGAGGATCACTTCCTGGGGAATGGATGGTATGACCAACGTCTCTAAATCATGCACCCTGCCGTTCAAGGTGAACGTTAATTGTACTACCCCAAGCACCGAGCAAGTTTCATCATTCGCCAGCCGCACCTCTTCAATTTTCTCCCGGTTCAGCCTTAATCCCTTGTTGGCCAGGCGTAACCAACCTTTCTCCCCCACAATTGTGCGGCTCGCCCCAGAATCCAATAGCCCTTCCATATCGATGCCCTCTATATCCACGCTCAAGTGTGGGCGGCTGTCCTGATTCCCTTTCACCAGTGCGAAATTCACCAACGGTTGGCTATCTTCCCGTTGCGGCCTTGTCGTAGTGCCTACCCGACCGCCTTGTGAGCACGACGCTCGTTTCCCGAAGAACTGTGATTAGTCTGAGATCCTGATCCTTGCCCCTGGCTTCGATTCCGGCAATTTGGACATGTGGACCTCATAACCCCTCGACGACCACATCTTAAACAGCGACGAGGCTCCGGACAGTCCCTCGTCATATGTCCCGCATTCCTGCAGTTCCAGCACTGAACCCTACTCGATTCTGCCAGTGTTGAAACTCGTTCCACGCTTCCAAAGTTAACATATGCTAGGTCTGGTTCGAGACAACGCCTTGACCGTGTGTTGGGAGGCACGAACACCACCACCGATGCCCTAGTGGCATCCAGGGTCCGGCCCATCTTCAACAACTCCGCAATGGAAGTCACTGACGTCAAGCACAGTTGCTGTTGATAAAACGGAGCTATGTTCCTCCGCAACAGGCGCAATTTTTCTTCCTCCGAGCAGCTGGTTTCTAAACGGCTGAGGAGGCGTTCCATGGCAGCTACATAGACCCCTATCGATTCGCTCTCGCCCTGAGTCCGCCTCCGAATTTCTTCCCATAGACGGTCTTCATAATTGGATGGCAAGAACTCCGCTTTCAACTCCTTCACTAACTCGTCCCAGCAACTGACCAGGCCCCGGTTCGCTCGGAATCAAATTAGCGCTCGCGAGTCGAAGAGGTCCACTGCTGCTCTAAACAGTTGGGATTTAGTGAGTCCCCTTGCTAATCGCAACTCTTCTACGCGCTCTAGGAAAGCATTAATCGATCTTGACGAGTCACCGCTAAATTTCAATCCCCATTTGGCTACTTCTGCCGGGCTTCCAGATTTGGGGGATGCTGGCGTGGCTGAGACCTGAATTGCGTTAAACTGATCCTCTTCATCCTCACTGAGTTCCTCGACTTTTTCCACTAGAGTCCCCATAGCTAATATAAACCTGTTATGCAAAGGCTTCGCTTCTTCCTTTTGTTCCCTCGATACCGCCTGCAAATTCCCCAAACGCCGGAAGCCAAACTCTATCCTAACTTTTGCCTTTAAAAATTCCAATGACGCTTTGCCGCCCGTCACCCGCTCTACAAGTTCTTCGGATTCTGTTGCCTTTGCCTCAAGCTCCCTGTAGTCCGTCTCAAAGTCAAACGGATAATCGGCCTCGACATAGGAAGTATCCATAGCTGATTCCGCCCTGAGCGTCACCCTCAACGTCTTCCGCAAGTTGTCTACGGTATCTACTGCAAGCTCGTAGACGAGCTCGTCCTTGGACAGCCGATCTACTAAAATTTTCATTATGGCCTGCTCTGACCTGGAGGTCTACACTTAAGCTAAAATAAAAATTGCCTAAGGGGCAAGCTATGAAACTGCTAGCGCAATTTTCTATGTTTTCTAATGCAAAAGCACTCTTACGGGAGTTAATCTGTTGACGAACCACCAAGAAAAAATCGAGTGTTAAACCACCAGAAGTACCCAGTTACTACGTACCTCTACCCCGAAGAGTCCGATCAGCGAAATGCCACCCTTATAAAAAATGAATCACTGTCCACAACCTCTTCATCAGCAAACCCGTCTATTTGCTCCACTGACGTGATTCTATCACCCGCACCGAATTCAATGTATTTCCCGTTCTCACACTCACAATTCAAATTTTATAACACGTTGTAAATACGACACTCATTTGTTATAGAATAGTGCCTGCAAACGAAAACTACGATTCTCAGCCTCAACAATAAATGTAATCGAGTACGCAATGCCCCACAAGATAGCCCCTTAAGCTGGATTATTCCATAAGCTACCATTCATATATGAAATTCCTGTTCCTAACGATCTTTCCACAATTTGAGACTATGAAGATATAAACGCACACACACACTGGCACACCGGAATTCAAATGTTTAAATAAGTATTAATCATAAAAAATAGGTATTATTATATATTAATAATATGCGGGTTTTATTTTATCTATCTTCACAATATTCATGCAATAATGATATGAATTACTTGCAAAATTTAAACCGACCACTTCAGTTTAGCTGTGGTAGTAACTAGCCACCGGTACTCCTTTTCTACGAAAGAAAAACTACTCCGCGTTATGAATCTACTAAAGGATTCGTATTTTCGGTTCTGCAAGTAAGAAACAAAGAAGCTAGAACATTTTCACCTGTACCGTTACGACCGTTAGCGCCACGTTGGGCGCCAATTTATTACCGTTTTTACTAATGTTCGAAGATCATTAGTATTAAAATCGATTCGGCCAAAAATTCATATTTCCAAATCTATATATATATATATATATATATATATATATATATATATATATATATATATATATATATATATATATATATATATATATATATATATATATATATATATATATATATATATATATATATATATATACCATATATATATATATATATATATATATATATATATATATATATATATATATATATATATATATATATGTATATATATATATATATATATATATATATATATATCATCAAAAAATTTCAGTGAGATAAGCTCGGGAACGCGCCATCCGATTGAGCTGAAACTTTCAGGATACATTGGTGTATATGCAGAATAGGTCCACGTCTCTTTAAATGTCAGTTATTGTTAACCTTTTGGCGCCGGCGGCCATTTAAGGGATATTTTTAATATACCTATTATTTCGTGCAGAAATGATTTTCGCAAAAATAAAGTTAACGAAATAAATTTCTATCGTGTTTTACATGTGAATCCGATAATGCTTTGGAATTTTTTAACCCGATGTGTTCGCTGGGTGCCTAAAAAGAGGACGGGAAAATTTGAAAATTTTTAAATTTCGATAACTTTTGACAGAGCTATTCAATCATTACGAAATTTTCAGAACATATTGATATTATTTAGTTGTAGATTTGTGTAGCTTTTAATGAGCGTGCTAGCAACCCTGTGGCTAGGGCAGGCACTGAAAGTGAAAACCTCCAAATCATCGTCTCTCTTGAAAAAATGCCGTTTCTTGAAAAAAAAGCCATTCATATGTAAATCTTGTGCTTTGTTTACATAGACAAAAAATAAAATTTGATATGGTATAACGGGCACGCCTGGTAACCCTTGCCCAATTTACCTATATTTTTAGCATCAAAAACTTCTGTTCACGGAAACTCACGATCCGATGAGCAGAATTATTTGAAATTCACAGAATGTATTGGTCTTAAATAGGACCAGGTTTGATAGAAGTAATTTTGAAATGCGGGCGATTCTGTGCCAGTGGTGCCATCTTGAAAAACAACTAAAAAAGATAACGGTTTTTAGCCCTATAAATTCTGATTGAATCGTTCGATTTTAACGAAACTCACACAATTGCTGGACCTTATTTTAAGCCACGTTTGGTAGAAATTTGGTCGCGAAATTCGGTTGGAGTTGCCAGCTATGATAATTTTGGTGTCTTCATTTTGAAAAAAAAAATTTGAAAGTGAAAACATTCAAACCATCGAATATTCAATAAAATGTCCGTTTCTTACAATAAAACCAATCTGTAAATAAATCTTATGTTTTATCTACACGTTCAAAATAAAACTTTGGAAATTTCATGTCGGACAAGAACGGTAACCCTCTCCCAGTTAACCTATATTTTTAGCATCAAAAACTTCTGTTCACTTAAACTCACGAACCAATAATCAGATACAGCTAAAATTAACACAATGCATTGGACTTAAGTAAGACCAGATTTGATAGAAGCGATTTTGAATTGTGGGCAAGTCTGTGCCAGTGGTGCCATCTTGAAAAATTACAAAGAAAAAAAACTGGTTTTTGCCCTATGAAATGTGAATAAGTTACCAGATTTTCATGAAATTGACACAGTAGCTAAACCTAACTCTAGTCTCTGTTTGGTGGAAATTTGGTTGAAAAATTTGATTTGTGCTGCCAGCTATGGTAATTTTTGTGTCTTTGGTTTTCAAAATTCACTCAGGAAAATAAAACTTTTTGCACTATAACTTCCAGTGCAGTCATGAAATCAATACGAATTTCATACAATTAATGAAACCTGTCATAAACATTATTCAGGCCAAATTTGGTTGAAAAGCCACCATAGGGTTGCCAGCTATTGTTGGTTTTGTGTTTAATTGCAATATCTTTATTAAGCGGTTTTATCGTAGAATTTTCACAGCAAATATTAAGCTTTCGATCATTTGAAAAAACTCGCTGCAGGTAACCCTAAATTTCTTTATACTCCTGTAACTTCGAATGTAATATAACAACGTGAAGCGGATGTAATATATTATTGGCTTTGATACTGGCGAAAGGTTGCCAACACGAGTCGGTTGTGCTACTTTTGTATCAATAAATGCTTACAGTTAGTATACATATCGGAAACATTTACAATGAAAATAAATAACCGACGTTACAATTCGCAAAGTTCTGCAAATTTTTCGGATCGCAGCCCCAAACACCAACTTCAGTTACAGTGCTGCAGGCACTGAGCATTTTCTTCATTGATGTTATATGAGATGCTGCTTTCAAAATTATATGAAATAAGCAACTGATAACGAATATAATTAACCCGTGTTTTGCTCTCATAAACGTTGAAATTCATGCCAGTGGTAATATCTGAAACCTTCCACCATATGAGCTATAATGCATTCTTAAGACGAAAGTAAAACGTGGCATTTTTTTTATTTCGAAAGCGTCTACGCACCCCTTTTATCACGACAAAAATGGTTAGCTTCGGGAGCCTAAACTCACCGGAGATGGGGTGGGTGGGCACCACTCGCTTCCAACCGCGAAACTTACTCTCGGCCGTCGCCCTGAAGCTAGAAGTATGGCAACGGCTTCGCGCACTAATAAAAATAGCCCGAAAGGACACACCAACGTTCACAATATTATACAATTTTTTTTTATGTCTCCGTTTATACACTATCCGAAAAAAACTAGCTATTCACTTATCAACTCATGGCAAAAGATGTCACGGAGCCGCGATTTTCCTTTAAGCTTACTTAATTGTTACACTAGCCTGTATCTTCCTTTAACTTAATTATTTCTTTTTTACAATCATAAAGCTAAATTAACTTACTCAGCCTATTAACCGCTTGTAGCTTGCCGGCCTGCTTATTCGAGTATTCCGTTCACCCAATTATCTCTTCCACCAATCTCGCGACGCACACACATACGCCGGTTTGACGAAATTTTTCTTGTCTCAGCCAGATTTTGTCGCAAATACCCCGTCGTAGCTCCTTCACACCTTTCTCAATCCATATGATCAAACTGCTACTGCCGATCTTCGATCTTCGATCTTATCCCTTTACTGATTCGGTTCGCTCTCCAACATGAAAAGTAGATAGATTTCGAATTTTCTTTAATTTATTCGCCGCTTACAGCTAAATTCACCAACTAGTCCTTACCGTGGTCGTTCAGCAAGAGAGCGATCCATGCCATGATCGCCTCGCAGGAAGCCTCGGGCTCCGCTTGCTGATCCCGCTTAGACGAGATCCTGGATTATCCGTTTGCTAAATGATCAACTCAATGCACTTCAAATGCATTTCGGCCGTTGCACTAAGTTCCAGGTCATTGCACTTTTTCTCGTTAGAATTGGAGCCTGGAAATGTCATACGACGATCTGGCGATGTTCCACTTCCCGTTGTTCCGCGCCTTTGATCCAGCGCGGGTTGACATTTCGACCTGTCAGACTCGTGCCGTGCTGACAAATGTCAGATGTCTGCTTGTTTTGGTTGCAGAATGTGAATATTATTCGTGACCATTTTAAACCGGATCATGGATTCTTTAGAGGCGGTCATCGTGCTAAGCTACGCCAGTAGTTTACAGGCAGCCCCTGGACACGGACGGTATAACTTTCCACCATTAGCTCCTTCAATCCTCTCGCGCACAAAGCATGTTAAAGCTGCCTTTACGCCATTTCGCTCTCATTGTCAAATTGGAGGGGAACTACTTGGATTTGACCCGATTTGACAATGAGCAGACAAAAAATTACTACCATCTCCTTCCATGTAAATCTTATGGGCATGTCCACTCCATTTCTACTACCTCACTGTTTGCAGGCTTTCAGATTCAGGTAAGGTATCTTTTATAATGCTGCTTTGTTCTATTTCGGACTTGCTAATTTGCTGGACACCCCGCAAAGATTTGTTGCAACAGTGGCCGAATCGGATTTGTTTTGGGTAAGGTTTGGCGAAGGTTCTACTTCAACATTGTGCATGTCTGGACTAGAAGTGCTCGTATCCAGAATGCGGTCCGATTCGATGGCATTGTAAGAGTCAGCACCAGCCCTTGGTGGATTGATCATGCTGGTTTCGTCCTGATTGGATGCTGTGGTGACAGTGTCTGTAGTGGGGATGGTTGGAGGTGTTGTGTTTGTTGTGGCCCAGTCTTCGACATATTAGGTGAATTGGTTGTAGTTGATACAGGCCAAAAATGAGATCGAAATTGATATATGCCGAACATCGCTAACGTTCGTTTCCTCAGGCCTTGATTTTCCTGTCACATTGGATTGTGGCAAGAAGCTGTGTTCGTCTTTTTCGGGATAATTTCGGATCATATGATGTTAAAATTGAGTGTACTAGTCAACGGACTCCAGATAATGTATATTTTAGGCCATAAGCTTTGATTTTCCTTTCACCTAGTTTACCTGTGCGAGAACCTTGCACTTCCTAACCTTTACGTCCTAGATTCGTACAATATTAACCTGCCACAATGGTGTGTACTTCTCTTACGTGTCAATAGCTAGCCGTTAGGTCTAAATTACCGATCAACCGCGACAACGGACGGAAACCATGTTGCAGAGAACAGATGGAGGAAGTCGATGGTGTAGTTTAAATAGAAGCATTCATTAAAGAACAGCCTACGAGATTTTAGGGATGGAATTTGCATCAGGGTAAGTCTCACACTATACCCACAGTAAGTCAAATTGAATTTGAAAAGCAGAAAGCGAGTGAACTTGCGTTGCACAGATTTAACCGCATCAATTAAGTACTGAAAATGTGGGCACTATATGTGACAACAATATCCAAGGATACTGCGAACAAAAGAGCAAAACAGGTGTACATAGGTGGAGATATCAGTAAAATGCTTAGAAGATCTAAGTATAAAACCCGAGAGCCTGGATGCTTTGCCAGTTATATGCAATATTTGTTGGTCAAATAAGAGGTTTGTGTCGAACATGAGCTGTTCTCTGACACATATTGTGCTGCCGACCGGAAATCTGATTGGTCAGTAGGCTGTCAAATTTGGGTTTGAACAGCTCATGTTTCACATATCTAAAACCAGTATGACGGCTCATCTGGAACATTTTCAGCCACAGCGCGAACATTCTGGTTGAAACGAGCACTTCCGGTACTTCTTCTATCAGGTCGAGTGTCGAATCTCTTCAAGGTGAGCCGAAATCACTGACGAATCGTTACGTAATAAAAGTGACGAGTATTCTGTGATCATGAAGAGTATTACGTTAAATGGCTTGTCGATGTGTATTCTGCATCTTTCAACTTCACAAATATCAAAACTAACAGTTTACAAATGTCTTCGTGATTCTTTTGCCTCCTTTACTCCACTCTCTCCATCACTCAATATGCACGGTCCGTGTGCATCAAAAAATCACAAGTAATTCTTGCTAGAACTTCTCAGACAATTGGTGTATTGGTATAAGGGGCAGTACCATCCTTCTTTTTCTGGCTAGTACATTAGGTCATAGTGTGCACATTTCATTTACTTTCAAGCCATGTGTCCAGAGGAAAGTTTACAAAAAACTCTGGATTTCATTATCAGTGTGCTTTTTTGACGTAGGGAGTTGAAAAAATGTATTGCTTCCTGTATAGATTCGGTTTTCATTCTTTCCGTCTTTGCAGTTTACACTGATAAATTACCCGCATTTCTTGTTGGAATATTGGTTGACTCATCAAAAGTTCGAAGAATGTTTGGCTACTTGAGCTGTTTCGTTAAAATCTTCTTTATCAAATTACCTCGTTCAAGCAGTATAAGTTTGTGAATATATACAAGAACAGCTCTAGTACCTACCACTGAAGTTGGAGTAAGTGTGGGTATTTTATGAATTATTTTGATAGGTTTGGTCATAAGTCTTCCAATAAGCTCGATGTTATGTTTGAAACTCTCGCCCTACATGAATACTCCTTTTTAGTACCCCTATCATTGGTGCCACTTTGTATCTGGTGCTGTTGATGTGATTCGCCCCAGTAATTTTATCATATAACACCAATCTAAGATATTTAATTGAATTTACATTTTCAAACTATATTCCGTTTATTTGGATGTGGAGCTTCACTGGAGGTTTGTTCCTCTGTTGAAACACAATGTATTTGGTCCTATGGGTGTTAGTTAGTTTACTTTGCTGAAGTCAGTTAAAATATCGTTCTAAATCTGCATTTATATGTTTTAAAGTGTCAATTCTTCATGTCTGGAATAGAGAAGAAGGGTATCGTCCACAAACAGCACAATTTTACAAGAGAGCTGAATGTCATGTATGCTGAACAGAAAAAAAAAGTAGCCTAAGGATAGACCCTTGTGGTACATCGATACTTATTTTGCCTTCCTGGCTGACGTACCTAGAATTTTTGGTTGCTATCCGCCTATTTATTAGGTAGTTTCTGACAAGTAGCTTTATTTTATCCCTAAATTTATATAAACTTAATGGTTTTAGTAAAATTCCATGGTCGATGGTGTCAAAAACATTTTCCAAGTCAACGGAGATAGCTGCAGCATGATTTCTTTTATCCAGCGTAGAATTTGTGTATTGTGTATTGCGTGTATTGCATACAAAATTGCCGCTAACGAGCTACTATGTTGTTGGAATCCATACTGAATTGGGGCCAGATAGAATTTTCTTCTATGAATTGTGATATTCTTGAGTTTATTACTTTCTCAAATATTTTGCTCATGATACTAGTGACAGCAACGGGCCGGCAATTAGATGGATTCGCATGATCACTTCCTTTGAATACAGGAGTGATTTTTACAAATTTTCTTCATTTATGAAAGTTAGAGCATCTTCCGTTAGTGTGATACACCCTGTAGTATATTAAGATATATAAAGTTCAAATTGAAAAATAAATTTACTTACTGCACATTTAAACGTTACTTTTCATATCATTGATCATAAATTAGGATCAATAGACTATGTCTTAGAGCATAGTTGCGATAACTCAACTAAGATCGGAGTTGGGGAAGAGTGTTCTATATGCCAGCAACCCTACTCGCGATCACATCCAGTAATGACAACCAAGTGCGGACATTTCTTTCACCACTCTTGCTAGGAGCAGTGGTTAAAGGAAAAAAGTGTTTGCTCATTGTGCACTGGCTAGACCTCCTCGGTAGAGATTGCTAACGTGAAGAGAGGGGAGAACAAAAACACTAGGGTAGGGCAACAAAATCGTGGAATGTAGCAAAAGGCTCCAATGGCGGAGGCTCATGCACTAATGGAGGGAGCGCATACTAATCGAAAAATTCACTGGTTTCAGACGTACCCTTTCAGTGGTATAAGAATAGCTGCGAGGTTTCTGTTATATCCATATACGATCGGAGTCCATGGAGGGGATCCAACGTAAACAGGATTTGGTCAATGCATTCACGAGCTAGATATTATTATATTCATTCGCTTACTGATCGTCGAATAAACAAGATCAATCACAGCAAGCATTGTATTATTTCATTACCATTACACAGTTACATCATTGGCGACGAGGATCGGATGAAGCAAATCAACCACGTTTTTTGCTCATTTGAATTTCATTTCATTCATTTTCATCGGAATTACATTCATTACTATCGGAGAAATTCTTTTTGCATTTGGAAGGCTAGAGGTAAGCACATGAAATATACTTTACAAACATACAACATTACAAACATACAACATTACAAACATACAACATTACAAACATATGACATGTATGAAGTGTTCACAGTTAAAGTGCTAAGTGAAGTGATTAAAAAACTGCAAACAAAAAGAAAAAAATAGCGCACCTGAACCGCTAGAAACACTAATGTTCGAAGAACAGTAGAAGAATTGTGCAGGTTTTGAGTGCATATTCCACCACATGAGCTGCTTATTACGGCCAAACTGTTTCAAATGCCACGTTTTACTTTGGTCTCAAGAATGCATTATAACTCATATGGTAGAAGGTTTCAGATATTACCACTGGCATGAATTTCAACGTTTATGAGAGCAAAACACGGGTTAATTATATTCGTTATCATTTGCTTATTTCACAAAATTTTGAAAGCAGCATCTCATATAACATCAATGAAGAAAATGCTCAGTGCCTGCAGCACTGTAACTGAAGTTGGTGTTTGGGGCTGCGATCCGAAAAATTTGCAGAACTTTGGGAATTGAAACATTGGTTATTTATTTGCATTGTAAATGTTTCCGGTATGAATACTAACTGTAAGCATTTATTGATACAAAAGTAGCACAACCGACTCGTGCTGGCAACCTTTCGCCAGTATAAAAGCCAAAAATATATCACATCTGCTTCACGTTGTTATATTACATACGAAGTTATAGTAGTATAAAGAAATTTAGGATTACTTGCAGCGAGTTTTTCTCCAATAATGGAACGCTTAATATTTGCTGTTCATTGTCACTACAATATCATTACCAATTGAAAATTCTACGATAAAACCGCTTAATAAAGATATTGCAACCAAACACAAAATCAACAATAGCTGGCAACCCTATCGTGACTTTTCAACCAAATTTGGCCTGAATAATGTTTATAGTAGGTTCCATTAATTGTATGAAATTCGTATTGATTTCATGACTGCACTGGAAGTTATAGGGCAAAAAGTTTTATTTTCCTGAGTGAATTTTCAAATCTAAAGACACAAAAATTACCATAGCTGGCAGCACCAACCGAATTTTTCAACCAAATTTCTATCAAACAGAGTTTAGAGTAAGGTTCAGCTACTGTGTCAATTTCATGAAAATCTGGTTACTTATTCAAATTTCATAGGGCAAAAAGCAGTTTTTTTCTTTGTAATTTTTCAAGATGGCACCACTGGCACAGAGTTGCCCACAATTCAAAATCGCTTCTATCAGACCTGGTCCTACTTAAGTCCGTCATTCTGTAAATTTCAATGGTATCTGATTATTGATTCGTGAGTTCCCGTGAACAGATGTTTTTGATGCTAAAAATATAGGTTGACTGGGAAAGGGTTACCGTTCTTGTCCGACATGAAATTTCCAAAGTTTTTCTTTGAACGTGTAGATAAAGCATAAGATTTGTGTACAGATTGGTTTTATTGTAAGAAACGGACAGTTTTCGGAAATTCGATGGTTTAATGTTTTCACTTCCAAATTTTTATTTTTTTCAAACTTAAGACACCAAAATTATCATAGCTGGCAGCTCCAACCGAATTTTTCGACCACCAAACTACTTTTCGACTACCAAACGTGGTTTATAATAAGGTTCAGCTACTGTGTGAATTTCGTCAAAATCGAACGATTCAATCAGAATTTATAGGGCTAAAAGCAGTTATCTTTTTTAGTGATTTTTCAAGATGGCACCACTGGCACAGAACCACCCTCATTTCAAAATCATTTCCATCAGATCTGGTCCTATACAGGACCAATACATTCTGCAAATTTCAATTAATTCTGCTTATTGGATCGTGAGTTTCCGTGAACAGAAGTTTTTGATGCTAAAAATATAGGTAAATTGGGCAAGGGTTACCAGGCGTGCCCGTTATACCATATCAAATTTTATTTTTTGCCAATGTAAGCAAAGCACAAGATTTACATGTGACTGGCTTTTTTTTTGAAGAAGCGGCAGTTTTTCAAGAGAGACGATGATTTGGAGGTTTTCACTTTCAGTTTCACTTTCAGCCTTACCTACAGGGTTGCCAGCACGCTCATATATTACAAATCTACAACTAAATAATACCAATCTACAACTAAATAATATCTAAATCTACAACTTAATAATACCAAAATGTCCTAAAAATTTCGTAATGATTGAATAACTCTGTCAAAAGTTATCACAATTTAAAAAATTTCAAGTTTTCCCGTTCTGTTTTTAGGCACCCAGCGCACACATGGGGTTAAAAAATTCCAAAACGTTACCTGATTCACATGTAAAACACGTTCGAAATTGATTTCGTAACCTTTATTTTTGCAAAAATTATTTGTGTACGGAATAATAGGTATATTAAAAATATCACTAAAATGGCCGCCGGCGCCAAAGGGTTAAAGATTATTTTATTTTTGTGAGACCTGGCACTATTCTGCATATACACCAATGTGTCCTGAAAATTTCAGCTTAATCGGATGGCGCGTTTCTGAGATTTTTTCACTGAAATTTTTTGATGATATATATATATATATATATATATATATATATATATATATATATATATATATATATATATATATATATATATATATATATATATATATATATATATATATATATATATATATATATATATATATATATACACATATATATATATATATATATATATATATATATATATATATATATATATATATATATATATATATATTAGGGCGGGCCAATTTGTATGGAGCCGAAAAATTTGATTAGACCTGCCCCCTAGGATGATTTTATGGACAATTCTAAGCAACTTTGCCGAAGGAACCATAGGTCTACCTCGATTTTCGAGTCTCCCACTTTTCAAAAAAAGATTTTTTCCCTATAACATCATTTTGATTCAAAATTCGTTTTTTTATTCATCGTTATATTATCTTTTTTATGTGTATATGGGGGGTTTTTGGGGTCGAGAAATTCATTTCTGATCTTTATTTTTACCTATGACTACCGCCAGAGGGCGTTTCATGCATATTTTAACTATTTTTCGTCTATTTTCCGAGAAAAATTACAAGTTTTTCGGTAAAATTGATCTTTATTTAATTTTTTTCAATGAAAATTCAAATTAAAAAATAAGAACATGTGTAAAAAATAAAAAAAATGAATTTAGTGAGAAAAAAAGCGACAAAGTGTTGTTGCTTTCAAGTCAACAACGCATTTATTTAAAAAAAAACATCGGTAAAACATCATTACCGACATATTTTGTGAAAGAGCACAACACAATGACATTTATGAGTGTTCAGTTCATTAGTGTTTGAGCATCATTTCAGTGAAAGTGAATTATAAATTTCCTGCCAGTGAATAATTGTGAAATTCAAAAAGAATTAAAAGGTATGTGTTAAAATTTTGTAATTTAATACACATAGGCATCGATGTTGTTCTCTTGCTTGGTTACTTTTTTCTGAAATATGTAATACATTGTAATGTATTTATATGTATAGCATGTAGGAATAATGTGCGTTGGAATAATGTATTAACTGGTCCTTAGAGGCGAAATGTCGGTTGACATATGAGTAAATGCTGTTGATCACATATGAGTTATGCCAATTTGTAGGTGGAAAAAATATATTCGAACCAAATGTTTTGAAATATACTAATTTCAGTTTTTTTAAATTTTTTTAGTAAAATTATACAATGGATCCAAATGCATTGCCGTCTACATCTCAAACCGCAACAACATCAACAAGTACCGAAAGTCATTTGAAGCATTTGCCTTCGCACGATGTTGCTGTTTTTGGTGCATCTTGTGATTTGAGTGGACTCGATCTGCCAACGAAACAGGATATTTTAAGATGTTTTTTTTTCTTGGCCGAACGTGCTAAACTCCAAAACAAAATGTTTTCGTATAAAACATTCGTACCGCACGTAACAGACAAATTGATTGAAATTTGGAGTCAACTTAATGTTGAAATTCTAACCAAACAAAGTGTTGTTAGAAAATTGGGTACATTGATTGACAAGTATCAAATCGAAACTAAACATTCAAATATCGCCTCATTCAGAACGTTCGAGCAATCTACAAAAGAATTATTTTACATCGGCAAATGTCAATGTGACTTGAAAGCAGAATTATGCTCATGTGGATTGATTCCAGATCATTTGAAAGAGTTCATGCGAGATCAAAATAATGACAGAAGATTGACGATACCGGAATTCGTGCTAGAAGTTGAAGAGCCAGCACCAACGTCAACAATAATACCAACAAGCGTTGAACAGAGCCATTCAGCATATGAACCAAGTACTGATATAGATCAGCCAAGTTCAAATCCACAAGATATTCCGCCAATGATACGAGGACCGTATACTCCCAGATACGATGCTTCGAACTTCGCTGCGATGTGTGATCGATTTGGTGTGTCTGATAGAATAGCAGCAGCACTCGCAACATCTCTTATGCAAGACATTGACGTAAAAGATGCACATGGCAATCCTATCATCATGGATAAAAATAAAGTGCGTCGAGAAAAGGCCAAATGCAGAGAAGAACTGCTTCGTAAGCAGTATGATGCATCCAATTTGATAGCATTTTCATTCGACGGCCGAAAAAATGATGCTTTAACAATGGAAAAAATCGATGAGAAGTTGCATGCAAGGATGGTGAAAGAACCACATCTAGTTGTTTTGAAGGAACCAAATTCTCAATTGATAGGCTACACAAAAGTCGAAAATGAAGATGCTGAACACAAATTGATGACATTTAATGCATTCTTCGTCGAAAAAGAAATTGCTCTCGATGCATTAATCGGCATATGCTGTGATGGTGAGCCAACAAATACTGGCGTAAGAAATGGGATTTTGCGTCGATTTGAATTGCATTTGAATAGACCGCTGCATTGGTTTGTGTGCATGCTGCACTTTAACGAGCTGCCATTTCGTCATTTGTTTGACACTTTGGAAAGATCATCGACCACTGGACCACGAACAACAACTGGAACGTTGGGCAAACAAATTGAAACTTGTGAAAATCTTCCGGTATGTATCATTTGTCATTTTTCTCATCGATTTTTTCCATTATTAAATGGTAAAATTTAATTCATCTCATTTCTTTTTTTTCAGCTTGTAGATGAATTCGAGATAATCGTGCTAGAGAACATGCCACCTGATTTAGATCCATTTGAATTATCCACCGATTCAAAGTACTTATACAAAATGGCCAATGCAATTTCGAATGGTGTTGTTCCTGCGGATTTATCTCACAATAAACCAGGACCAATAGCACATTCACGTTGGCTCACCAAGGCGAATAGATTGTTGCGGTTGTATGTGTCAACTGAAAATCTATCAAGGAATTTGAAAATTTTGGCAACATACATAATGAAAGTGTATGTGCCGATGTACTTCAACATCAAGTACTATAATTCGGTGGTCTTCGGTAGTGTATTATTTTACAAATTCATTCGTTGGACACAATATTTGGATACAAATCTACGCGGAGTTGTGAATAATGTCATTAAAAACAATTCATATTACGCACATTCCGAAAATATTTTGTTAGCGATGTTATTTGATGATAAAAAAGAGACACGAAAAATCGCAATCAAGAAAATTTTACACTACCGAAGAAATCTGTACGACCCGGCACATCTTAGAGTTTATCAAAAACCTTTGATAAACTTCAATTGTACAGATTATACGAATATGATTGATTTAAATAGAGATGATGTCTTATTCGAACCACCGTTTACGTATAGCATTCCGTATGATCATTTGGAACAATATTTAGAATGCGATGATCCACCATTGCCTGATCCAAGAATTCCGGTACACATACAAGCAACGGAAAGACATGTTCAATTGCTGGCTAGCGTTTCTAAACGTGTTTTAGAAAAGAGTCGACACAGTGTTATGGCAGTTACATCAGAAAGCCGTGCAAAATACCCCCGACTTGAAAGCAAAAAAGACTTTCAAAAATAAGTTATTTCGCTTTTCTTCCACTAAATTCATTTTTTTTTTTATTTTTTACACATGTTCTTATTTTTTAAGTTGAATTTTTGTTGAAAAAAATAAAATAAAGATCAATTTTACCGAAAAACTTGTAATTTTTCTCGGAAAATAGACGAAAAATAGTTAAAATATGCATGAAACGCCCTCTGGCGGTAGTTATAGGTAAAAATAAAGATCAGAAATGAATTTCTCGACCCCAAAAACCCCCCATATACACATAAAAAAGATAATATAACGATGAATAAAAAAACGAATTTTGAATCAAAATGATGTTATAGGGAAAAAATCTTTTTTTGAAAAGTGGGAGACTCGAAAATCGAGATAGACCTATGGTTTTTTCGGCAAAGTTGCTTAGAATTGTCCATATAATCATCTTAGGGGGCAGGTCTAATCGACACAAAATTTGGCCCGCCCTAATATATATATATATATATATATATATATATATATATATATATATATATATATATATATATATATATATATATATATATATATATATATATATATATATATATATATATATATATATAGAAATATGAATTTTTGGCCAAAGTGATTTTAATACTAATGTTCTTCTTCGAACATTAGTAAAAACAATGGAAGGTGTATTGCAGGCATTAACAGAAGTGTTGCGGAACTTGCAAACCGGTCTAAACGTTACAAATAGTAGCGGAACAAGTGAGCCGGTCGGTGATACGCGCGGAATACAGTTGTTGCCATACGACGAAAGTAACGAAACTTTTGACTCATACATACATCGAGTTGATAATTATTTAATGCTTCGTAATTTGAGCGATTCAACTCCAACGGGTGACAAGAAGTGCGTACAAATTTGGATAAATTGCTTAGGGCCGAAATTTCACCATATTTTAACCTGTCTGACCGCGCCAGATTTGCCGAATACAAAATCGTATATAGAACTCTTAAAGCTTTTAAAAACTCATCTTTGTCCTACACCTAGTGAAGTGTCAGAACAACATTAGTTCACGTTAAGAATGCAACACGAAGGAGAGTCTGTGGCGAATTTTCAAGTCGACTTAAAGAAACTATCAACTAATTGCAGTTTCGTGTGTATTCATTGCAAGAAAACTACGAACGACACTCATTTGCGGTCCCAATTTATTCGCGATATTAGAGACACTGACATTCTAGAGAGGCTGTTACAGCAAAAATTGGATAGTACTTTCCAAGATACCGTGAAACTTGCTTTATCTATCGAAAGTGCGAAATTAGAAAATCGAGAAATTCGAGGACAGTTAGCAGTGCATGCATTCAATAAAAACAACTCGCAACGAAAACGAGTGCAGGACAGCAAAGTTCGTGGAAATAATGAAATTTCGAGACAGCCACGGGGAGATAATCGATCAAACCGGCTTGAACAAATGCGAGGAAAATGTTACAAGTGTGGAAGCAAAAATCATAGAGCAAACGAATGTCGTAGAAAAAATGTACACTGTTCTAGATGCGGTAAAAAAGGGCACCTGCAAATTGTTTGCATTACGGGTCACCAAAATAAAACGGTAAATGCAATTGATACCGAAGAATATGTGATAAACTCGATCACAACGAATTTGACAGAAAACAAAAAACTATTAGCGGAAATCTTAATTGATAATGTGAAATGCGAAATGGAATTGGATACAGGAGCAGCTCTTTCAACTATGTCGAAGAAAAAATTTCAACAGCTTTGGCCAGGGAGGCAGTTGGATCCAGCAGCTATTTCATTAAAAACTTATACGAAGGAAACGGTACAGCCTGAGGGAGTTTGCACTGTCAAATTTTCATATAAGGTATTGAAGCAATCGGGGAGCTATACATCTTATCGGAGGATGTCGATACGATTTTAGGCAGATCATGGATGAACAAATTAGGATTTTCCTTGAACTGCAAACCAATACAAATAATAACAGCATGTAAATCTAGTGAAGATGAATACCACAGTGCTATAGACGCAATGTTACAGGAATTCGCTGATATATTTACAGAAAAAGTTGGAAAGATACCAAGCTTCAAATGTGCATTAAAGCTACGAGATCAAACCTCGACCTGTACCATACGCACTATGCGAAAAAATCGAATCAGAAATCGATCGACTTGAAAATAATGGCATAATCGAAAAAAATGTTTACTCGCCTTGGAGAACACCTGTTGTACCAGTAGTTAAAAAGGACGGAAACTTACGATTATGCGCTGATTACAAAGCAACAATAAATAAGCACCTTCAAGATGATAATTATCCTTTTCCTAGGGTAGAAGATATTTTTGCCAAAATGAATGGAAGTAAATATTTTTGTACTCTGGATCTACATCAAGCGTACCTACATATGGAAATGGAAGAAGATAGCGCGATTTTACAAACTATCAGTACACACAAGGGTAATTATAAAGTGAAAAGGCTTATGTTTGGTGTTAAAACGGCGCCAAATGCCTGGCAAAGATTCATGGACACAATCTTACACGATTTATGCGGAGTCGCATGTTTTTTGGACGACATAATTGTTGGTAGAAAGTCGCTTAAGGAGCTCGTACTAAATCTCCGAAATCTTTTTCTTCGATTATATTATTTTTATTTTTTATTTTTATTTATTCATTTACGTAAGTCCAAATGCCAATTTTTACAAAAATATATCACATATTTAGGACATGTTATCGACAATACAGGAATACATCCGATGCCTGACAAAATCAAAGCTATCAAAGATAGTAAACGACCAGCAAATATATCTGAGCTACGAACTTTTCTAAGATTGGTAAATTATTATCACAAGTTTTTACCCAATCTGGCTAACAAACTCACACCACTGAATAAGTTACTACAGAAAGACGTTCGATTTCATTGGAGCAAAGAGTGTGATCATGTTTTCAATATTTTAAAAAAGGAGATCACAAGCACAAAGACTCTGATTCCCTACGATCCAGAGCTTCCACTAGTGCTAGCTACAGATGCTTCCCCTGCAGGACTGGGAGCTACAATTTCTCATATCATGCCAAATGGCGAGGAAAGAACGATAGTGTTTGCATCAAGATCTCTTACAAAAGCGGAAAAGAATTACTCTCAAATTGATAAGGAGGCAACAGCTATAAACTATGGCCTTCGAAAATTTTTCCAGTACTGTTATGGCCGCAAAATCTTGTTAATTACGGACCACAAACCCTTAACGAGAATATTACACCCTGAGAAAAGTTTACCTGCAACATCAGCGCTACGATTGTTACACTATGCAAACTACCTGTCGGGTTTTAACTACGAAATCATATACAGAAATACCAAGGATCACGGAAATGCTGATTATTTATCAATGTTTCCAGTAGAAAAGCCAGATTCCGAAGAGAAAGATACGACTTCATTATATCAAATAAATCAACTTCAAAACTTGCCCGTGACACACGCAGAGATCAAGAAGGAAACATTAAAAGATGAAGATTGTAAAAATTACTTCAACGCTATATTGATTGGAGCGCGCTTACCAAATGGTGAGACCCCGGAACAATTCTCACTGGAAGACGGATGCGTTTTAAATGGAACTCGTGTAATGATACCAAAAAAATTGCAGAAACGGGTATTGAACGAGCTACACATCGCACATACAGGCATTTCAAAAATGAAAGCTCTCGCCAGAAGTTACGTTTGGTGGAGAGGTATTGACAAATCAATCGAAGATATTGGTAGAAATTGCCCAAATTGCTCAAAAATGAAAAATAATCCAAAAAGATTACCGCCTCATCCTTGGATATATCCAAATTATCCATGGGAAAGACTGCACATCGACTATTCTGGTCCTTTTATGAACACATACATACTAATAATTGTTGATGCCTATAGTAAATGGATTGAAGCAGTTCCGACCCAAACAATAAGCTCTACAAAAACAATTCAAATACTGAGGGATATCTTTGCGAGATTTGGTCTGCCATGTACAATAATAAAGGATAATGGCAGTAATTTTAAATCGCTGGAATTCGAGAACTTCTTAAAATCGAATGGCATTTACCACAAATACTCAGCGCTATATCATCCAGCTACAAACGGACAAGCTGAGCGCTACGTACAAACGATAAAGCAAGGACTTAGAGCAATGGCAGGTGATCCGGGAGATTTTTATACGAAACTATGTCGAATATTAATGCAGTACAGAAAAACCCCAAACATAACTACAGGAAGTAGTCCAGCAGAACTCATGCTCAGAAGAAATATTAGGACTCGCCTCGACTTAGTGAAAAGAGATATATTAAGTGAAATTTCAAATAAAAGAAAGGAACAAAATACAGCTATCAGAACTTTCGATGTCGGAGAGAAAGTTCAAGCGCGATTTTATGACGATAAATATTGCAAATGGAAGTTCGGAATAATTGGACAGAAAAAGGGAGAAAGATATTATGAAGTTCTTATTGACTGGCAGAAACACCTTCGACACGCTGATCAACTTTTGCCAACTAAAATTCATGTTAAAAATACAATAAACTACGAAAATATAATTAATAATAAGGAAATAAATAAAGACCATACAAACCCTGAGACAAGACTAGACATGACTACACCAGACGTACCACCGACTGACACGCCATCGTCCTCTAAGGCCCAAATCATCCAAAGCCAAACAACGAGCCCAAGCAGGAAGGAGTATATCGCAGAGTATACGCCGGAAGTATCACCACAACTACGACGTTCGACAAGGCTGAGAAAAGCTACCGAATTTTATCGAGCTTCGTGGATCATGCGTCGAGGGGAAAGGTGTTATATTCATATACGATCGGAGTCCATGGAGGGGATTCAACGTAAACAGGATTTGGTCAATGCATTCACGAGCTAGATATTATTATATTCATTCGCTTACTGATCGTCGAATAAACAAGATCAATCACAGCAAGCATTGTATTATTTCATTACCATTGCACAGTTAAATCAGTTTCCAAAGACAATTGGGAGCTCCCCAACGAAACATGAATGATTTAATCGAGAATTTGGCGCACACAATACTGCCGCAACGCCTAGTAGCGGAAGGGGCTCCCTCTTATTTAGAGTATATCCACCAATGTTTCACACACGCACCCCAGCCACGTTAAACTAGCAAAGCGGCCCACTAGTATCCGTCAGAATCGCATGAAAGAGTGCTCTTGCCAACTTAATTTTTGCTTACAACTTTTGAAGGAGCTGACAAGAGATAAGATGCTATGGGAAAGAAAAAGTATACTGTAGAAACCATCCTTAACTATGTGGTGAACAAATCCACGGTCAAATTCACAGAAGAGCAATTGGAACTACTTAACCAAGGTCTGAATTTTGCTGTCAAGGAAACAAAATTTCCTACAGAAGACTTAGTTGTAGACGTCGAAGCCGCGGTAAAAAACCTTCCCGAACAGGAGAAAGCACAAATTAGAGGGAATGTGGCTAGACTCATTAGGAAGGAAAACCGTAAGAGGGGGAACACTAGCAAGGCACAAAGGGTGCTTAAAGAGTTGGCTACTAAGCCGGTCTATTATACCAAAGCTGATAAAGGAAATGCCGTGGTTATAATGGACAAAAATGAATATGACCAATTAGTCATGGAGAAGCTCAACAACGGGGATTACCATGAGCTAAGGAAAGATCCCTTACCAGACTCTATCAAACGAGTTGAAAGAATCTTAAAAGAGTGCAAAGGGACGATTGGAGAGATCAACAAGCTGCGGGTTTCAAACCCAGCGTTGCCAAGAATTAGGTGCCTTCCGAAGATACACAAGGAAGGAAATGAGCTAAGAGAAATTATAACCGCTACAAACGCTCCGACAAGGAGAATCGCAAAGTGGATCGTAGACGAGTGTAGGTCCTCAAGGAGGTTAAGCGATAGAACAGTCAAAAATCGTGACGAGGTGATAGAACAACTTGGAAGAGTGACAGCAATAGGGGAAAATGAGTTAGTTGTATCATTTGATGTCAAGGCTCTATTCCCAAGCGTGCCGGTAAAACAAGCACTCTCGTTCTTTGAAGACTGGCTATTAGAGAAGAATAGCTCACCGGAAGGGAGGAAGAGGGCTAAAGACTATTTGAAACTTGCCTCGGTTTGCATGAATGAAAGTTACTTTACTTTCAGGGGGAAATACTTCAAAGCTATGAAAGGTGTTGCCGTGGGAAATCCTTTATCCCCACTAATGAGCGAGATATTTATGGACAGACTGGAGAAGAAACTTCATGAAGAAGGTTCCCTTCCTCGTGTCTGGATTAGATATGTGGACGACATTCTAGCTATCGTAAAAAAGAATGCTTTGGCAGAAACTTTGAAGAAGTTGAACCAAGCACATAAAGATATCAAATTTACAATAGAAGTCGAAAACAATGGGAAACTACCATTCTTGGATTTAATGGTTATACGGGAAAAAGGTTTTCTTAGGTTTAATATCTACCGGAAGCCCACACACACCCAGAGAAAAACACCTAACACGCCTGATCATTGGCATTCCCAAAAAATGACGCCCTACAACTCGATGATCCACCGACTATTAACAGTACCCATGATACCCGTCGAGCTACTTTCCACCGCAATGGGAAGATAATAACTAAACATGAATTATACAAACCCAATAATAGACGCGGTTGGATCTGTGCCATGACTTTGAGCACCTCAACTGGCACCCCATTAGGACCCGGAGCCTTCCGGTTCTTCATCCTGGACACTGCACTGTTCAGTTCCTTGTTCGTAAAGGGAGATACATCCGCCTGGTTCACGATGATAAGATCATCAGTCCTTAGCGGATGCACCGGGAACAACGAACCAACCATACGCTCCATGGATATCGCATCCATGAGAGTACTAGGCCACATGCAGCCAAGTCTGCGAGTGAACAATGTGTAGCCATCTCCCCACGGGTCTGAGTTGACCTCCTCACAAAGAGCCAACCATTTGGCATGTTTGCTCCTTGTGATGGCCTTGGTCAGCTCCCTCTTTGCTGCAATGTAGACAGCAGATAGCTCAGCCACACCCGGGATACTCCCGGCTCGCTGCGCCCTGCGCCTGCGCGCCAAAGCGATGCGTCGCAGTTCAGCGATTTTATCGTTCCACCAGCACGCATGTTGCCTCTTACGAAAGGGTTTCCATTTGGGCATTGAAGCCTCACACACACTCTGCGAATCCAGCCCATGGTTCTGTCAGCAGCAATCTCTGCTGCTGCACGACTCACTGGGGTCCCAGATGTTAGAGGCTCAACTTCTCAGCTCGAAACGAGTGATGCAGTTATCGTGTCCCTGCGAAGTTTAGCGGCATTCCAGCCTAGCCACTTGCAGGGAGAGCGGTTGTGTCTTTGCCTGCTCTCAGAGGTTTGGAAAGTGCTGCAATTATGATCACTTGCAGTGAAATCCTCTATCACCTTCCAATTGTTGACGTGTGCTGCAAGTTTGTCCAACCCTTGGTGACATCGGGAACAGATTCGCCAAATCCGGACCTTGGAAATGATGGTGTTGAACCCAAATTCAACACCAACAAACCCAACCTTGATGCCATCTCGACTATGCGCCGTCTGCGAGTGTTTTTGGTGAGCAGCCCCTACGATGACATTGCCGGCGTTGCAACGGAGAGAGTCCTCTGGTGAGCTAAGCTTGTCTCCGAATTCCTGAATTGAGTCATTCGGGGACAAGTAGCAGCTCTAAAATTTGATCTCTCTATATGTCACCCAGACTTGACCGTTGCCTCTGCCCGTCAGCGATCCAAATCGCCGCGTACTCCGTTGCATCTACCAGCCAAACGGATGAGCTCCTCCCCCTATAAGGCTCGCTGGTAGGTATGATCTGAGTCCTTTGCTCGCAGACTAGCTGCGTCAGGAGGTCATCAGCAGCTCTACAGCCCTGCAGGCTGCCTTAAAGGATTCTCATAACTTTCCCTAATTTTTTTGGCATCAAATGTGTTTACGGTTGTCTCCTTTGACAATCCGGGCTATTTTTATTTCAATATCGTCGGTACTTGAACCGAGATATTGCGTGGATTTTTTATAGCCTTGATTGGATAACTACGGCACTTGTAGCCGCGATATCCTCGTAAATATATTATGATTTTAAAGACAACAACGGCACTTATACCGTGATGTCAGTGGAAAATTCGTAGCTAGATGTTCAATTAAACGAGTGGTGTTTCAGACTAGACATTTTATTTACTTTAAGTTCTTTATATATTCATTTCACTTTCTTGCTAGCATAAATTGACCAAACAAAGTTCCCACGTCATCAGCAAAAATGCACATTCATTTGACTACCTAACAATCTGGACATCGCATAACCAAGATGCAATGTGAGAACAGATGTGCGCGAGTGCAAGCAAATATGAATTTGAGAAATAATAAACAATTGGAGTGCTTTGCTAAATCTAATGCAAGAAAAGATGTGCACGAGTACAAGTAACTATGAACTTGAGAAATAGTAAACAATTAGATAGAGTGTTTTGATAAATGGTAAGCAATTAGTGCGTTTTGCTGACGACGCGTCTGGTAGCTTGTGGGAATTCTTTAATTCTTTGTCTGAATGTTGGAATTTGATAAAAAAAATGAAGATGATGATGAACATACTCCCCGCGTTGAACGTCGTTCAAGATTACGGTTGTATTTCAATTGAGAAGTCTGGTTTTTTGTTTGCCCTAGGTGCTGGAATTGGCCTTTGCCTGGCGCGGTTGTGTCGGCACTTCCAGAATACTCCAATCATAATAACCAAGATCAGCATGATTGATACGTAACCAGGAATGGCGTGATACGAAACATATTGATGGCTTGTATAAGTTGGAAACTCAAAAGTCTCCTTGCGTAGGGTAAGTTAAGGTAGGTTAAGTTATTCAACAGATTTCGTTGTGGTTGATATTCCTCGTCGTCTCCAGGAAGTAAAATTGTTGGAATAGGTGATGGAATTTCAATCACAACATTTCTGGCCTTAAATGAGCTGTTGACTTGACTTGAGACGATGTTGTGCCCTGAAATGGTGATGGAATCGTGTTTCATCACACAATCTGGCTCCAGGGTTAGTATTCCGGCTCCGTCTAGTTGTAGCTTAAAATTTTGGTTTCCACAAACCACTTGTAGTCGCATCTGTTGAGTCAAACCAAAAATCCACTTATTTTTGTCAGCAAGTTGAATCCAGGTATGTTTCAGTGGGATGATTTCAGTTTGACAAGACTGCGTGGGTTCAGCTGTCAACAGGTTCATTTCACAAGATGAAATTTGGGCACCAGTGTGATATAAAGGACCTGCCTTTTCGCACAGAAAGGACTGATCTTCGATGGTTAGGCATGAATTCAGCTCGGCTTCAGTTATTGTAAAATAAGTGTCTCGGTGCGCATTAACGGCAAGCAGCTTGGTTGATAACTTTATTGAAACCAGCGTTTGGTTGACAATTACGGGTATAGGAGTCAAGTTGAGCAGTTGGTAATCGCGTTTGTCAGTAAGGGGTATTCTTACTGTGAATACGACATAATTGTCGATTATGCTTCCAGCGGTCCTCATCAAACGATATAATGGCAATACATCCTCGTCGTGCCCAGGGAGGTGCTCTCCTGGAGGTAATTTAGTCCTTATATTTTTCAACTCTTCATGAAGCTGATGTGGTGATAATAGTAGAGGACTTAGGGTTCCATGATGAGCGTCGGTCAATACATCAATGACGGTTGATTGAATGCGGTGTAAATTGGCGCTTGTTGCTACCAACTGAAGACTGAGACTGGTTAATGTTTGGAAAACCTTTTGTTGGGTATCTTCAGTACCATTCAGGTTTATCCTTTGCAGTATCCAATTAATCCTTTGTTCTATTCTGCCAAATTTTCGTTGAGCGCTTGTTTGATCTATTTTTATCAGGTTGATGGTTGAATCTATAACTGATGTTTGATTTCTCAGTAACTTCATTAAAAGGTGTTGATCAGTTTTGATGTTGTTGATCGTGGTAGACATTTCATCCGCGTATTTCGAGTCTAGTATACCAAATAATGAATTGGCAAGATTTCCCACAACATCGAGTGCACCTCGTTTCATTCTCTTAGTCGTAAACAGACTATTATCGAGTTTGAGCTCAAGCTGGTCTTGCTCAAATTGGAGAATCAGGTGCTCACAATTTGATTTGTGCATCATCAGGTTGCATAGTTGCCTTAGGGCTGTTGTTCCGTTTGAAAGAGAGGTCATCTCATCCCAATATGGGGATAGGTCGTAGTATACGATCATTTTCCATTCATCAGTGACATGAAGAATAGTCCAATGTTCTCAAAGTTAACTCCGAATGTGTTGTTAAATCGCTGTGTTTCAAATTTGGCTGGGTTGGCGTAACAGGAGGGCACTAGTATGCAGGCGAATAAAGTTGCGAGTAAGGCTCCACGGCTGAATTTTTTCCGTTTGATGGGTGAACCTTCTACTTGACAACTTGTATCGCTCGGGCAGTATTGCCTTCGACCAGGTGGATGATCCTGTGTAGTGGAGTTTGCAATCTGATTTCGAGTCTCTTCATCGATTTCCACCTTTGAATCCGGAGCTCCTGTGGCGGTTGTGGATTCTGAGGGTAATGGAGCGAGTCTATGTATAGGCCCAGTCAAGGTAGTGGTTTCAGTTTTCAGATCGACAACTCGAACAAATCCGTCATTGCCTTTATAGGTGCGGATTACTCGGCCAAGAGGCCATTTCATAACGGGTGTATTATCATCTTTGATGATAACAATCGTATCGATTGGTATGTTTGTCATTGCTGTTTTCCATCCGTAACGGTTTTGTAGAAGATGTAGGTATTCCTTGGACCATCGTTGCCAAAACTCACGCTTGATGTTGCTTATTTCTCGCCAGGCTGGTTGCAGTCCGCCCTTCCTGCTTTCTGCGTCACAGTCAATTTGGGCAGTCAGTGGTTCACCTATGAGGAAGTGCCCTGGAGCTAATGCGGCTAGGTCATTGGGTTTAGAAGAAAGTGGCGTCAAGGGCCTTGAATTAAGAATCGCCTCGATTTCCACCAAAACGGTTAATAGCGTCTCGTGCGTTAGTGAAACTGGTCCAATCGTTTTCTTCATTAATTCCTTGGCGGATTTCACAGCGGCTTCCCAGAGCCCTCCAAAATGGGGGGCCCTGGGAGGTATGAAATGAAAGTCGATGCCTTTTTCACTACATTGGGTGGTAATGGTGTTTTGAGCTGAGTCTGAATAAATCGAGGCTGAAATTTCTTGCAGCTGGTTCCTCGCGCCAACAAAGTTTGTTGCATTATCGCAGTAGATTCTCCGACAGTGGCCACGCCTTCCAATGAACCTTTTGAGGGCGCCTAAAAAGGCTTCGGTGGATAAATTAGAGACCAACTCTAAATGTACAGCCTTCGTCGCAAAACAACAAAAAACTGCAATGTAAGTCTTCTGTGGCCTTTTTCCTCTGATTTGGAAATGGTAATATATAGGGCCACAAAAATCCACCCCGGTATTAACAAACGGCCGTCCAGGTTGTACCCTTGGTGCTGGTAGGTTCCCCATTATTTGGGTGAGTAACTTGGGATTGGCTCGAGTGCATTTTACGCATTTGTGCACAATAGACCTTGCTAATGTTTTGCATTTGATGGGCCAAAATTTTTGCTTCGTAATGGCTTCAAGACCTTGGGGTCCCACGTGTGAATGCTTCCGATGAATGTCCTCCATTATTAATCTTGTTATATTGTCCAAGTATGGCAGCAATATAGGATGTTTTGCTTCAAAGGACAAACTCGCTGCATCTAATCTCCCTCCAACTCTTAAAATGCCGTGTTCGTCTAAGAATGGGGTGAGGTTGTTCAATGGACTCGATGTATGCACTCGATGATGCCGTTGCAAGTCGCTGATTTCTGCTTTGAAATCCTCTGATTGGATTGCTTTGACGATTATGCGTAGAGCTTGCTGCCTCTCCGACTGGGTTAGTGCGAGAGCTGAATTTGCTTGCTCGGATTTCTGCTTTCTGCACCGGTTTATGAATCGTACTATGTATCCAGTTGTCCGTAACAATCTTCCAAAGGAGTTTCTGTGCTCAATTTCAAAAACGAAGTTGGTTGAAGGCGTTGCTGCTAGGGATGTTATTTTTCGTTCTACGTCATTGGCGGAGTCTACGTGCGCGTTATAGGCCACTGGCCACTCCTTTTCTCTACCGTGTAGAAAAATCGGACCGAAGAACCATAAATTGCAGGTTTTGAAAGTGCTCGGTGCTATGGGTCTCGTTAATACATCGGCTGGATTCATTTTTGTTTCTAAGTGCCGCCACTGCTCTGGATTTGAAAGCTCATGGATTGCGCCAATTCGGTTGGCAACAAATGTGTGAAAATCTGAGGATTGTGACTGTATCCAGGATAAAACTATTTGAGAATCAGTCCAGTAGTACGTTGGGATGTTGGTCATGTTGAGAATATGCTTGATACGATCTGCCAGGTCTGCAGCCAGTTTGGCTGCACAAAGCTCTAACCTGGGGAGGGTGATCGTTTTGATGGGTGCTACACGAGATTTGGCACATAATAGTCGAACAACGATAGTGTTATCCTGCTTGACAGAGCGTATGTATGCGGCAGCACCAAAAGCTTGAGTCGAGGCATCCGAAAATATATGAAGCTGCTTTGATTTTGGTAGGCTGTGTTAGTATATGTGTCGTGGTATAACGATATCTTCTATCGTCTTTAGTTCGTCACGAAATGTTGACCATCGTGTATGTATTTCCATAGGTAAGGCAGCATCCCAGTCCAGATTGAGTTTCCAAATAGCTTGAAGTTGTATTTTTGCAGTTGTTACGATTGGGGCTACGAAACCTAAAGGGTCGAAGATTCGAAATATGTCGGAAGCGACGGTACGTTTCGTATATTTATTTGAGTTAGTCGTTGCCAACTTCATTCTGAATACGTCAGATGCTGGTGACCATGTCAAGCCTAGCGTTTTGATGTGGTCATCACTGCCTTCGTTGAAATTGAGGCTTAGTTGGCTGTCTTGCGGTGGAATTTGATCGAGTAGGCGTGCGTCGTTCGCGCACCACTTTCTTAGGTTGAATCCAGCTTGCGAGAGTAGAGTTTTGAGCTCTGACTGAGTTTGCAGTAATTCCGGCAAACTGTTGCTTCCAGTCATGATGTCATCGACGTAACAATTTTGAAGTAGCGCTGCGAATGCGTACGGAAATTCTGACTTATTTTTCCTTGCTAGGTCCACTAAACATTTTGTTGCTAAGTATGATGCTGGTCGAGTCCCATAAGTTACTGTATTCAATTGATACTGTTTCATGGGCTCTTCGGGAGAACGTCTCGAAAAGATTAACTGGAAGAATCTTTGTTCTGGGTTAACATTGACCTGCCGGTACATTTTTTCAATGTCCGCTGTTAGCACGTATCGATGTTGTCTGAAACGCAGTAATATAGAAAACAGATCCTCCTGAACTGTAGGACCAGCAAGCAGAATATCATTTAGTGAAACGTTGGATGTTGTTTTCGCTGATGCATCGAAAACTACCCGCACTTTGGTTGTGGCACTATGTGGCTTGCTAACGCAATGATGAGGAAGATAGTAATGTATCCTGGGAACTTCAGTGATTTCTTCCATATGGCCCAGGGCTAAATACTCATCCATGAACTTAGTGTATTCTTGCTGGAGCTCAGGCTGACGTGATAGCTTGCGCTCTAAACTATGAAACCTTCGCAAAGCCAAATCCTTTGATTCACCCAGAGTGGATGGATCAGCGGTGAAGGGCAGTGAAACTTCATATCTGCCATTTGCTTTGCGGTTTGTCCAGCGTGCAAAAATGAGCCTCGCACTGCTTCTCACTTGGAGACAAGTGTTGCTCCTCTCGAGGCAAATTGTCAAAGTTCCAAAACCGTTCGATTTGTTGTGAAATTGCCTCTTCTTCAATGCCAACTCCACAAGTAACGTTATCGCCGCTCGTTTCGCCTATGCCTCCGCCAACAATCCAACCAAGAACAGTGTTTTGCAGTATGGGAAGGTTCTCTCCCAATTTTATTTGGCCTATTGATAGGAGTTGATAGTAGATTTCTACCCCCAGTAGCAGATCTACCCTGTCTGGTCTATAGAAATGGGGATCAGCCAGTTTTATATTGTCGGGAATCTTCCAATCACTCACATTGATTTCCCTCGATGGTTGTTGGGTTATTATGTGGGGAAGTACATATGCCTCCACTCTTGTAGTGAATGCCGTGATCTGCGATTTTAACAGAAAATTAACTCTCGCTGTTGTGTGCTGACGCCCGTTCCCAATGCCAAGTATTTTGAGATTGGTGGAATCTTTGGTCAATTGAAGCCTTTTGCAAACCCGTTCCGATATTAAATTTACTTGGGACCCTGAATCCAAAACAGCTCTGCAGGTTGTATAGGTGCCATTATTACCTTGGATGGTAACAACCACTGTACTGAGTATCATGTATTTCGATCGTGGATTTATTATACCCGTCGTCAGAGAAGATGCTTCACCTTCCTGGCTTGCCGAAATACCTTGTTTCGTGGTGGATTATGAGGCTTCAAATTTTTGCCTTTGATCAGCTTTTTTCCCTGCTGCGTCTTGCTTCTTGTCGAGGTGCAACAAAGTATTGTGCCTTTTGGAACAATGTTTGCAGGTTCCTTTCGTGCAATTCTTCGACGAATGGTCTGCTTGTAGGCAGTTTACGCACCTTGAATGCTTTTGAATAAGTTTCAGTCGATTTTCGGGGCTGAATGTCAGAAAAGTTTTGCACGCGAAAAGTGGGTGCCAGGCGTTGCAAGCAATACAGTTGTTGGTGTTCACTGCCGTTAAAGCCTTTGCGGAAACTGGCCGTTTTTCGTCCCCTGCCTTGGTCTTGGAGCCGAGTGCTTCTAGGGATTGGAATCTATTTTCTAAGAAATTCATGAGCCCTTCGATGGTTTGAAGTTGCCTTGGATGAGCTAATGACTGCTCATATAGCACGTGCGTACTTTTGTGCAACTTGCGTATAAGTATAAACAACAGCAAGGGATCCCATTCGGTGGTTGAGATTCCAACGTTCTCCAACCCTTTTAAACATTCACGCGTTGTGTCGTGGAGTGATTTAATGTTCGCAGCTGAGTCAATCGAGTGAGCTGATTGCCCGAGTAGATTCGATAACAGCGCATTTGCAATTAATCTCGGATTTTCGTAGCGTTCCTTGAGAATTTGCCATGCTGCGAAATAATTTTCATTGGATAATGGCAAGTGTTTTATTAGTTTTCCTGCCTCCCCTGATAGGTTGGCTCGAAGATACCATAACTTTTCACATGGCGAAATAGCTTGCTTGTGAACCACTTCCGAAAATAAATCGTGAAACTGACGCCAATTCAAATAGTTTCCGTCAAACTTCGGAATTTCTATTTTAGGTAGCTTAATTTTCACGCTACCATCTGGCTTTAATACTTGATCGTTTACGGGGATCTGCTGTGGCCCACTTAGCCGGAGATATTCAGTCAGTGAAACATTGGCACTCAAAACTTGGTCCTGGTGGTTCAAGAATCCCTGGATGTCGTAGCCATATGTTTCGGGATTATCAACAGCTTCGCATATCTGATGATGGAGAGCTTCGATTTGTTGCCAGTAGTCGGAAATGGCTTGTTTCTGAATTTGATAAAAGGCCGTTGGTTGCCCAGAACGTGTATCCGCCAACCTCTGTAGAATGTGGTCCAACTGTCCCCTGATGGTGTTGGCCTTCCTAAGTAGCTGGCGTATGGGGTTACTTTTGGCTGAATCCTTGTCTTCAATATTGGATGCCATACTTGCTTCAATATTGGGCGACAAGGCTTTAATTTGTGCTTCAAAGAACTCCTTGTACTTTGAATGGAGTGATGCGATGGAATTGTAATAGTCACTGATGAAATAGTCGTCCTGCTGTTGAACGTCAGGATGGTTCCTGATATCAGTGTCGGTAGACTCGAACTGCTCCCATGCAGTTTCCAAACGCCGAAACCGTTCTTGGAAATATTCGAGGGTCTTTCGCTGCGAAGGATCCTTTCCCACGTTAGAGATAATCCTTTGAATCTCCTTTCCAGTGACCTCCTGGTTGGCGATGAGTTTTTCCATGTTGAAGATTGCAAGATTCGAGTCCTGTCACGGTCGCCAATGTTTACGGTTGTCTCCTTTGACAATCCGGGCTAGTTTTATTTCAATATCGTCGGTACTTGAACCGAGATATTGCGTGGATTTTTTATAGCCTTGATTGGATAACTACGGCACTTGTAGCCGTGATATCCTCGTAAATATATTATGATTTTAAAGACAACAACGGCACTTATACCGTGATGTCAGTGGAAAATTCGTAGCTAGATGTTCAATTAAACGAGTGGTGTTTCAGACTAGACATTTTATTTACTTTAAGTTCTTTATATATACATTTCACTTACTTGCTAGCATAAATTGACCAAACAAAGTTCCCACGTCGTCAGCAAAAATGCACATTCATGTGACTACCTAGCAATCTGGACATCGCATAACCAAGATGCAATGTGAGAACAGATGTGCGCGAGTGCAAGCAAATATGAATTTGAGAAATAATAAACAATTGGAGTGCTTTGCTAAATCTAATGCAAGAAAAGATGTGCACGAGTACAAGTAACTATGAACTTGAGAAATAGTAAACAATTAGATAGAGTGTTTTGATAAATGGTAAGCAATTAGTGCGTTTTGCTGACGACGCGTCTGGTAGCTTGTGGGAATTCTTTAATTCTTTGTCTGAATGTTGGAATTTGATAAAAAAAATGAAGATGATGATGAACAAAATGCTTCTTTAAAAACCAGGCATGCACTCGATTCCATTAGATGCTTGGCGCCATTCGAGCGAAGTTTTTTAGTGCATAATATGCACTGAGCCTGGGCAGAGCAGTCTGCTGTCCCGTGACAAACCTGTCCACATTTCCAGCAACTGGCACTCCGGTCCGGACTGTTGCAGCTATATCTTGTGCCTACGCACCGGTAGCAGCGTGTCACCTCAGCCCACCTTCGTACACGGGCGCTAATCATACCCAACCAGACTTGAGGATTTTGGATGCTGGTACATCATTCAGCTAAGAAACAGCTCTCCTCTGTTCCTTTGTGTTAAGAGGGAATAGTATGGTTTCTACCTCGCCGGCTCCTTCTTCTCCAGCTTCGCAATTGATGGTCGATGTCACCTCTTTGCTGACCTCGGCAATCGATGTCGAGAAGCTCGGTCTTGACTCTAGGAGTCACAAGCTTCACGCCCCTCTGGCCATCTACGGCAGCTCCGATCGAAGCCTGCAATTTCATTCGTTCATTTGTCCGCGCAGTTGCCAGAAGGGTCCTGCGGTTTTTCTTATGCGTTGTATCTGCTTACCAGTTTCATCTGGGGAAACATTTTGGCGGATAGCTCCCAGGACCTACGCAAAAGCTTTTCCCGGAGCTCGTTTGCCGGTAACAGCATCAATTTTCTTTCCCTGCTGTCTCCGCCTGGTCTTTCCCTTCTTCTTTTTCTTTTCCACCGTTTCTTTGTTTTCACCCTTTGTGAACCCCTTATTCTGCACTTTTTTTGGGCCGGCGGGCGTCACCGGTGGTTTATCGACGTTCACATTATTCTTTCTGTGGGTGACAGTCACCCACCTCCTTAAATTGGATGTTTGCACCTCCTTCCTGACCCGAATTTTTTGTGTGTCTCCAGGACTCGACTCAGCCATGCGCTTATTCTGCCGTGTCCGATCTAGTCCCGGGACCCCCACAGGAGTGGCCGCTTCAGCAGTATGGTCTTCCAACAGCCGCTGATACTCCAATTCTGCCTTCTGTTCGGTTCCAGTTCAGCAGGCGATGATGACCTCAAATGCCTCCTCTAGCTCGAGCATACCATCCTTAAGGTGATTCGATATGTTTTTTTGCTTCGATATGTTTTTTTTCGAAGTGTCTGTTGGTATTTCCTCAACATATCCTCCTCAGCCACTCACTCTCGCTTAATGTACTCCCTCTTGGAAGACGCACGGTCTGGTGCGAGTCGTTGCGGTGCCGTTTCCTCCGCCACTTCCATCTCAGCACTCTCACGCGGTCGACTCCTCGAAGTCTCCAGAGCACTACTGCTGGAGTCAGCAATTTTGGCTCCTTGCGCCTATGCTGCACATACGGAGCTGATCGCTTCCTTACCTCGCGTTTGAGTATTTGTTAGGGAAGGCGTCTTCTGAACCCTTGGCTTCTTCGAAAACGTAACACTGTCTATGGCAGCGCCTCCTTCGCACTGCGGTATTACTGTTGTCTCCAGGTTTTCTTGTCCGTCTGTCTTGTCCTGTGTCTTCTCTGTCAATCTTGTTGTTGTTTGCGTCATAAATGCTTATGGGTCAAAACTCAAAGCCGCTATCTCGCTATAATGACTACTTGATAATATGTGCAAAGCAAGGAGCCCAACGCGAGGGTTGATCACCAGCCTTCATGGGGCTGGATCTCAGAGCCAGGTCAGCGCTAATCGGGAACAATGTCAACCGAACTTACTCTGAGATTTGCCAGGTTTTAGCGGGACGGAGACGGCATTGAATTAGCCTGGAGCCGTTCGCAATCGAATTTCAGTCCAGTGGTACCGCGCATAAAGCGACTAGGTCCAAAATGACACAACCGCAAGCCCGGATGCGTGTTTCCTAATCGTCGGTCGTGCCTTGAACCATTGATCGAAGTCAGCTCATGCCATAAAAGTGATTATTGCCATTGCCAATATTTCCATTCGTCAATCGAATCGCAAAGCCCGTAGAGAAGCCGAGTTGTACCAGTTGTTGAGCCATTTGGAGTTCCCCGGGATGCGCTGCGAGGAGGTGGCCCTACATTACACCCATTAATATTACTAGTTTGTTAATTCATGTTGCTTTTTATGAGAATGTTGGCAACCTTGTAGCTATGGCCGGCACTGAAAGTGAACACCTTCAAATCATCGACTTTCTTGAAGAATTGTCGCTTTTTAGAGAAAAAGCAGCCCATATATAATAAATCTAATGCTTTGTCTGCATAGCCGAAGTAAAACCTCTAAAATTTTCCATAGGGCGAGAACGGTAACTCTTCCCCAATTCACGTATATTTTTTGCGTCAGAAACTTCTGTTCACTAGAACTCATGACCTGTTAATCATATAGAGTTGAAATTCATAGAATGAATTCGTTTTGGGTAGGACCAGGTTTGAAACGAGCGATTTTGAAATAAGTGCCAATCCGTGCCAGTTGTGCCACATTGAAAAATCACTTCGAAAAAAGAACTGCTTTTTGCCCATTGAGTTTCGTCTCTAAGCCACGTTTGGTAGAAAAATGGTTAAAAAATTAAGCTGGAGCTGCCAGCTATGGTAATTTTGTTGTCTTGAATTTTGAAAATTTGCTTAGGCAAATAATGCTTTTTGCCCTGTAACTTCATGTGCAGTCATGAAATTGATACGAAATTCGTTCGATTAAAAAACCTTGCTGAAGGTAATGTTCAGTAGAAATCTGGTTGAAATGATTGATTGTTTTTGTATTTTTTACCATTTGTTTAATTGTCATCAGCGCCGCTTCAGTTTTTGTTAAGTGTTGTTCGGATTTTAAAAATTCTAAAATAAATTTCAATTACATAAATAAAATTCTCAAATCAAATTCCAAAATAATATACAATTAAAATTCTAAAGTTGAAATCAAAATAGTTGTATCACGTGGAATAATTGCACGCAGCGCTACCAAGCCGCCAACTTGGGACACTTGTGCTTGGGTAACACATTCCACATCCGAGGCGTGATCCATTCTAATTACTGTCTTTGATATGTCTACAAAAAATCAGAGACAGTACAGTAGCTTAGAACAAATTGATATCCACTCAATCCAAGACAGCTACCTACAGATCATCCAACAAAAAACAAACGAAGCTATCTCGTCTCGTAAGCAGCTGGATGGCATGGTTGGGAACACATCTAATGAAAATGGAGCATCTAATGCTAACGTAGATGCAAGGCCTCCAAATGTGGACAAGAAAAAGGGTTTGGACCAATACTTCAACATTGTCAAAAGACGGCGAAGTCCCCACTCGTCTCAAATTGGAAACGAGAAGAAAATTTCTAAGCCCGATGATCAGGAAGCTTCTACCAGTAGGAATTACTACCAACTACTTGCAACCGAAAACGACTCCGAAATTGTTTCGTTGCCAAAGCAAATTAAGCCACCGCCAATATACCTCAGAGAAAAAACAAGCAATAGCTTAGTCAACATGTTGGTATCAATTGCTGGTAAAAATAACTTTCATGTCACACTGCTAAAACGTGGTCACGTTTCTGAGGCCAAAATACAAGTTTGTTCTGAAGAAAACTTCAGGAAGATGACAAAAGAGTTTGATTCACAGCGTCGTCAATATTATACTTACCAACTAAAAAGTTGCAAAGGATTGTCGGTGGCAATTAAAGACATAGAACCTGATATTGATGTTGATGAGTGAAAGCAGGAACTCGAAAGCCTCAGTTTTGCAGTTAAATCTATCACAAATATATTTAATAAATTCAAACAGCCCCAGCCACTGTTCAAAGTGGAACTAGAGCCCGAAGCCAGCAAGCCCAAAAGAGGCGAAACTCACAAAATTTATAGCCTGCGATATATTATGCACTGCAGAATCACCGTCGAAGAGCCGATCAAACGTAAGGGTCCCGTGCAATGAGCAAATTGTCAAGAATATGGCCACACCAAAACCTATTGTTCACTCTCTAGCTTGTGTGTTATATGTGGCGAGTTTCACGCTACCAAGTGCTGTGACAAGAGTAAACTAGATCCTGCAATTAAAAAATGTAGCAATTGTGGTAACAACCATACTGCAAACTACAGAGGTTGCCCAGTATTCCAATCTCTGAAAGTAAAGTTGCTCCCGCCTCAGAACCACGCTCAACAGGGTCTAAATATTGCAACTAATAGACCAGTCCTCATGCCGGAGACTTTTGCACCTTCATCACTTGTAACTCCTGGTATCAAATATTCCGACGCAATCAAACGAAACGCACATTGTTCTGCTGAAACCACTGCTCAAAGCAGCTCCAACAACGAACTCTCTTCGATTTTATCAACGCTCTCAGACAACATGAATCGATTCATGATGACGATGAGTAACATGATACAAGAATTACTTAAAAATCAAAACATGTTGCTCCAATTTCTCATTAACAGCAATTGAACTCATTCATGATCGCCCATTGGAACGCGAATGGCATTGTTTAGCATAAAGCGGAAACAACCTGCTTTATATCAACCCACGACATTGATGTGTTCCTCTGATCGGAAACGCACCTCATAGAAAAAAATAACAAATTCGATATCCCAGGCTACATCTTCTACGATACTAAACACCCAGATGGTAAGGCTAGAGGCGGGTCTGCAATACTTATTAAAAAACATCTGCTCCATCATCCTTTGGAAGAACTCAGCGAAAATTACATGCAAGCGACATCCATTTTCCTACGTGAGCAATCGAGCGAGATTGTAATTTCGTCCATCTACTGTCCACCGAGGCACAACATTTCAAAGTGCATCAGAGTGGAGTGCATTCAGACGAATCCTCACCAGCTCAACATCTCTTAGTGCATCTCTCAAATCACCGGATGATGTCAATTCCGCTGTTATCCTTTTCAACGAGCATGTCTTGGAGGCATTCGACACCGCGACACCTAAAATGGAACTACATCCCTCAGCTCGGAAAACAACATACTCCTCATCAATAAAAATCTTAGTACTGAAAAAAGGACTGGCACGAAGGAATTGGCAGCTGCACCCTTCTCCCCAAACTAAAATACGACTCACTCAACAAAGCTTCTAGTGAGCTCAGACTGGCACTTGCGAAAGACAACGAGTTAAAGTTCCATTCATTCTAAGAGAGCCTCAGTCCCACTAAAAATGCCGACTATTCATTGTGGAAAGCAGTCAAAAAAATCGACAAACCTACCATCAGAGAAGCCCCACTAAGAACTGTCAACGGGCAATGGGCCATAAGTGACGCAGAGAAAGGCACCGCCTTCGCAGTTCACCTAGAACAACACACCACGGTGACATGTGACTTTCCAACTAATGTCAATGCTCAGGACTGAGAACCAATTAAGACTTCGGCTAAGGAAGTGCAAGATATCATTATTCAGGAAACATGCTCAAAAAAATCTCCGGGAATTGATCTCATCACCAATGCTATGCTCAAACAGATGTCACCGATAGTATTCTCTTGGCTTTCTAATCTATTCAATGCTATCTTTCGAATCGGATATTTTCTTGAAATTTGGAAAACAGGTAAGATCATAATGATCCCTAAGCCTGGTAAGGACTCTTCTCAAGTGAAGTCATACAGACCTATTAGTCTTTTGTCATGCGTCTCCAAATTTTTCGAGAAAGTTCTGTTGAAAAAGCTACTACCGATACATGAAGATGCAAAAATAATTCCAGAACAGCAATTTGGGTTTCGGAGATATCACAGCACCATTCAACAGGTCCATTGAATCGCGTCAGACATTAAAATAGCATTCGAAGACAAGAAGTACTGCTCAGCAATCCTTTTAGATGTAACTCAAGCCTTCGATAAAGTCTGGCACGAAGGATTGATCCACAAAATTGAATCAAGGCTTCCAAAAAGCTTCCACAAAATACTCTCCTCCTATCTGACCAACCGCACATTCCAGGTAAGATACAAAAGCTATTCTACCGCTAAACATCGTGTGCATGCTGGCGTACCACAAGGAAGTGTTTTGGGACCGGTACTTTACTCTATATTCACATCTGATCTCCCAATATGCGACAAAACAACGACAGCTACCTTTGCGGATGACGTTGCCATACTATGCACTGATTCAGACCCATTTACGGCATCCCGTACATTGCAAGGCCACATCTCACTTCTTGAAGAATGGCTAGCGAAATTGAGAATCAGAATGAACGAAAACACATGCATACACGTTACCTTCACATTGTTAAAACTGACTTGTCCTCAAGTATATTTAAACAATGTACCTATAACTCAAAGTAACGAAGTAAAGTATCTCGGAATGCACCTTGATAGGAGGCTCACCTGGAAACGGCACATTGAAGCTAAAAACCAACAACTGAAGCTCAAATTCATAAACCTCAAATGGATGCTCAATAGCATGTCAAAACTTTCTCTCGACTCTAAAGTGCTCGTCTATAAGTCTGTCTTAAAGCCAATTTGGACATATGGCTTACAAATATGGGGTGCAGCCCGCCCTTTAAACATCAACATCATCCAGAGGACCCAATCAAAAATACTTCGATCTATCACCGGAGCCCCGTGGTACTTCTGCAACGCCAATTTCCATAAAGACCTGCGAATCGAGACGATTTCAGAAGAAATTAAGAACCGTAGTGGAAAATATATTGCAGCCCTCGCTCACCACCCCAACAAGCTGGCAAAAAAAATACTAATTCATCGTAAATTTCAGCGATTGAAAAGAACTGACCCGTTGGACCTTCCATCTTTAACGTAGAAAAAACAGCCTGCGGAGCCAATTTCTTTGCTTCTCAAACTCTTTCAAACATTGAACACTGTAATTCTATAACACAGATAATAGCTTTGCTCTTTGCTGTGTGACTTTATGTCAATAAAGTAGCTTGGGTCCATAATGTTCACGTCTTCAACTGTGAGGAGTGCACATCACTTGTTTTAGCATGTAAGATTTTAAAACTAACTGAAGCTTCTTATACGAAGGAAACAGTTTAATAAAGGTATTATAAAAAACTCTAGCGCACCTGAACCGCTAGAAAACTAATTTTTGAAGAAATCGTCTTTGAGTGACAATGTGGAAAGACGTAATACACTTTTTTGTAGAATCATATCAACCATTCCTTGTTCAAAGCAACAGAACTCAACTATAACACACATGATGAAAATGTTCAGTGCTGGCAACATTTTCCCAACGAAGCAGCAATAAGCTAACCTTCACAAGCTCATACTTAAATCAACTTATCTTTTGAATTTCGTTCTCATCGGAGGATTTCGTCGAAAGCTTTAGCGGTTAACGTTGTTTGAAGCTGCCATCCAAAAAATGTTCAAAACTCGGAAAATTTAATAATTGGTTTCTTAGTTTTATTGCAAATGTTTTGCATATGTGTATGTAATTTGAAGCATCTGTTGATGCAATAGTTACGAAAATGGCTAAAGCTCGTTACCCTGTGTCAGCAGCAAAGCAAAATATATACCAAATCTGCTTCACGTTAAACTAAACCCAATCAATAAATTTCGTTTCGATTGAATCACTGCGCTAGAAGTTATACGGGTGAAAAAAATTTTAGGGTTACCACCCTAAAAACTTTTCAAATTTTTAAAGCGTTAATATTTGTTGTTAATTTTCATTGCAGGATTGTTCCCATTTGCAAATCTCATGACATAATCGCGCAGTAAAGAAATTCCAAAAAATTACAAAAATGGTCCGCTGGCAGCCCTTTCACGATTTTTGTACGAAATTCCTATGGCATTTGGCTCACATCAAAATCTATTTACTGCATAAACTTCATTTTGATATGGGGCTACCACATAGCCTTAGGGTTACCACCCTAAAAACTTTTCAAATTTTTAAAGCGTTAATATTTGTTGTTAATTTTCATTGCAGGATTGTTCCCATTTGCAAATCTCATGACATAATCGCGCAGTAAAGAAATTCCAAAAAATTAC
>OZ022263.1:148364961-148409961 GCA_963978885.1 Nemotelus pantherinus
CCAAGTATTGTGTAAAGCAATAAAATTCAGATTAACTAATTAAAAACTCTAGCGCACCTGAACCGCTAGAAACACTAATGTTCGAAGAACAGTAGAAGAATTGTGCAGGTTTTGAGTGCATATTCCACCACATGTGCTGCTTATTACGACCAAACTGTTTCAAATGCCACGTTTTACTTCGGTCTCAAGAATGCATTATAACTCATATGGTGGAAGGTTTCAGATATTACCACTGGCATGAATTTCAACGTTTATCAGAGCCAAACACGGGTTAATTATATTCGTTATCAGTTGCTTATTTCACATAATTTTGAAAGCAGCATCTCATATAACATCAATGAAGAAAATACTCAGTGCCTGCAGCACTGTAACTGAAGTTGGTGTTTGGGGCTGCGATCCGAAAAATTTGCAAAACTTTGCGAATTGCAAAATTGATTATTTATTTTAATTGTAAATGTTTCCGGTATGAATACTAACTGTAAGCGTTTATTGATACAAAAGTAGCACAACCGACTCGTGCTGGCAACATTCTGCCAGTATCAAAGCCAAGAATATATCACATCTGCTTCACGTTGTTATATAACATTCGAAGTTAAAGGAGTATAAAGAAATTTAGAGTTACCTGCAGCGAGTTTTTTCAAATAATCGGAAGCTTAATAGTTGCTGTTTATTGTCACTACAATATCATTACCATTTGAAACTTCTACGATAAAACCGCTTAATAAAGATATTGCAATTAAACACAAAACCAACAATAGCTGGCAACCCTATCGTGGCTTTTCAACTAAATTTGGCCTGAATAATGTTTATGACAGGCTTAATTAATTGTATGAAATTCGTATTGATTTCATGACTGCACTGGAAGTTATAGTGCAAAAAGTTTTATATTCCTGAGCGAATTTTCAAAACCAAAGACACAAAAATTACCATAGCTGGTAGCACCAATCAAATTTTTCAACCAAATTTCCACCAAACAGAGATTAGAGTTAGGTTTAGCTACTGTGCCAATTTCATGAACATCTGGTAATTTATTCACATTTCATAGGGCAAAAAGCAGTTTTTTTTCTTTGTAATTTTTCAAGATGGCACCACTGGCACAGACTTGCCCACAATTCAAAATCGCTTCTATCAAATCTGGTCTTACTTAAGTCCAATGCATTGTGTTAATTTTAGCTGTATCTGATTATTGGTTCGTGAGTTTCCGTGAACAGAAGTTTTTGATGCTAAAAATATAGGCTAACTGGGAGAGGGTTACCGTTCTTGTCCGACATGAAATTTCCAAAGTTTTATTTTGAGCGTGTAGATAAAACATTAGATTTATATACAGATTGGTTTTATTGTAAGAAACGGACATTTTTTTGAATTTTCGATGGTTTGAATGTTTTCACTTCAAAATTTTTTTTTTCAAAATGAAGACACCAAAACTATCATAGCTGGCAACTCCAACCGAATTTTTTGACCAAATTTCTACCAAACGTGGTTTGAAGTAAGGTCCAGCAGTTGTGTGAGTTTCGTCAAAATCGAACGATTCAATCAGAATTTATAGGGCTACAAACAGTTATCTTTTTTAGTGGTTTTTCAAGATGGCACCACTGGCACAGAATCGCCTGCATTTCAAAATCACTTCTATCAGACCTGGTCCTATTTAAGACCAATACATTCTGCAAATTTCAATTAATTCTGCTTATCGGATCGTGAGTTTCCGTGATAAGAAGTTTTTGATGTTTAAAATATAGGTAAATTGGGCAAGGGTTACCAGGCGTGCCCGTTATACCATATCTTTTTACTAATGTTCGAAGAACAATAGTATTAAACTCGTTTCGCCGAAAATTCATATTTCTTTATTTATATATATATATATATATCAGCAAATCGGTTAATAGAAGTAATCTTTGGAGTGGCCGATCCGATTGAGCTGAAATTTTCGGATGTCGTAGATGTATATAGTAGGTAGGTCCATGACTTGTTCGAATTCAGTTATCTTTAACCTTTTGGCGGCGGCGGGCATTTTAGTGAATTTTCAGGTACTCCTATATTTCCAAGCAGTGTAAAATCTTTGTAACAAAAAGTGTTGGAAATAAAAACTTATTATGTTCTAGGTTTGCCCATGACAAAGAATTGGAAATTTTGAGCCGTGTGTGGGTGCTGAGTGTCTAAAAGTGGGCAAGGAATTTTTCTCAAATTTTGATTTGTCATAACTTCTGACAGGAACATTCGATCATCGTGAAATTGATAGAGCATATTGATGTAGGCTAGAACTTAGCACACATGGATTTTAAAGACAGTGTGGGTAACCCTGTAGCTATGGCAGGCTCTTAAAAAAAAATCCTTCAAATCATCGACCTTCCTGAAAAATTTTTGCTTTTTGCCAAAAAACTCAAATCATTGATAAATCTAAATCTTTGTCCATCACGTCAGATTAAAATTTTCCAAATTCCGATTCGCACAAGAACGGCAACCCATTACCAAACTACCGATATTTTCAGCACTCGAAAGTTCTGTCCACGAGAACTGACGACCGGGTTATCCGATCATAGTGAAATTTACAGGACATGTTAAAATTAGCTAGGACTAGGTCTGATGGAAGTGATTTTGAAATGCGGGCAACCCTGTGCCACTGGTACCATCTTGAAAAATCACTGAGAAAAAAAACCGGTTTTTGGCCTATAACTTCCTATTCAGCCATCAGATTTTGACAAAATTCATACAGTACTTGGATCTTACTCTATGTAATATTTGGTAAAAATTTGGCTGAACAATTAGAATAGAGTTGCCAGCTATGGTGATTTTTGTCTCCAAAATCTTGCAAATTTGCTCAGCAAAATAAAGCTTTTTTCCCTATAACTTCCGGTCCAGTGTAGAAATCAGAACGAACTTCACGCAGTAAATGAACCTTTATATGAACCAAATGTCGTAGAAATTTCGTACGAAAATTATGAAAGGGCTGCCAGCTATGACCATTTTGTAATTTTGTTTAATTTCTTTACTGAGCGATTATGTCATTAGATTTGCAAATGGAAATGATCCTGCAATGAAAATTAACAACAAATATTAACGCTTTAAAAACTTGAAAAGTTTTGAGGGTGGCAACCCTAAAATTCTTTTCACCCGTATAACGTCCAGCGCAGTGATTCAATTGAAATAAATTTACTAGTTGGTTTTAACTTAACGTGAAGCAGATTTGGTATGTGTTTTGCTTTGCTGCTTACACAGGGTAACCAGCATTAGCCATTTCCGTAAATATTGCACCAACAGATGCTTCAAATTACGTTCTCATATGCAAAGAATTTGCAATTAAAATAAGAAACCAATTACGAAATTTTCCGAGTTTTGAACATTTTTCAAATGGCAGCCTCAAACAACGTTTAACCGCTGAAAATTTCGATAAAATCCTGCGATGAGAACGAAATTCAGAGGATAAGTTGATTTGAGTATGAGTTTGTTATGATGGTAAACTTATTGCTGCTTTGTTCGGACTACTTCGTTCGGGTTGCCAGCACTGAACATTTTCATCATTTGTGTTATAGATGAGTTTTGTTGCTTTGGATAAGGAATGGTTGATATGATTCTACAAACTAGTGTTTTACGTCTTTCCACACTTTTTTGTCACTCAAAGAAAATTTCTTCGAAAATTAGTTTTCTAGCGGTTCAGGTGCGCTAGAGTTTTTTTTTTTTTTGGTTATGTAAACAAAGCACAAGATTTACATATGAGTGGCTTTTTTTTGAAGAAACGGCATTTTTTCAAGAGAGACGATGATTTGGAGGTTTTCACTTTCAGTGCCTGCCCTAGCTACAGGGTTGCCAGCACGCTCATTAAAAGCTGCACAAATCTACAACTAAATAATATCAATATGTTCTGAAAATTTCGTAATGATTGAATAGCTCTGTCAAAAGTTATCGCAATTTAAAAATTTTCAAATTTTCCCGTCCTCTTTTTAGGCACCCAGCGCACACATAGGGTTAAAAAATTCCAAAACATTATCCGATTCATATGTAAAACACGTTCGAAATTTATTTCGTTAACTTTATTTTTGCAAAAATTATTTTTGCACGAAATAATAGGTATATTAAAAATATCACTTAAATGGCCGCCGGCGCCAAAAGGTTAGCAATAACTGACATTTAAAGAGACCTGGACCTATTCTGCATATACACCAATGTATCCTGAAAGTTTCAGCTCAATCGGATGGCGCGTTCTCGAGATTATCTCACTGAAATTTTTGGATGATATATATATATATATATATATATATATATATATATATATATATATATATATATATATATATATATATATAGAAATATGAATTTTTGGCCGAATCGATTTTAATACTAATGTTCTTCGAACATTTGTAATAAGCTGGGTAATCGCCAAGTCTCGTCTCGATGCGTCCGTACTCTTACCAATTTCAAACCAGAAAGAACCATTTCCACCGATTTTCGCAGTTCATTAAATTCATTTTCCCGCTAAAGCGGCCTCACTCGAACCGTTGGGAGGTATTTGAACTCCAGCTGACTTTGGAAATTTACTCATTGGAAATTATTCCAATTTTGGGCTTGAGTACTACTATTGTACCGCCCTTTAGTACAACTATTGTCCGAACAGTAATTTCGCACTCTGTTTTTGTGGTAGGTCGCGGTCGAATTGACGTTTAGCCTCCAGCACCCTATGGGGACACTTACTGATGGCTAGTGTACAGCCTGGTAGCGCCTCCCGAGTCACATTTAGGAGGAACCCGCATTCCAAATCGAATCCCAGCACCAACGCGAAAATGGCTCAATCGAATGGCGAACGTCATGAATCAAATGGTGTTAAAAATGGCACCCAAGAACACTCGAATCGCCCCCACAGAACTGGAGAACACTCGAATCGCCCCCACAGAACTTCCATTCCGGCCATTGAGGATTCATCGCTTTCAGACGATCAGGGACAATCCAAAAGAGCGATCTGAGGTCCACAGTAAGTTCATGTTATGTTCTGCCTTGTAGACACATTTATTTCTCGCGGTAGGCCGGATACTGGCATCGTTCAAGTTGGTTGCACCTGACGTGTGCATACTGTTCGCGATCCCCCATTCCTAATCCTTGCGGTTGTCGGGTGTTTTCCTGCGTTAGTCGGTTGTGGTTATCTGTCCCACGATTCGCCGCCCTGTATCGAATAGTCATCTACGCGAGTCGCGTTTTCCTCTACGCTACGGCCCTGACACTTAACTTATTAGCTAGAACCGGTGAGTTACTCCTGGGCAACTAACTACCCTCTACCATCCTTACTTTCGAAGATTGGTAGAGGGTATATTTTTACTAATGTTCGAAGAAGAACATTAGTATTAAAATCACTTTGGCCAAAAATTCATATTTCTATATATATATATATATATATATATCATCAAAAAATTTCAGTGAAAAAATCTCAAGAACGCGCCATCCGATTGAACTGAAATTTTCAGGACACATTGTTGTATATGTAGAATAGTGCCAGGTCTCAGAAAAAGTTAAAAATCTTTAACCCTTTGGCGCCGGCGGCCATTTTAGTGATATTTTTAATATACCTATTATTCCGTACACAAATAAGTTTTGCAAAAATAAAGTTAATAAAATAAATTTCGAACGTGTTTTCCATGTGAATCGGATAATGTTTTGGATTTTTTTAACCCCATATGTGCGCTGGGTGCCTGAAAAGAGATCGGGAAAAATTGAAAATTTTTAAATTGCGATAACTTTTGACAGAGCTATCAAATCATTATCAAATTTTCAAAACTTGTTGGTATTATTTAGTTGTAAATTTGTGTAGCTTTTGATGAGCGTGCTGGCAGCCCTGAAGCAAGGGCAAGCACTGAAAGTGAAAACTTCCAAATTATCGTCTCTCTTGAAAAAATGCCGTTTCTTCAAAAAAAAGCCACTCATATGTAAATTTCGTGCTTTGTTTACATAGACAAAAAATAAAATTTGATATGGTATAACGGGCACGCCTGGTAACCCTTGCCCAATTTACCTATGTTTTTAGCATCAAAAACTTCTGTTCACGGAAACTCGCGATCCGATGAGCAGAATTAATTAAAATTTGCAGACTGTATTGGTCTTAACTAGGACCAGGTCTGATAGAAGTAATTTTGAAATGCGGGTGATTCTGTGCCAGTGGTGCCATCTTGAAAAATCACTAAAAAAGATAACTGTTTTTAGCCCTATAAATTCTCATTGAATCGTTCGATTTTGACTAAATTCACACAGTAACTGGACCTTACTTTCAACCACGTTTGGTAGAAATTTGGTTGAAAAATTCGGTTGGAGCTGCCAGCTATGATAATTTTGGTGTCTTAAATTTGAAAAAATAAAAATTTGGACGTGAAAACATTCAAATCATCGAATATCCTAAAAATGTCCGTTTCTTACAATAAAACCACTCTGCATACAAATCTTATGCTTTATCTACACGTTCAAAGTAAAACTTTGGAAATCTCATGTCGGACAAGAACGGTAACCCTCTCCCAGTTAACCTATATTTTTAGCATCAAAAACTTCTGTTCAAGGGAATTCACGAACCAATAATCAGATACCATTGAAATTTACAGAATGCATTGAACTTAACTAGAACCAGGTCTGATAGAAGCGATTTTGAATTGGGGGCAACTCTGTGCCAGTGGTGCCATCTTGAAAAATTACAAAGAAAAAAAAACTGCTTTTTGCCCTATGAAATGTGAATTAGTTACCAGATTTTCATGAAATTGACACAGTAGCTGCACCTTACTCTAAACTCTGTTTGATAGAAATTTTGTTGAAAAATTCGATTGGTGCTGCCAGCTATGGTAATTTTTGTGTCTTTGGTTTTGAGAATTCGCTCAGGAAAAAAAAACTTTTTGCCCTATAGCTTCCAGTGCAGTCATGAAATCAATACGAATTTCATACAATTAATGGAACCTTATATAAGCATTATTCAGGCCAAATTTGGTTGAAAAGCCACGATAGGGTTGCCAGCTATTGTTGGTTTTGTGTTTGTTTGCAATATCTTTATTAAGCGCTTTTATCGTAGAATTTTCAATTGGTAATGATATTGTAGTGACAATAAACAGCAAATATTAAGCTTTCGATTATTTGAAAAAACTTGCTGTAGGTAACCCTAAATTTCTTTATACTCCTATAACTTCGAATGTAATATAACAACGTGAAGCAGATGTGATATATTCTTGGCTTTGATACTGGCAGAAGGTTGCCAGCACGAGTCGGTTGTGCTTCTTTTGTCTCAATAAATGCTTACAGTTAGTATTCATACCGGAAACATTTACAATGAAAATAAATAACCAATGTTTCAATTCCCAAAGTTCTGCAAATTTTTCGGATCGCAGCCCCAAACACCAACTTCAGTTACAGTGCTGCAGGCACTGAGCATTTTCTTCATTGATGTTATATGAGATGCTGCTTTCAAAGTTTGGTGAAATAAGCAACTGATAACGAATATAATTAACAAGTGTTTTTCTTTCATAAACGTTGAAACCCATGCTAGTGGTAATATCTGAAACCTTCTACCATATGAGTTATAATGCATTCTTGAGACCAAAGTAAAACGTGGCATTTGAAACAGTTTGGCCGTAATAAGCAGCTCATGTGGTGGAATATGCACTCAAAACCTGCACAATTCTTCTACTGTTCTTCGAACATTAGTGTTTCTAGCGGTTCAGGTGCGCTAGAGTTTTTTTTTCTATATTTATAAAAACGATGGGTCGCGCGAGTTAATTTACCTGCTTCACCTATACTTTATAAAGAATAAAATACTTGGTTAACAAATAAATGATTCCTATATTTATAGCTCTTTAGTCCATGACAGATACTATAGTAGAAGTAACAATCATGGTACAACTAAGAATTAGGAATGCCGCTACAATGCTCGTATGCAGTATTTATATATTTTCCTTATCGTCTATTCTTATCTTCATACCATGAATGCGTTATCATATTTACGCTTGCATGGGCTCATGTTCACATTATCGCTTATTCAATATTTCCATATTTAGATAATGTTACGATGTTGTTTACTTAGAATGCTATCATTGGCATTTTCTGCCATGTGCTTATCTTTGTTTTATCATGGATAAGAATGTTAGTCATTAACTCCCCCCGTTGTTAAAATAAAGTGTCATCACTTTCAATGCCGTTATCTTTTAAAATTTGCAAGTATAATTTACGTTTTTCTTTTTCTAGTTTGATTCTTTTATATTCGTTATATCTCTTCAAGATTTTTACTAATAGAAATGTTATAAGTGAAGATACTATGGCTGTAGTGATCAATATTAGAGTGCTTTTTACTGGATTCTTTTGTATTGGTAATATAAATTTATTTAAGGACTGTACGTTTGAAAATTTTAGGTTTGATTCTGATTCAATTATTTCTAGGATTTCTACTTCGTTATGTTCAAAATTATGCAATGTTTCAAGTGCTCTTCTTTCATGATTTTCGTAAGTTTCATTATCTATTGTTACATTCTGGTCGAATTCAATTAGGTATTTTCCTATTTTTAACTCATTATTTAAAATGTGTTTTCCTGTGAGGAATATCGTTTTTGGGTTGAGTCTTACAAATTCTTTGTCATTCTCTTGTATGAGTTTACAATATGCTTTCTTATTTTCTAACATTGGAATAGTACAATTGTCATTTGTTTTCTTTACTTTACATATGTTTACATTCAAATAATTCTAACAATTTTCTAAAGCAATATAATTTGTTTCATTTTTTCCAATGTTACATATTTTCCATAGGTATGTGCGATTGTTATAATTTCGTAAAATTTTATTCGATTTTCGATTACAGGGTATTTATATGTGAATATTATGTTCTCGTGAACTCTCATAACATAGATGTTTGAATACTCTAAGACATTAATTATGGGTACTCGAATTTTTTCACTTTTTATTATATTTTTTATTTCTTTAATTTTGAGTATGGACGATAATACAATATTGTTCTTGGCAAGATTAATGGCTTCCATCACATTCTATAAATTCAGGTATATTTCGTTTAAAAGGAATGAGTAATGGGCTGAAGTTTCTTGAATTTCTGACAATCGTTTATTAAAGTTTGAATTTATGGCTTTTTGTTGTTCGTTATTCGTGATCAATTGGTTCAATGCTCCTTTTATTTCTAATAGATCATTGTTGTCAGGGTTTCCTGTGATGAACTTAATAATAGTCCCTAAGAAGTCTATAGAACGTTTCTGTCTATGTTCGTCTAATTGTTCAAGTAAAGTTTCAATTCTTTCTATGGTATGTATACTATCAGGTTTGTTCCTTTCCTTAATTTGCTCTAATGCAATTTTATATTGGGATAATTCTACTATATGGAATAAGAGTTTAGTTTCTTGGAACGTATATGCGTGGTCTCCTTGTATTAGGATAAAGTTTTTGTTTCCTACGTTAGTTACATTGAGTGTCTGTACTTTGTATATTACTAGTGTTAGCATTATCCATTTGGTTGTTTCCATTTTGTTTTGTGGTATGGTTCCGTAAATTATCCTTATGGATGATCTTCCCCGTGGTAGTGAGAATCGTGTCCCCACGGTCTTCTTGTATTATATATTTAATGAATCTTTTACTGGCCTTGTTGCGTTGGTTGTTCCGTGCATACACTATGTCGTTCGGCTGAAAGGATTTATAAGATCTATGTTTATTCTCATGCCGTATCATATTCTCTTGTGATGATTTCAATATTTCAGATATATTTGCATATTTATCATGATTAAAGTGGACATCTATAGGTTTCTGTTTCATAACTGAGTGGACAGTATTATTATATTCGTGGATTGCATTATAGATTTCATCTTGTGGGTTTGTTTTATTTTGGGTACTAAGAAGTCTTGTAAGTTCGATGATAGTTGAATGTACTCGTTCGATCTAAGCGTTTGGGGTGGAATGTCGTACCGGTGTTAAGTAATGTTCAATATTTAAATTTTGTAGTATATTCTTGGTGATACTACTTGTAAATATGCTTTCATTGTCCGTAGTGAGGTGTGTTATTTTAGGAAATATTGTTCGAAATATCTGTTTTAAATGTTCGGGGATATTTAGTTTGTTGGGTATAAAATGAAAGTACGTATATTTAGAGAATCTGTCGATGCAGGATATATATGTTTGATTATTCATATGGAAAATGTCTGCTTGGATATGTGTGCCTGGTTTTAGTGGTAAAGGAGTTCTTCCTAGTATATGTTTCTTCGGGTGGCGTTCATATTTGTTTATATGACAATTTTCACAATTTTTTGCATATAGATGAGCTTGTTTCTTCATTTCTGGCCAAAAGTGTTTCGCTTGGAGTTCAATTATATTATTTTTCATGTTGCGATGTGCTCTATCGTGTGTTTTTCGTATAAGGTATGCTTGTTTTCCTTCATCTGTTTCGTCGATGAGATATTTCTGTGAGAATACTTTCTTATATGTGGTGTAATTCTGATATATTGGGTCTTTTACTTTGTGCCATGTTTCGAGATCTGTATGAAATACGGTTTTTGTTTTCGGATTTAGTATCGTTTTTAATTGTCGTAACACATAATTTATTGATGCAAATGTGATTTCCCATTGGGTATATCCTCGGAATGGTTGAGTTAGCTTTACATTTTCATTACTTCCTTCTCTTAATATTATTCGATTTTTAAATGTATTCGTTGCCTTTGATGTGGTTTTTATATGTTCCGTACCAGAGCTTTCTTCTGAGTGTATACTGTGATCAGTTGAATTATTTACTTCTTGTCTTGATAATGCATCTGCTACTACATTTTGGTTTCCTGGCTTATATACGAGTTTTGCGCCATATTCCGCTATCAGGTTTTTCCATCGCTTTAATTTCATATTTGGGTTCTTGCTTGATATGGAATATATCAAAGATTGGTGATCCGTATAGATCGTTAAATCTGCAATGCCGTATAGGTGATTGCGCAATTTTTGTAGAGACCAAACTATAGCTAGTAGTTCTTTTTCGTTAGTCGAGTAGTTTTGCTCTGTTTTGCTCAAAGTTCGTGATATAAAGGTTATAGGTTTCCGTTCTTGGCTTAACACTGCTCCTATTGCAATGTTGCTTGCATCCGTTGTTAATTCGAATGGTTTCGAATAATCAGGTTGGTATAACTCTATTTGTTCTCGTAGTTTGCTTTTTAATTCTTCGAAAGTTTCTATGGCTACTTTATCTAGTTTTATTATAGCATTTTTACTTTTATTACTAATGTTCGAAGAAGAACATTAGTATTAAAATCACTTTGGCCAAAAATTCATATTTCTATATATATATATATATATATATATATCATCAAAAAATTTCAGTGAAAAAATCTCAAGAACGCGCCATTCGATTGAACTGAAATTTTCAGGACACATTGGTGTATATGCAGAATAGTGCCAGGTCTCAGAAAAAGTTAAAAATCTTTAACCCTTTGGCGCCGGCGGCCATTTTAGTGATATTTTTAATATACCTATTATTCCGTACACAAATAAGTTTTGCAAAAATAAAGTTAATAAAATAAATTTCGAACGTGTTTTCCATGTGAATCGGATAATGTTTTGGATTTTTTTAACCCCATATGTGCGCTGGGTGCCTGAAAAGAGATCGGGAAAAATTGAAAATTTTTAAATTGCGATAACTTTTGACAGAGCTATCAAATCATTATCAAATTTTCAAAACTTGTTGGTATTATTTAGTTGTAAATTTGTGTAGCTTTTGATGAGCGTGCTGGCAACCCTGAAGCAAGGGCAAGCACTGAAAGTGAAAACTTCCAAATTATCGTCTCTCTTGAAAAAATGCCGTTTCTTCAAAAAAAAGCCACTCATATGTAAATTTCGTGCTTTGTTTACATAGACAAAAAATAAAATTTGATATGGTATAACGGGCACGCCTGGTAACCCTTGCCCAATTTACCTATGTTTTTAGCATCAAAAACTTCTGTTCACGGAAACTCGCGATCCGATGAGCAGAATTAATTAAAATTTGCAGACTGTATTGGTCTTAACTAGGACCACGTCTGATAGAAGTAATTTTGAAATGCGGGTGATTCTGTGCCAGTGGTGCCATCTTGAAAAATCACTAAAAAAGATAACTGTTTTAGCCCTATAAATTCTCATTGAATCGTTCGATTTTGACGAAATTCACACAGTAACTGGACCTTACTTTCAACCACGTTTGGTAGAAATTTGGTTGAAAAATTCGGTTGGAGCTGCCAGCTATGATAATTTTGGTGTCTTAAATTTGAAAAAATAAAAATTTGGACGTGAAAACATTCAAATCATCGAATATCCTAAAAATGTCCGTTTCTTACAATAAAACCACTCTGCATACAAATCTTATGCTTTATCTACACGCTCAAAGTAAAACTTTGGAAATCTCATGTCGGACAAGAACGGTAACCCTCTCCCAGTTAACCTATATTTTTAGCATCAAAAACTTCTGTTCAAGGGAATTCACGAACCAATAATCAGATACCATTGAAATTTACAGAATGCATTGAACTTAACTAGAACCAGGTCTGATAGAAGCGATTTTGAATTGGGGGCAACTCTGTGCCAGTGGTGCCATCTTGAAAAATTACAAAGAAAAAAAAACTGCTTTTTGCCCTATGAAATGTGAATTAGTTACCAGATTTTCATGAAATTGACACAGTAGCTGCACCTTACTCTAAACTCTGTTTGATAGAAATTTTGTTGAAAAATTCGATTGGTGCTGCCAGCTATGGTAATTTTTGTGTCTTTGGTTTTGAGAATTCGCTCAGGAAAAAAAAACTTTTTGCCCTATAGCTTCCAGTGCAGTCATGAAATCAATACGAATTTCATACAATTAATGGAACCTTATATAAGCATTATTCAGGCCAAATTTGGTTGAAAAGCCATGATAGGGTTGCCAGCTATTGTTGGTTTTGTGTTTGTTTGCAATATCTTTATTAAGCGCTTTTATCGTAGAATTTTCAATTGGTAATGATATTGTAGTGACAATAAACAGCAAATATTAAGCTTTCGATTATTTGAAAAAACTTGCTGTAGGTAACCCTAAATTTCTTTATACTCCTATAACTTCGAATGTAATATAACAACGTGAAGCAGATGTGATATATTCTTGGCTTTGATACTGGCAGAAGGTTGCCAGCACGAGTCGGTTGTGCTTCTTTTGTCTCAATAAATGCTTACAGTTAGTATTCATACCGGAAACATTTACAATGAAAATAAATAACCAATGTTTCAATTCCCAAAGTTCTGCAAATTTTTCGGATCGCAGCCCCAAACACCAACTTCAGTTACAGTGCTGCAGGCACTGAGCATTTTCTTCATTGATGTTATATGAGATGCTGCTTTCAAAGTTTGGTGAAATAAGCAACTGATAACGAATATAATTAACAAGTGTTTTTCTTTCATAAACGTTGAAACCCATGCTAGTGGTAATATCTGAAACCTTCTACCATATGAGTTATAATGCATTCTTGAGACCAAAGTAAAACGTGGCATTTGAAACAGTTTGGCCGTAATAAGCAGCTCATGTGGTGGAATATGCACTCAAAACCTGCACAATTCTTCTACTGTTCTTCGAACATTAGTGTTTCTAGCGGTTCAGGTGCGCTAGAGTTTTTTTCCCTATTGTTGCGTTTTCTCCTTGAAGATGGATAGTCAGTGGTTTAGCTATTTGGGCAAAGTTTCTTATGAATTTGCGGTAATATGATGCTAATCCATTTGTAGGTACTGGGTATTCGTTTAATGTTTCTATCTTTGCTGGGTCAACAGTTATTTTATTATGTCGTATTATGTGACCTAGATATTCGACTTCGGATTTAAAGAAATGAGACTTTTCTGCGGATAACTTCATGTTGGCTTTCTTTAATGCGTTTATAATTATTTCGATATGTCTAATATGTTCTTCGGGTGAGGAAGAGTATATTAATACATCGTCGATGTAAATATAAGCAAACTTGCCTATGAATGGTCGCAATATGTCATCAACACATCTTTGGAATATCGAAGGTGCGTTTTTCAATCCAAAGGGCATTCTTACGAATTCATATTTAGCTCCATTTATTGAAAAAGCAGTTTTCTCAATGTCTTCCTTTTTTATCTTAATCTGATGAAATCCTGACTCGAGGTCGAGCGTCGAAAATACTTTTGCTCTCCCTAGATTTTGTATTGTCATATTGACATCTGGGATAGGATATCTATCCATAATAGTATTAGAATTCAACTTTTGGAAGTCTATCACTAGTCGCTTTTTAGGGTTACCTTTATCGTCGGTACCTTTCTTTGGTACGATCCAGACCGGAGAGTTATAAGGTGATTTACTTGGCCTTATAATTCCATTCTGTAATAGTTTATTTATTTCCTCGTTGACAAATTCATTGTTATTATACGGGTAAGGATATTGCTTTGTCCAGATAGGGTTATTGTCTTTCGTGCGTATAGTTGCCTCTATAGTCGTCGTGAAGGGTAAGGTTTCGTTATACCAATTATATCTCATAATTTCCCTAATTTTATTTGTATAAGTTTCATCATGAATTGTAAAATTTATTTCTTGGGAGTCTACTGATTTCTTATTTGTAAAGATCTTTAGGTTAAAATTTTCTAAGTCGAAGGTTATTCGTAACTTTGATAAACCATCAAATCCTAATATACCATCGTATTCTTTTAATGCATTTAATTCATAGAATGTGAAGTTTTCACCTAAAATATTTATTATTCTTTTATAGAAGATTTTTGAAGTCCCATGCATTGTCTTAGTTACAATGGGTACATCTAGTTTTACATTTTTTCCTAATTTTATGTTTGGATTTATATAATTATTAGTACTTCCTGAGTCTAATAATATGAAAATTTCTAATGGCTTACTATCCGATCGCGTCTTTAATTTAAGGTGTGGTAAGCCTTTCAAAATTCTAAAAAATTACTCCCGTCAATTTCTTCGCGTTCATCTGGGATATTGTTTATTAACGACTCAGTATTGTTACGATTTGTTTCATTCATTCGATGCATTTTTTGCGGGTGTCTGAATTTCTGTGACTACATTTCTCTTTCTCGTTTTAGGTTGTTATTATTATTATGAAATTGATTGTTTCTGTTATTGAAATTATTAGGTGCGTTTTTTTGCTCCGATGCAGTGCAGAGTACAACTATGCCGGAAAAACAACGATCTAGTATAAAACAGCAGTGCATTCGCTAAACCTGACATAGGTTGCTATATTCGCTGTGGTCCCACAAAACAGCTGAAAAAAAGGGAGAAAACAACGAGTATACACTACCACAATCGATAGAAAATAGAAAAAAAACTAACAGAAAATTAATTCTTTTAACTTTCTACACATTATGAGGGCCTTTTCTAATTTCTTAACTACCAAAACATTCAACATAACCATGAAAACCGAAAGCCACCTCACAGAAAAAAATACAACTTCTCATGAGCTTTTCTTTTTTCTATCAGCACATTCTACACTTCAATACGTGAACTACAAATGACGCATAGAATTTCTGTACTAGTGAATTCACTGGTGTAGGAGTGTTGTTGCTTTCAATGCGTCTACTCTACTCTCCGCTGGATAGAGGAGCAAAAAAACGCGCCTATTATTATTTCTGCTGAAGTGATTTGATGAATCTACTTCCATCGGTTCGGGTCGTTGTTCATTGTTATTGAAAGGATTTCTGTTTGGCTGGAAATCATTTCTTCTATTTATCGGCGGGTTGTAATGTCTGTGATGCTGCTGAAATGGTATATGACGTGGTCGATATCCTGTATGGAAATGATTATCGAGTCCATGGACTTGCGTGTCATGGAACATCGTTTGGGCGGCTGCATACGCTTCACTCAGTGTTCTAGGATTTTGTCCATAGAGCATATTCCTGGTGGCTATGCTGTTTATGCCTGCGATAAACGTTCGAATGGCTTTTGATTCCATTTCGGTCGTTAGAGCCTTAATTGCATCTTCATTGTGATACGTCATTTCGACTTTAGCTATTACAAGATTTAATTGTAAGTTTATTTTGTTGTGGAACGCTTCAAGCGTTTGTGCGCCTTGTCGTAGAACAGACATTTCGTTCTCTAAAACGTATAAGGGTCTTTTGTCGGCATAAGTATGGTCTAATTGTGCAATTATTGCATCGAAGTTTTGTTTCGTGTTATTGTTTATTAGGACCTCTGCCGCTGAACCGATTATTTTGGAGCGTATGATTAATAATATTTCAGGATATATGTTAGTATTCTGAAACGTTTTGACTGAGTTGTGTAATAATAAGACCATTTTTCTCCAAGGTCTGTATTCTGACTCAGTTCCTGAGAAGGTATGTAAATTCTTGAATATATTTACATTAATTTGTGTGGAACTGTCGTATTGACATAATTGATCCTCATAGTCACTCATGGGACTAGATAGGTTCGTTTCTTCCATCTCTTGTACCCTCAAGCTCTGTGCATCAATTTTTGATTGCATTTGTAATACTTGAGTTTTTAATGCATCGCATTCTGCTGAAATGCGAGTTAACTCCATTTTATTGCTCGCTAATTTACGTTTTGTTATATTTTTTATTAATTTTTTCGTTTTCGAGAAAATTTTATTTCGTGCGTTTACAGTATTTTCTTTTAATTATTTTCTTATTTTCCACCTCGTATGAAGGACGGGTGGTGACGAATTCTCCTAAAATTCTGTCACTCTTTGCAATGAGTCTACTTGTTATTTATCCTTCTCACATATATGGTGGAAGGGAGCGAATTCTCCTAAAATTCTGCTCGGGTGTGTTTAATACCCTTAATTTTTTACAATTTTCACTTCTTCTTATGATCTATCACGCACTAATTCGTTCTATATTATTTTTCACTATTATTCACTTTATTATTCACGGTTTGCACACAATAACTTCTTCGTAAAAGATTTCTTTATTTTGTAGGGTTTTGTACTAACCTGTTTTCTTCTTCGTTGTTGTTCGCTGTAGCAGGGTAACTTTCCTTGATTTCGGATGATAATGCTCTGCACAGTCGAGATTCCCTCTTTTTTGCCGTCCGGGAATGTTGTATGACGTTCTCAGTTTCTGATGATATGCACCATAGGTTGAATCTGCTATGGATTTCCTGGTCCTTGTGGTGTTTGTGAGATAGCTGTAGATTTTTTGGCTGGATACGAGTTTCAAGTTTGATCGCTGTTCGTCCTTGCTTCTGATACGTGCCTTAGATTCGGTTGTACTTGTAGAAGGTTGATTCAGGAACTTGTTTCAGCTTATGATGCAGGATACTTGCCTCGTATCCCGGTTGAGCCCCCAGTTAATTTACCTGCTTCACCTATACTTTATAAAGAATAAAATACTTGGTTAACAAATAAATGATTCCTTTATGTATAGCTCTTTAGTCCATGACAGATACTATAGTAGAAGTAACAACCATGGTACAACTAAGAATTAGGAATGCCGCTACAATGCTCGTATGCAGTATTTATATCTTTTCCTTATCGTCTATTCTTATCTTTATACTATGAGTTCATATGCGTTATCATATTTACGCTTGCATGGGCTCATGTTCACATTATCGCTTATTCAATATTTCCATATTTAGATAATGTTACGATGTTGTTTACTTAGAATGCTATCATTGGCATTTTCTGCCATGTGCTTATCTTTATTTTCTCATGGATAAGAATGTTAGTCATTAACTCGCGTGATGTCTGTTGATTCCGAGTATCACAAAGCCCCCGGAATAACGACGATCACCACCCACTCCCCGCCGAGAAACAAAATGGTAATTTTTTTTCCAATCAAAGAATTCTAATCTTAGATTTTACACTGTAATACCTGCATTATGCCCAACTTTTTTTTTTGAAAAACTAATCTCTTTCGCGAATCCCACTGTCCTTTATGACATGAAGTTTTTCTTAAATCTATACCTCCACCCCTACTAACCTATCGCGCTTATGAGCTATTACCACCACCTCTATCTACTATGATACCTACACTAGAGCTCCATCACCACTACCCTATCCTACTTATGAACTAATCCCACCACCATAAGAAAACGCTCAATTTAGTTTCCCCGAACTCAAACTCTATCCCTGTTATTGAAAATCTGCAGACCATTATCAACCCTAGATATTACAGCTACTTCATCTATACCGCCCCCCGGGTTTCACTATCGTTCGCAATGTATGGCTTGAGATCTTTCTCATGCCAGTTACCCGCAGACTTCCCCTTCGTATCAACCAGATCGAAAGTCCATGACGACGTTTTCACCCCTGTAATATAAGGACCGACGAACGCGGGAGCCAATTTCGCCGCAAAATTTTTAGTGGCGTCGGACAAGACGTAATTTCTCTTCCAGACTTTATCCCCGATCTGAAACGCCACCTCCCTACGTCGCAAGTCATACCGTCCTCTACTAGACTTTGCCGCCCTGGCCATTCTCCTCACCACTTCCTTTCGGATCGCTTCTAGAGTCTCTGCGTTTGACGTTGGCGAAAAATTTGTCTGCTCACCATTTGGAGGCTCGCCTTCATCCCAGTAAGTGACCCTCTCCCTTCCAAAGTTAAGGAAATACGGGGAGAACCCTGTAACCTCATGCTTGTATGTACGAAGCGCGCACGCTATTTTCGCCAAGTACACATCCCAGGAGCGATGGTTGTCGGACACATAACATCGTAACATGCACTTGATGTCCTGATTCCGACGCTCCGCCGGATTGGCCTGAGGGTGATATAGGGCGGTGTAGCTTACCCGCGTTCCATACCTCTCTATCGCCTGCCGAAACTGCTTGCCTGCAAATTGTACTTCATTGTCACATACTAAGATTTTTGGTACCCCGTAGACCAACAGAACATTTTCCTCAAGCAAACGGAAAACCGCCGCTGCCGACGCTGTTCTTACCGGTAGTAAAACGGAAAATTTCGTGACGTAGCCCAGAACCGTCAGAATATAGGTATACCCACGAATCAACCTAGGCAGGGGCCCTATTAGATCTACACACACCATCTCCCAGGGAGATTTGGCCTCACCTGCCCTGGTGGCCATCAACCCGACTGGAGCTTTTCTCTCAATTTTGCACGCCTGGCACACTTTACACCTTCGCACATAACTCGGGATATCCGACCGCAAGCGAGGCCAGTAAAAGTTTTGCGCCACTCGAGCCACTGTCCGCGCAATCCCCATGTGTCCCGCCTTCGGATCATCATGGCACCGATGAAGTATGTTTCCCCTTTCGGCGTTTGGGACGACTCTTTTCCAACCCTGATCGACCTTTTCCGCTCCTCGCCTGCCCGACGATTTTTTCCACAACCCATTCTCCACGACCTTCCAGTTTGGGAACTTACCAGGACTCGCACCTACTACCGCCAGCATCTTTGAATTCCACCGCTTCGCTTCTTGAGAGGACACCATACAGTCCACTTGTGCGATCGCTCGAGATAGTGCGTCTGGTACTAGGTGCTCTTTCCCCTTTCGGTGTATAGCCTCAAAGTCGAATTGCTTGAGCCTTACTGCCCATCTGGCCAATCTTCCCGTTGGATCCTTTAGGTTATTCAACCATACCAGAGAATGATGGTCGGTTATGACCACGAAACGTGTCCCCTCGATGTATGGTCGAAGCTTTTCAACAGCCCATAGCACCCTCAAGCACTCCTTCTCAGTCGTAGAGTATTTCCTCTGCAGTTTCGACAGTGACCTGCTCAAATAGCATACGACTTTCTCTCCCGTTGGGTGCACCTGACTCAACACCGCTCCAATGCCTACGTCTGACGCGTCCGTCTGCACTTTGAATGGCAGGTCAAAGTCTGGGCATGCTATTATAATACTGGCGCGGTTGACAGTCTGCGTTTGCAAGACACGAAAGCTTGCTCGCACTCGTCCGACTAGATAAACCTACGAACCTTTTTCAGCAGGTCACTAAGAGGAGCCACCACCGTCGCGTGACCCGGGATAAATTTTCGGTACCACGACACCATACCAAGAAGTCGTCTGACCTGTTTCACCGACGTGGGCCGCGGAAACTCGCTGACAGCCTGAACCTTCTCTGGATCTACGCTCAGCCCTTCCCCGTCCACCAGGTATCCTAAATATTTGAGCTGGGACCGGAAAAACTGGCATTTTTCCCGTGATACGCGTAAGCCTGCCTCTCTTAATCTTATGAAAACTTTTTGAAGAACTCCCATGTGCCGATCAAACGTTTCTGTCACCACAATTATATCATCCAGATAAGTAAATACAAACGGTTCCAGTTGAGGACCCAACACAGTGTCGATAAGGCGCTGCCACGTCGCACCTGAATTATGAAGGCCGAACGGCATTCTTAGAAAGTGAAATAATCCTCTACCGGGCACGGTGAATGCTGTGTATTGTCGAGATCCTGCAGCCATCGGAACTTGCCAGTACGCTGACTTGACATCTAGCGTCGACAAAAACTTGGCGTTACGCAATTTCTCTAAGGTGGTCGAAATGTATGGTAATGGATATGCATCCTTCTCTGACACGGCATTTAATTTGCGAAAGTCTACGCAAAATCGATACGATCCGTCTTTCTTGCGAACGAGCAGTATGGGAGATGACCAGGGACTCGAGGATGCTTCGACCACCCCACTTCTTAGCATTTCGTCCAAATCTTCGTTGATCTGCCTCTGAACCGCCGGCGATACCGGATAATACATTTGCTTTATAGGTGATGCCGTAGTCTTAATTACGCGTTCAACGGATTTCGCGCAGCCCAGGCCGTCACCCATTAGCCTAAACTGCTCTTCCAACACATCTGTTAAGACCTTGGTAATGGCTCAATCAAATGGCGAACGTCATGAATCAAATGGTGTTGAAAACGGCACCCAAGACGACCAATGGGAACAACTCGGCATCGCGGCCTGGAGAACACTCGAATCGCCCCCACAGAACTTCCATTCCGGCCATTGAGGATTCATCGCTTTCAGACGATCAGGGACAATCCAAAAGAGCGATCTGAGGTCCACAGTAAGTTCATGTTATGTTCTGCCTTGTAGACACATTTATTTCTCGCGGTAGGCCGGATACTGGCATCGTTCAAGTTGGTTGCACCTGACGTGTGCATACTGTTCGCGATCCCCTATTCCTAATCCTTGCGGTTGTCGGGTGTTTTCCTGCGTTAGTCGGTTGTGGTTACTTGTCCCACGATTCGCCGCCCTTTATCGAATAGTCATCTACGCGAGTCGCGTTTTCCTCTACGCTACGGCCCTGACACTTAATTTATTAGCTAGAACCGGTGAGTTACTCCTGGGCAACTAACTACCCTCTACCATCCTTACTTTCGAAGATTGGTAGAGGGTATATTTTTTTTTTCTTTATTTACAAAATCGATGGGTCGCGCGTGATGTCTGTTGGTTCCGACCGTGACACCCCCCTCGCCTCAGAGGATTCCGCGGGAATTCTCGACAATCATCTTTAACGACCAATCGTATTAAGCAACTCCCCGTTCCACGGCAACCGTAAACTTGCTCACTCGCGTATCGAACACCTACCCCTAGCTTGAATTTTACAACTCTCTACTTCACATGTTCATTCGCGCTTACGAAATCACCCATCCACTCACTCAAATAATCGATGTACAAACAGAGCAACAGATGGATACAACTCACCTCCTTTCAAATACGACTTGGGACCTATGCGTTTACTTTTAATTCAACAAACTTTCCTACATGCCTATAACGCTGTATCGTAGTGTCTTGGTCATCGCTGTGATGTCTAGTTCTACGTTCAATGACAGAATTTTTGAAACGGAAATATCGTTACAACTGTATGTTCGGCCTATTTAATCCGCAGAAGATTCGTAGTTCTATTTCAAATTGACTCAACTACCAATTTACATTTGATCATTTTACTTTCTAAATGAGAAGTTCTTCTGTGTATACTTGAAAATTCATGCTTGACTTTGTGCATGTGATATTTCGTGTCGTAGTTAGAACTTGGTGATGGTTATTACCCCCCTGCACATCACGACACTAATCCTGTTTGTACTCGGTTTTAGGACACCACCCACACAGCCACTACAATGGGATGATGACACACAAATCGGCAAAAAAAAAACGAACATGCAAAAAAAAAATGACAAGAGTATCACAAAGCCCCCGGAATAACGACGATCACCACCCACTCCCCGCCGAGAAACAAAATGGTAATTTTTTTTCCAATCAAAGAATTCTAATTTTAGATTTTATACTGTAATACCTGCATTATGCCCAACTTTTTTCTTTGAAAAACTAATCTCTTTCGCGAATCCCACTGTCCTTTATGACATGAAGTTTTTCTTAAATCTATACCTCCACCCCTACTAACCTATCGCGCTTATGAGCTATTACCGCCACCTCTATCTACTATGATACCTGCACTAGAGCTCCATCACCACTACCCTATCCTACTTATGAACTAATCCCACCACCATAAGAAAACGCTCAATTTAGTTTCCCCGAACTCAAACTCTATCCCTGTTATTGAAAATCTGCAGACCATTATCAACCCTAGATATTACAGCTACTTCATCTATACCGCCCCCGGGTTTCACTATCGTTCGCAATGTATGGCTTGAGATCTTTCTCATGCCAGTTACCCGCAGACTTCCCCTTCGTATCAACCAGATCGAAAGTCCATGACGACGTTTTCTCCCCTGTAATATAAGGACCGACGAACGCGGGAGCCAATTTCGCCGCAAAATTTTTAGTGGCGTCGGACAAGACGTCATTTCTCTTCCAGACTTTATCCCCGATCTGAAACGCCACCTCCCTACGTCGCAAGTCATACCGTCCTCTACTAGACTTTGCCGCCCTGGCCATTCTCCTCACCACTTCCTTTCGGATCGCTTCTAGAGTCTCTGCGTTTGACGTTGGCGAAAAATTTGTCTGCTCACCATTTGGAGGCTCGCCTTCATCCCAGTAAGTGACCCTCTTCCTTCCAAAGTTAAGGAAATACGGGGAGAACCCTGTAACCTCATGCTTGTATGTACGAAGCGCGCACGCTATTTTCGCCAAGTACACATCCCAGGAGCGATGGTTGTCGGACACATAACATCGTAACATGCACTTGATGTCCTGATTCCGACGCTCCGCCGGATTGGCCTGAGGGTGATATAGGGCGGTGTAGCTTACCCGCGTTCCATAACTCTCTATCGCCTGCCGAAACTGCTTGCCTGCAAATTGTACTCCATTGTCACATACTAAGATTTTTGGTAACCCCTAGACCAACAGAACATTTTCCTCAAGCAAACGGAAAGCCGCCGCTGCCGACGCTGTTCTTACCGGTAGCAAAACGGAAAATTTCGTGACGTAGCCCAGAACCGTCAGAGTATATGTATACCCATGCGTCGACCTAGGCAGGGGCCCTATTAGATCTACACACACCATCTCCCAGGGAGATTTGGCCTCACCTGCCCTGGTGGCCATCAACCCGACTGGAGCTTTTCTCTCAATTTTGCGCGCCTGTCACACTCTTCACCTTCGCACATAACTCGGGATATCCGACCGCATGCGAGGCCAGTAAAAGTTTTGCGCCACTCGAGCCACTGTCCGCGCAATCCCCATGTGTCCCGCCTTCGGATCATCATGGCACCGATGAAGTATGTTTCCCCTTTCGGCGTTTGGGACGACTCTTTTCCAACCCTGATCGACCTTTTCCGCTCCTCGCCTGCCCGACAATTTTTTCCACCACCCATTCTCCACGACCTTCCAGTTTGGGAACTTACCAGGACTCGCACCTACTACCGCCAGCATCTTTGAATTCCACCGCTTCGCTTCTTGAGAGGACACCATACAGTCCACTTGTGCGATCGCTCGAGATAGTGCGTCTGGTACTAGGTGCTCTTTCCCCTTTCGGTGTATAGCCTCAAAGTCGAATTGCTTGAGCCTTACTGCCCATCTGGCCAATCTTCCCGTTGGATCCTTTAGGTTATTCAACCATACCAGAGAATGATGGTCGGTTATGACCACGAAACGTGTCCCCTCGATGTATGGTCGAAGCTTTTCAACAGCCCATAGCACCCTCAAGCACTCCTTCTCAGTCGTAGAGTATTTCCTCTCCAGTTTTGACAGTGACCTGCTCAAATAGCATACGACTTTCTCTCCCGTCGGGTGCGCCTGACTCAACACCGCTCCAATGCCTACGTCTGACGCGTCCGTCTGCACTTTGAAAGGCAGGTCAAAGTCTGGACATGCTAATACTGGCGCGGTTGACAGTCTGCGTTTGCAAGACACGAAAGCTTGCTCGCACTCGTCCGACCAGATAAACCTACGACCCTTCTTCAGCAGGTCACTAAGAGGAGCCACCACCGTCGCGTGACCCGGGATAAATTTTCGGTACCACGACACCATACCAAGAAGTCGTCTGACCTGTTTCACCGACGTGGGCCGCGGAAACTCGCTGACAGCCTGAACCTTCTCTGGATCTACGCTCAGCCCTTCCCCGTCCACCAAGTATCCTAAATATTTGAGCTGGGACCGGCAAAACTGGCATTTTTCCCGTGATACGCGTAAGCGTGCCTCTCTTAATCTTACGAAAACTTTTTGAAGAACTCCCATGTGCCGATCAAACGTTTCTGTCACCACAATTATATCATCCAGATAAGTAAATACAAACGGTTCCAGTTGAGGACCCAACACAGTGTCGATAAGGCGCTGCCACGTCGCACCTGAATTATGAAGGCCGAACGGCATTCTTAGAAAGTGAAATAATAGAGGATTATATACGCTGCTGGAACTGCAAACGGGAGGGGCATATGTCGAGGGACTGTCGGGAGCCCCGTCGCTGTTTCGGGTGTGGACGACAAGGAGTCATGCGCTCTTCTTGTCCGGATTGCCGAAGTGTGAGCCAAGAACAAGGCGCGAGGGCACCTCATATTTATCTACCCCGGTAGAGGACCGGGCACGGTGAATGCTGTGTATTGTCGAGATCCTGCAGCCATCGGAACTTGCCAGTACGCTGACTTGACATCTAGCGTCGACAAAAACTTGGCGCTACGCAATTTCTCTAAGGTGGTCGAAATGTATGGTAATGGATATGCATCCTTCTCTGACACGGCATTTAATTTGCGAAAGTCTACGCAAAATCGATACGACCCGTCTTTCTTGCGAACGAGCAGTATGGGAGATGACCAGGGACTCGAGGATGCTTCGACCACCCCATTTTTTAGCATTTCGTCCAACTCTTCGTTGATCTGCCTCTGAACCGCCGGCGATACCGGATAATACCTTTGCTTTATAGGTGATGCCGTAGTCTTAATTACGTGTTCAACGGATTTCGCGCAGCCCAGACCGTCTCCCATTAACCTAAACTGCTCTTCCAACACATCTGTTAAGACCTTGGTTTCCAAAGCCGTTAGTTGAGACCGACCGCGCAGTGCACCCCCACTATCCAGCTCCGCAGCCACGACAAAACTCCACTGCTGACCTTTCATATCTAATACCACACCAAACTTCTGCCAGAAGTCTACCCCTAATATTACCTCGTGAGGTATCGATGGTACGATCAATGTCTCCAACCATTGCTCGCGATCATTCAAAGAAAATTTCAACCGCGCCTCACCAGCCACGACGCAAGTCATCCCATTCGCCAGTCGAATTTCTCCAACTCCTTCTCGACACAAAATCGCCCCAATTGCTTCTAATCGAGACCAACCATTCCCGCCGACTATTGTTCTACTAGCTCCCGAATTTAGGAGACCATCCATAGTAATGCCTTCAATCTCCACCCTTAGGTGCGGACGGTTATCATGGATACTCCTGACTAGCGCGTACTCTACCTTTGGCTGTGGTACTTCTTCTTGCGGCCTCTGTCCTGTGCTCGATCGACCGCCTAGCGAGCACGTCGGTCGTTTCCCGGAGTTTCCATACTTGCTCTAGCCCTCGCGCCTTGTTCTTGGCTCACACTTCGGCAATCCGGACAAGAAGAGCGCATGACTCCTTGTCGTCCACACCCGAAACAGCGACGGGGCTCCCGACAGTCCCTCGACATATGCCCCTCCCGTTTGCAGTTCCAGCAGCGTATATGATGCTGTATTGCTGCTGTCGCCACCGGATTCGTGTTCCCTGTGCCGACGTATGCCAGATCTGGCTCCAGACATCGTCTGGACCGTGTGCTCGAAGGCACGAACGCTGCTACTGATGCCCTTGTAGCGTCCAGCGTTCGCCCCATTTTTACCAGTTCTGCGATCGAGGTCACCGGTGTCAAACACAACTGCTGCTGGTGAAAAGGTGCGATATTACGACGTAGAATGCGTAATTTCTCCTCCTCTGAACAGTCCGTCTTCAAGCGACTGAACAGACGCTCCATTATAGCAACGTATACCCCAATTGATTCATTCTCTCCCTGCGTGCGTTTGCGAATCTCCTCCCAAAGCCTGTCTTCCTAATCGGAAGGTAGGAATTCTGCCTTGAGTTCGACCACTAGTTCATCCCAAGACGCTACTAAGTCTCGGTTAGCCCGAAACCAAATCAAGGCGCGGGAGTCGAATAAGTCCACCGCTGCTCGGAATAACTGAGGCTTTGTGAGTCCCCTCGCTAGCCGTAGGTCCTCAACTCGTTCTAGGAAAGCGTTCACGGACCCTGATGCATCTCCGCTAAACTTCAGACCCCATTTTGCTACCTCTGCAAGACTAGATACTCTTGTTTCCTGTCGCACCACCGTGATCGGACTATCCTCCTCAAGATCTTTTTCGTCGTCACTTCCTTCCTCCGTCTTAGAAACAAAGGTCCCCATAGCGATGATGAACCGATACCTGAGTTTCTTGATCCCCTCTATCTGTTCGGGCGTCGTGGCCCGCATACGTCCCAAACGACGAAAAGCAAACTCCACATTGACACGAATCTTCAGATACTCAGACGCGATCCTGTCCCCCGACACCTTAGCCACCAACTCTTCAACCTCCGCCGCTCTCGCTATAAGCTCCGCATGATCAGTCTCATACTCGAACGGGTACGCTGCCTCAATGTATGAGGTATCCAGCGCTGATTCTGCCTTGAGGGTTGCCCTTAGCGTCTTTCGCATGCCCTCCACATTATCTGCTGGGCATTCGAGCTCATATATGAGCTCATCTTTGCTCAGTCGATCGACTAGAATCTTCATCACGGTTTCCTAGAATACAAAACTACTCTACACCACTTCGCGTTCAATATATTTACGCTCTTCCCTATAATAGACTTCCGATTGTAACTGCCAAACTAAATATCTTCTCTACAAAAGGCCTTCGCCACGTTCTACCGACCACTTATTAATCTTTCACTATATGACCCCTGTCACTAAACCTGAAAATGTTCACACACTCTCCTAAATTCAGCTTTACTCTCACTTCACACACTTCTCACACTAAATCCTCCACCGTCCGATCGGGTACATCCAAATTAGTTCCCCAAATAGATTCAGTTCAATTCGATTTCGATTGCAATTTGAAACCAAAAAGAAAGGAAAAAAAACTCTAGCGCACCTGAACTGCTAGAAACACTAATGTTCGAAGAACAGTAGAAGAATCGTGCAGGTTCTGAGTGCATATTCTACCACATGAGCTGCTTATTACGGCCAAACTGTTTCAAACGCCACGTTTTACTTTGGTCTCACGAATGCATTATAACTCATATAGTAGAATGTTTCAGATATTACCACTGGCATGAATTTCAACGTTTATGAGAGCAAACCACGGGTTAATTATATTCGTTATCATTTGCTTATTTCACAAAATTTTGAAAGCAGCATCTCATATAACATCAATGAAGAAAATGCTCAGTGCCTGCAGCACTGTAACTGAAGTTGGTGTTTGGGGCTGCGATCCGAAAAATTTGCAGAACTTTGGGAATTGAAACATCGGTTATTTATTTTCATTGTAAATGTTTCCGGCATGAATACAAACTGTTAGCATTTATTGATACAAAAGTAGCACAACCGACTCGTGCTGGCCACCTTCTGCCAGTATCAAAGCCAAGAATATATCACATCTGCTTCACGTTGTTTAATTACATTCGAAGTTATAGGAGTATAAAGAAATTTAAGATTACCTGCAGCGAGTTTATTCAAATAATCGAAAATTTAATATTTGCTGCTTATTGTCACTAAAATATCATTACCATTTGAAAATTCTACGATAAAATGAAATATCCAAAGTTTTACTTTGAACGTGTAGATAAAACATAAGATTTGTATACAGATTGGTTTTATTGTAACAAACGGACATTTTTTAGGATATTCGATGGTTGAATGTTTTCACTTCCAAATTTTAATTTTTTCAAATTTAAGGCACTAAAATTATCATAGCTGGCAGCTCCAACCGTATTTTTCAACCAAATTTCTAACAAACGTGGTTTGAAGTAAGTTCCAGCTATTCTGTGAATTTTGTTAAAATCGAACGATTCAATCAGAATTTATAGGGCTAAAAGCAGTTATCCTTTTTAGTGATTTTTCAAGATGGCACCACTGGCACAGAATCGCTTGCATTTCAAAATTACTTCTATTAGACCTGGTCCTATATAAAACCAATACATTCTGTAAATTTCAATTAATTCTGCTTATCGGATCGTGAGTTTCCGTGAACAGAAGTTTTTGATGCTAAAAATATAGGTAAATTGGGCAAGGGTTACCAGGCGTGCCCGTTATACCATATCAAATTTTATTTTTTGTCTATGTAAACAAAGCACAAGATTTACATATGAGAGGCTTGTTTTTGAAGAAGCGGCAGTTTTTCAAGAGAGACGATGATTTGGAGGTTTTCACTTTCAGTGCCTGCCCTAGCTACAAAGTTGCCAGCACGCTCATTAAAAGCTACACAAATCTACAACTAAATAATATCAATATGTCCTGAAAATTTCGTAATGATTGAATAGGTCTGGCAAAAGTTATCGAAATTTAAAAATTTTCAAATTTTCCCGTCCTCTTTTTAGGCACCCAGCGCACACATGGGGTTAAAAAATTCCAAAGCATTATCCGATTCATATGTAAAACACGTTCGAAATTTATTTCGTTAACTTTATTTTTGCGAAAATTATTTGTGCACGAAATAATAGGTATATTAAAAATATCACTTAAATGGCCGCCGGCGCACAGTGGGCTGAATCCCGATTCTAGCTGGACAAAAGTCAAAAAATCAATGTCAAAATGTAAGGTTTTCAGGTATAGGATATTTTTCTTAAGGCTTCAGTAAACCTAATTTCACAAAAAATTTTTAATTATACCGAACTTTAGTGTGTAAAAATTTACTGTGAAAACGGTCGAATGAAAGTAGAGCGTGAGACGCTCTCGCGGTACATTTATGTGACCTTCCTTTGTATTATCTGCTCGGTGACATGAATGTTTATTTTTGTTTGAGTGTTAATCTAACTTGTTAAAATACTTTTCAAGAAAAAGTTTTAAGCACTGAAAAGGTCCAATTGAAAAAGGTAAGTTTATACCATTAGAATATAAGAGTGTGTCATTTTGCTTCGTCTAAACTGAAGAATTCTTCACATTTTAACGCGCAACTTTTTTTCATTAGATTTCATTAACTTCAAACTTTAAGAATTTCTTTATTATGGTATAATTAATAACATATTCAAAAATTGAGAGCCATAATTAACCATAAATTGAGATATAACAAAAATTCTGGGGTCAGAATTATAAAATTTAAATTTTCAGTTTAAATCCTAAACGGATCCTCATCTTCTATTTTTACTCTATACCTTAAAGACCTTAAAAGGAACATTTAATCCTATTTACTTTTTAATGCTAATTACTTTTTAATGCTAAATTGGAATTAAGAAAAATCGTCATGAATTAAATCGCAGCTTCTGATTTTGGAGATACGTCTCAGCCAATCATCTTCCGACCAATAAGTGCCAAATTTAAAAATAGTTTTATGGGAATCGTTCTTGGGAGGTTCAGATAGTTCAGATAGGGTACTTCTCATGAGAAGGCTGAGGCTGACATCAGGAAAAAATATCCAGAAGGCTTTATGGAACTCTATAGGGATAAAAGTCGACAAAGTGATTCAAGAAAGTGGGACGTCCAACACCGGACACATGTCCCACCGATTTTTTAAGCATGCTAATGAAGCCGCTGCAGCTACAGGAGCTAATAAGCGATTAATATCTAGATTAGAACTATTCTTCAGGTATTTATAAAACAACTTCCTCAAATTGTTCACAATTGTTCACTTATTCGTTCTTTCTTATTGTTGCAGCTTATTTCAAGCGGAAATACAATCAAGGATGAAAAGTTCAACACATTTGCTTATGATTCTGCCAAGCTGTTTGTGGAGCTATATAGCTGGGACAGGATGCCTCCCAGCGTACACAAAATCCTTTTGCATGGCTCTTTAGTCATCAAACATGCTCTTGTTCCAATAGGGCAGCTTTCAGAGGAGGTAAAGGAGGCAAGGAAGAAAGACATGAGGCGATTCAGAGCCCAGCATACTAGAAAGTCCTCATGCATAAAAACCTGTGAAGACTTAGTTCACATGCTTTTGGTTTCATCGGATCCTGTTATTACAAGCCTTAGAACTTTCTAGAAGGTCCCGTTGAAAGGGCTGAGTCCTGATGCAAGGGAGCTGATCGCGGATTCAGTGGAAGAGAATACGAATGATAGCGAAGCGGAGAAGGATTCTCCGAGCGAATCGGAAAATGATTCTGATTTTGAATTTTTGTAATATATATAATACAAATACTTGATTTTACTGGAAAATAAAAAATTCTGTTTTAATAAATGAAACACCTACTTTTTATCTCGTATATTTTTTTTAATTATTTTTTTAAGCTATTCCACCCTTTAAGCCCTTATTAAGCCCATAAAATAATTTTGTCCAGGTAGAATCGGGATTCAGCCCACTGTGCGGCGCCAAAAATATAACAATAACTGACATTTAAAGAGACCTGGACCTATTCTGCATATACACTAATGTATCCTGAAAGTTTCAGCTCAATCGGATGGCGTGTTCCCGAGATTATCTCACTGAAATTTTTTGATGATATATATATATATATATATATGGAAATATGAATTTTCGGCCGAATCGATTTTAATACTAATGTTCTTCGAACATTAGTAAAAAACTCTAGCGCACCTGAACCGCTAGAAACACTAATGTTCGAAGAACAGCAGAAGAATCGTGCAGATTTTGAGTGCATATCCTACCACACGAGCTGTTAATGACCGGCAAAATGTTTCAACACCACGTTTTACTTTGGTCTCAAACTGCATTATAACTCATATGGTGGAAAGGTTTCAGATATTACCACTGGCATGAATTTCAAAGTTTATGAGAGCAAAACACTTGTTAACTATATTCGTTATCAGTTGCTTATTTCACAAAACTTTGAAAGCAGCATTTCATATAACATCAATGAAGAAAATGCTTAGTGCCTGCAGCACTGTAATTGAAGTTGGTGTTTGGGGCTGCGATCCGAAAATTTTGCAGAACTTTGGGAATTGAAACATTAGTTATTTATTTTCATTGTAAATGTTTCCGGTATGAATACTAACTGTAAGCATTTATTGATACAGAAATAGCACTGCAGACTCGTGCTGGCAACCTTTTGCCAGTATCACATCTGCATCACGTTGAAATTAACCTACCCTGCGAATTTCGTCTCGATCCGATGACTGCGTTCGAAGTTATTGGAGCATAAAGAAATTAAGGGCTACCAGCCGTGGCATTTTTCAAACAATCGAAAACTTTATATTTGCTGTATATTGACACTACAATATTATTGCCATTCGAAAATTTTACGATCAAATCGCTTAAGAAAGATATTGGAAATAAACACAAAACCAACAATAGCTGACCTGAATAATGCCTATAATAGGTTTCAATAAATGTATGAAATTCATATTGATTTCATGACTGCACTGGAGGTTATAGGGCAAAAAACTTTATGCTACTGAGCAAATTTTCAAAAAGAATGGCACAAAAATTACCATAGCTGGCAGCACAAATCGAATTTTTCAACTTAATTTTTATCAAACACGACTTAAAGTTTGGTGCAGCTACATTGCCAATTTCATGAAAATCTGGTAGCTGAATCAGAATTCATAGGGCGAAAAGAATTTTGTTTTCTTTGTAATTTTTCAAGATGGCACCACTGACACAGAGCTGCCCACAATTCAAAACCGCTTCTATCAGACCTGGTCCTATTTAAGTCCAATGTATTCTGCAAATTTCATTTTCATTTGATTATTGGTTCGTGAGTTCCCGTGAACAGAAGTTTTTGATGCTAAAAATATAGGTAAATTGGCAAAAGGTGACCGTTCTTGTCCCACATGAAACTTCCAAAGTTTTCCTTTGACTGTGTAGACAAAGCATAAGATTTGTATATAAAATGGTTTTCATTGCAAGAAACGGACATTTTGAAGGAGATTCGATGGTTTGAATGTTTCCACTTTCAGTGCCTGCCGTAGTTACAGAGTTGCCAGCACATTCATCAAAAACTACGCAAATGTAAAACTTTACAACATTAATATGTCCTGTATGTTTCATAATGATCTGATAATCAAGAAAAAGCTATCGCAATTCAAAATATTTCAAATTTTCCCAATCTAATTTTAGGCGCCTAACGCACACATAGGGTAAAAAACTCTAGCGCACCTGAACCGCTAGAAAACTAGTTTTTGAAGAAATTGTCTTTGAGTGACAAAAAAGTGTGGAAAAACGTAATACACTTTTTTGTAAAATCATATCAACCATTCCTTGTTCAAAGCAACAGAACTCAACTGTAACACAAATAATGAAAATGTTCAATGCTGGCAACTTTTTCCCAACGAAGCAGCAATTAGTTTACCTTGACAACCTCATACTTAAATCAACTTATCCTTTGAATTTCGTTCTCATCGGAGGATTTCGTTGAAAGCTTTAGCGGTTAACGTTGTTTGAGGCTGCCATCCAAAAAATGTTCAAAACTCGGAAACTTGAAAAATTGGTTTCTTAGTTTTATTGCAAATGTTTTGCATATGAGTATGTAATTTGAAGCATCTGTTGATGCAATAGTTACGAAAATGGCTAAAGCTGGTTAGCCTGTGTCAGCAGCAAAGCAAGATACATACAAGATCTGCTTCACGTTAAACTAAACCCAACCAATAAATTTCGTTTCGATTGAATCACTGCGCTAGAAGTTAAACGGGTGAAAAATTGTTAAAGGTTACCACCCTCAAAACTGTTCAAATTTTTAAAGCTTTAATATCTGTTGTTAATTTTCATTGCAGGATCGTTCGCATTTGCAAATCTAATGACATAATCGCGCAGTGAAGAAATTCCAAAAAATTACAAAAATGGTCATACCTGACAGCCCTTTCATGATTTTTGTACGAAATTCCTATGACATTTGGCTCACATGAAAATCTATTTACTACATAAAACTCGTTTTGATATCATAACTGCATCGGAAATTATAGGGGAAAAAGCTTTATTTTGCGGAGCAAATTTGCAAGATTTAGCAGACAAAAATCACCATAGCTGGCAACTCTATTATAATTTTTCAACTAAATTTTCACCAAATGTTACCTAAAGTAAGATCCAAATATTGTGTGAATTTTGTTTAAATCTGATGGCTGAATCGGAAGTTAAAGGCCAAAAAGCTGTTTTTCTTCGCAGTGATTTTTCAAGATGGCACTACTGCAACAGGATTGCCCGCATTTCAAAATCACTTCTATCAGACCTGGTCCTAGTTGGTACCAACATGTTCTGTGAATTTCATTATGATCGGATAATCCGGTCGTCAGTTCTCGTGAACAGAACTTTCGAGTGCTGAAAATAGAGGTAATTTAGTGATGGGTTGCCGTCCTTGTGCAAATCAGAATTTTCAAAATTTTAATTTGACATGATGCACAAACGTTTAAGTTTATGAATGATTTGAATTTTTTGTCAAAAATCAAAAATTTTTCAGGAGGTTCAATGATTTGAAGGATTTTTTTTTTTCAAGAGCCTGCCGCAGCTACAGGGTTACCCGCACAACCTTGGACATCCATGTGTATTAAACCTTAGTCAACATCAATACGTTTTGCAAATTTCACGATGATCTAATGTTTTTGTCAGAAGTAAAGACAAAACCAAATTTGAAAAAAATCCTTGCCTACTTGTAGCCACGCTGCACCCACACAAGGCTCAAAATTTCCAATTTTTTATCATAGGCAAGCTAACAACATAATAAGTTTTCGTTCCCAATACTTGTTTTGAACGAAAATGCTTCGAAATATAGGAGTACCTGGTTGGAAATATAGGAGTACCTCAAAATTCACTAAAACGCTCGCTGCCGCCAAAAAGTTTAGGATATCTGAATTTTAGCAAGTCGCGGACCTACCTATTAAATACATCTATGTTCTCCGAAAGTTTCAGCTCAATCGGAGTAGCCACTCCAGAGATTATATCCCTTAATCATTTTGATGATGATTATATATATATATATATATATATATATATATATATATATATATATATATATATATATATATAATTATATATATATATATATATATATATATATATATATATATATATATATATATATATATATATATATATATATATATATATATACATATATATATATATATATATATATATATATATATATATATATATATATATATATATATATATATATATCAAGAATTATTAATATTCGGCGAAACGAGTTTAATACTACTTTTCTTCGAAAATTAGTAAAACTTTCAAAAAACATTATCATATTCCCATTTGAAACACGTTCAGAAATTATCACATAATTGTTATTTTGGCAATTCGATTGAAATTTCTGAATGCTACAACACAGGTTTTTCCACAAGTGCCAGTGCGTGGAAAGAGCTGAAGGATGGATGTGGGGAATGGATGGACTATAACGTGAACTAGTGATCTTGCCTCTATTATCCAATTATTTTACAAAACAAACGTAAACTTTGTGAACAAAAATCATCAGATTTATGAAGAAGAGAAGATTCGTGAGCTCGGTGAACTTTGGCCAAGAAGAAAATGGTAGAATGTAAACAAGTGAGCAACTACAAAAATTGTGACGGAAAGAATAGGGAAGGCGTAAGAGGGGTATTAAGGTGCGTGAGCTAGTGACCTAGGCCACTTTGGGGCATCTTTTGATGCCGCAGCTTCCTCATTTGCTCTTTGATGGTCCAAAAGGTGTTTTCCACCTTTTGAAACCTATTCCACATATCAGGGAACATCACTGGGAGTAGGCTGAAGCTGTGGAAGCTAAAATGTAATGTTTAAGGAGGTGCATTTGAAGGATTAAGGGAAATTGTGCTCTTCTGGAGCGTAATCTGCAGTCCCTTCAAAGCAGAACCTTCTTCCAAAAGAAACGGAGTCGAAGAGTGGAGCGCTTAGGTTTTCGAGCGTGTGGGAGGGGAGGCTTGATCATCTGGCTCCTCTTTTCTGGCGGTGGTATCCACGCTTGTGTTTCTCTCACTCATGATCCTCCTCTCAAATTACGGCTTGCCACAACAGCTGAACCGATGGCAGAACCAGGAAGAGTATGCGACGCTGCACATTGAAGAGCAGGTTGCGGCGAAGGATTTTTGCCGGTTTTATATCCTCCATTGGCCGGACCATGCGGTCAACTAGCCGAAGCACCTTGAAGTTGAAGGCATCCTTTGACTCACCAGGCTCCTGAAAGCAATTTCTAATATTTTCCTCGAGTTCGAAAACGCTGAAATAATCTCCGAAAAGCTCCCTCAGAGCATCGCGTAGGTGATGCCATTTGACACCTTCGCTGATCTGGTGATACCTCCAGAACCAATCAACCGCAGGTCCAATAAGTAGAAGATGAACGTGCTGAAAGAGAAGAAGAAAATCTCCTCCAAGGGTATGCCACGTCACAGCCTCTACTTTATATATAAAGTATTCGAGGGGCAATGAATCGTCGCCTCCAGAAAATAAAACACCTCAGCTGTTGATGACTTCTGAGCCCCAGTCAGTGAGTGTTGCTGCTAAGTAATATAAGGAGCTATCCGCAAATTGGTCGTAATCTCTGTTTGTGTACATAATGGAAAGAACTATTAAGCAAATCCTGATCGAAAATTGGAGAGACAAATGGAAATGACAGTCTGTCTTATGAAAATAGTGGTTGAACTTGGTAATTCAGAAAATTCTGTTTAAATGGCTGTGGTGCATGTTAGTAAATACCAACCGATTGACAAGTAAATAAAATGACTTTCGAAAAGTATTCAAGTAGTGAACATTAGAAATTAGATCAAAAATATAGCCATAAAGAAAGCAATATTGATGTTTGACAATTGAAAACACTATGTTTGCCTTATTATTGGGCTAGGCTTGATCAGAACTTCCCCTGTTCGGTCCGCTGGCTGGCTGGCTGAGTTGAAACAAATGAACAAATAAAATAAGTTACGTTAAAAAAATTGAAATTTACGTTTTAGTTTGGTCGTTTTCTGTTGAGAAACGCCCAATCGCAGATCTGTCTGCCCTCTCGAACTCACTAAAAGAGGCAAGGGAGCGAAAAGCAAAAGTTACAGTTGTCCAACATATGACAATTCTTGAAAGTACCGGTCAAACGGACGGGACGTGATAGTGGCAACACGCCAACTACACGTATTCCCAACATCATTTCGAACCAGACCCGAAAAAAATTGTCAAAGAGGGGCAGGGCCCCTTTGGACAACTCGGACTGGTGAATGGCATAGAACGACCAAACTCAGTAAAATCCAGAGTGGTCCTTCAGGTTACACCCAGCGCCTAAAGCTCAAAAGGACAACACAAATACTAATAAAGATTGATTCTAAAGGGATAGGAGATGAAAGGGTTGCGACTAGTGGGAGATGGAGCTTCTAAAACATGTCCGATCGAGAGCTGACTGTTCTATTGAACAGAAATTATAAGAGTCACAAGGAAGGCGGTTCAGGGACACGAAAATGGGAATGAAAGTAAGATTGGCACGTGAAGTCGTAGGAGTCATGATTTAATACTCATAAATCATTTTTTTCACTTGGGTGGAGTCACCCAAAACAAGCTTTAGGGCTCCACGTTGGGTGCCATTTAGAGCGAATTGTGTGAATGAGAGGCCCGCCTGGAGGCACCTCGACTGAACAAAAGTCCAGAAGAAGACCTGCAAGGCAGGTAAAAGTGAGCTCTAGCGCACCTGAACCGCTAGAAACACTAATGTTCGAAGAACAGCAGAAGAATCGTGCAGATTTTGAGTGCATATCCTACCACACGAGCTGCTTATGACCGGCAAAATGTTTCAAACACCACGTTTTACTTTGGTCTCAAACTGCATTATAACGCATATGGTGGAAAGGTTTCAAATATTACCACTGGCATGAATTTCAAAGTTTATGAGAGCAAAACACTTGTTAACTATATTCGTTATCAGTTGCTTATTTCACAAAACTTTGAAAGCAGAAATCGCAGCCCCAAACACCAAAAGTTGGTGTTTGGGGCTGCGATCCGAAAATTTTGCAGAACTTTGGGAATTGAAACATTGGTAATTTATTTTCATTGTAAATGTTTCCGGTATGAATACTAACTGTAAGCATTTATTGATACAAAAACAGCACTGCAGACTCGTGCTGGCAACCTTTTGCCAGTATTACATCTGCATCACGTTGAAATTAACCAACCCTGCGAATTTCGTCTCGATCCGTTGACTGCGTTCGAAGTTAAAGGAGTATAAAGAAATTTAGGGTTACCAGCCGCGGCATTTTTCAAAAAATCGAAAACTTTATTATATATATATATATATTGCCATTCGAAAATAGATAGATAGATAATACTGCAAATAAATTGAAACGTTTTTACTAATGTTCGAAGATTAGTAGTATTAAACTCGTTTCGCCGAAAATTCATATTTCTTTATATATATATGTATATATATATGTATGTATATATATATATATATATATATATATATATATATATATATATATATATAGATATATATATATATATATATATATATATATATATATATATATTTATAAATATATATATATATATCTATATATATATATATATATATATATATATATATATATATATATATATATATATATCTATATATATATTTATATATATATATCTATATATATATATATATATATATATATATATATATATATATATCTATATATATATTTATATATATATATCTATATATATATATATATATATATATATATATATATATATATATATATATATATATATATATATATATATATATACATATATATATATATATATCAGCAAAATTATTAAGGGAGATAATCTCTGGAGTGGCCGATTCGATTGAGCTGAAATTTTCGGAGAACGTAGATGTATATAGTAGGTAGGTCCATGACTTTCTCAAATTCAGATATCTCAAACCTTTTGGCGGCGGTGAGCGTTTTAGTGAATTTTGAGGAACTCCTATATTTCCAAGCAGTGTTAATTTTTGTTAAAGAAAAGTATTGGGAATATAAATATATAAATCAGAAATAAATCTCTATAAATCAGAAATCAGGAAAGCCAAATGGAGCTCCTGGAAAGAGCTGTGCGGTAGAATCGAGACCACATCGGAAACGGCGAGACTTAGGAATCTGCTGGCTAAACGCCCTGTCACGCCTAGCCTGCTTTGTAAGCCGGATGGGGAGTGGACAAGCAGCGGCTCGGATACGCTGAGGGTCCTCGTAGACACTCACTTCCCGCCCCCTCCACTTGTCAGCCGACGTCTGAACTGCATGACATCGAAGGCATTGGCGAAGTCATCACCTAGCCGAAGCTGGTCTGGGCAATTGAAACCTTTAAGCCCTTTAAGTCCCCAGGTCCGGATGGGGTCCTCCCGGCCATGCTCCAAAAGTCAGGTATGCTTACCATTTCCTGGCTCATGCAAATTTACAAAGGTTGCTTAGCACTAAGCCACGTGCCTGCAGCCTGGAGGATCGCTAAGATTGTATTCATACCCAAGGCAGGTAAAATCAACCATGCTTACCCGAAGGACTACAGGCCAATTAGCCTGACTTCCTTTCTTCTTAAAGTGTTTGAAAGATTACTGGATCTCTATATCAAACAAAGACTTGGATCTCAAGCCCTATCGGATGCCTAAAACGCATACATAAAAGGCAAATCCGTAGAAACGGCTCTCCATAGGGTAGTTCTCGAAATAGAAAAAGCACTCCGCTACAAAGAATACACTTTGGGAGCTTTTCTAGATATTGAAGGCGCCTTCAATAATGTGCACACAACAGCCATTATGGAGTGCCTGCGTGCAACCAACATCCATCCCTCTATTTGTAGCTGGATTAGCAATCTGCTTAAGCAAAGGCTCATAACAGCTGAGTGGGTGGGGTCACAGATCACTAGGAAGGTCTATAGAGGCACGCCGCAAGGAGGAGTTCTATCCCCTCTCTTATGGAACCTGGTTGTAAATACAATTTTGGATAAACTGGAGCGCAAAGGACTCACGGTTGTGGCCTATGCCGATGACATTGCGATATTAGTCTCGGGTAGGCTTCCGCACACAGTTGGCCAACTCATCGAGTATGCTCTAGGGCTTGTTGAGGAATGGGCAAATACCGTGGGCCTTGGCATCAACTCCAATAAAACTGACCTTGTACTTTTCACAAGGAAGTACAAAATTCCTGAATTACCTCCAATCAGGTTGGGCGGCGCCAGCTTAAGCCTCAAGTCGCAAACTAAGTACTTGGGTCTTATTCTGGACAGCAAGCTCACCTGGAAGGCGAATTTGGAGGAGAGAGTAAAGCGGGCCAGCAATGCGATTTACGCCAGCAGGAGAGTGCTGGGTAAAACGTGGGGTCTAAGCCCTGCCTTAACACACTGGATCTATATGGCAATAGCCAGGCCTATCCTTGCGTACGGATGTTTGGTCTGGTGGCCAGCAGTAAATAAGACTACCTTTGCTAGCATGGCGAACAGAGTTCAGCGGCTGGCGGCTCTCTGCACTACAGGTGCATTAGCCTCGACTCCTTCGTCTGCTTTGAATGTCCTGCTTCATCTCCCTCCGCTTGACCTCTTCGTGAAGGGCGCTGCCGCAAAAGCTGCTGTCAGGTTTAGGGAATCGGGACACTTTGAGCCACGATCCTTCGGCCACAGCAGAATTGAGCGGGGGTACGCAGGTAGCACCGACTACTTGGTCCCCACTTTGTGCTTCGAGCGCGGATATCAAGCGACCGTGGGAGATGGGCAGGAGTGGAATCGGCAAATGGGCGCAACAAATCTTAGCATCTACACTGACGGCTCTAAAACGGCTGCCGGAGTGGGTGCTGCAACTTCTTCCGCAGAGGCAACTATGGAAGCAGCTTTTGGGCTTCCTAACCACTGTAGTATTTTTCAGGCGGAGGTTTTTGCGATACGTAAAGCCGCAGACCTAGCATACGCCGGAAATACCACAAATGAAGAAATCAACATCTTTACAGACAGTCAGGCGGCGGTTAAAGCACTGATGTCTTACACATACAAATCGAAGTGTGTACTTGACTGCATTCAGGCCGTGAATAGACTGGGCAACAACAGAAGAGTCAGGATTTTCTGGGTTCCTGGTCACAATGGCATTGAAGGAACCGAGAGGGCGGACGCGCTGGCTAAGCACGGAGCCAGCCTTCCCCTGTCAGGCGCAGTTAATATTTCTACTCCAATCCAAACAATCAAATACTCGATCGACTCCAATATGATGCAAGTTGCCACGTGCAGGTGGCGTGCAACCCAGACATGTAAGCTAACCAAAATCATGTGGGGATCGTACAATCTCGTAGCTACTAAGTACCTGCTCGAATTAACGCGGACTGACTGCAAGCGGCTGGTCGGCATCATTACTGGCCACTGTCTTGTAGCAGCTCATGCCAAAAAAATGGGACTCCTAACCAGCGATATCAGTAGGAAGTGTCAAGAGTGTCAGAAACAATCCAGCACCTTTTGTGCCACTGCCCGGCACTGGGGAGAACCAGGCAGCACTACTTCGGTGAGCCCTGGCTGGTGGATCTCTCACATGTAGCGGAGCAGAGGCTGAAGGACATACTTCAGTTCGCAAAAAAGTCCGGGGCTTTCGATGGCCGTTTGGACTGAACTTTCCTTCTCCGGGTCCATTTATCTGGTATCACTACGGACCAATGGGTCTATGTGTGGCCCTGTGCCAGCCAGCTAACCTAACCTAAGTATTGGGAATGTAAACTAATTATGTTTTTAGCTTGTCTATGATAAAGAATTGGAAATTTTGAGCCGTGTGCGGGTGCAGGGTGCCTAAAAGTAGGCAAGGATTTTTTTTCAAATTTTGCTTTGTCATTACTTGTAAGAAAAACAATGGATCATCGTGAAAATTACAGAGCATATTGATGTTGACTAAAATTTGGCGCATATAGATTTTCACCATAAAGCGGGTAACTCTGTAGCTGTGGCAGGCTGCTGAAAAAAAAATCCTTCAAATCATTGACCTTCCTGAAAATTTTTTGATTTTTGACAAAAAATTCAAATCTTTGATAAATTTTATCTTCTGTCCTTCATCTCAATATAAAATTTTCGAAATTCCAATTGCACAAGAACGGCAACCCATTACCAAATTACCTCTATTTTCAACACTCGAAAGTTCTGTTCACGAGAACATAATGAAGGAGCAACAAAACTCAACTATAACACAAATGATGTAAATGTTCAGTGCTGGCAACACTTTCCGAACGAAGCAGTAATAAGTTTACCATAACAAGCTCATACTCAAATCAACTTATCCTTTGAATTTCGTTCTCATCGCAGGATTTCATCGAAAGTTTCAGCGGTTAAACGTTGTTTGAGGCTGCCATCCGAAAAACGTTCAAAACTCGGAAAATTTAAAAATTGATTCCTTATTTTTATTGCAAATGCTTTGCATATGAGAACGTAATTTGGAGCATTTGTTGGTGCAATATTTACGGAAATGGCTAATGCTGGTTAACCTGTGTCAGCAGCAGAGCAAAATATATACCAAATCTGCTTCACATTAAGTTAAACCCAACCAGTAAATTTCGTTTCGATTGAATCACTGCGCTGGAAGCTTAACGGGTGAAAAGAATTTTAGGGTTGCCCCCCTCAAAACTTTTCAAATTTTTGAAACGTTAATATTTGTTGTTAATTTTCTTTGCAGGATTATTCCCATTTGCAAATCTAATGACATAATCGCTCAGTAAAGAAATTCCAAAAAATTACAAAAATGGTCATAGCTGGCAGCCCTTTCATGATTTTGGTACGAAATTTCTATGACATTTGGTTCACATTAAAGTCCATTTACTGCGTGAACTTCGTTCTGATTTTTATACTGGACCGGAAGTTATAGGGAAAAAAGCTTTATTTTGCTGCGCAAATTTGCAAGATTTAGGAGACAAAAATCACCATAGCTGGCAACTCTATTCTAATTTTTCAGCCAAATTTTCATCAAATGTTACATAAAGCAAGATCCAAGTATTGGATGAATCTTGTCAAAATCTGATGGCTGAATCGGAAGTTATAGGCCAAAAACCAGTTTTTTTTCTGGGTGATTTTTCAACATGGTACCACTGGCACAGGGTTGCCCGCATTTAAAAATCACTTCTATCAGACCTGATCTTGGCTAATACCAATATGTCCTGTAAATTTCACTATGATCGCATAATTCGGTCGTCAGTTCTCGTGAACAGAACTTTCGAGTGCTGAAAATAGAGGTAATTTGGTGATGGGTTGCCGCTCTTGTGCAAATCGGAATTTTGAAAATTTTAATTTGACATGATGGACAAAGGTTAAAATTTATCAGTGATCTGATTTTTTTGTCAAAAATCAAAAATTTTTCAGGAAGGTCAATGATTTGAAGGTTTTTTATTCAGGAGCCTGCCGTAGCTACAGGGTTACCCGCACTATCTTAAAAATCCACATGTGCTAAATTTTAGTCAACATTAATACGCTCTGCAAATTTCACGATGATCCATTGTTTTTCTTAGAAGTAATGACAAATCAAATTTTGAAAAAAAATCCTTGCCTACTTTAAGGCACCTTGCACCCACACACGGCTCACAATTTCCAATTTTTTATCATAAACAAGCTAAGAACATAAAAAGTTTTCATTATCAATCCTTTTCTTTAACAAAACTTTACACTGCTTGGAAATATAGGAGTACCTCAAAATTCACTAAAACGCTCGCCGCCGCCAAAAGGTTTAAAATATCTGAATTTAAGAAAGTTGTGGACCTACCTATTATATACATCTACATTTTCCGAAAATTTCAGCTCAATCAGATCGGCCACTCCAGAGATTATCTCCCTTAATCATTTTCTGATATATATATATATATATATATATATATATATATATATATATATATATATATATATATATATATATATATATATTTATATATATATATATATATATATATATATATATATATATATATATATATATATATATATATATATATATAAAGAAATATGAATTTTCGGCGAAACGAGTTTAATACTATTGTTCTTCGAACATAAGTAATAAGCTGGGTAATCGCCAAGTCTCATCTCGATGCGTCCGTACTCTTACCAAGGTGCGAGAGTCGAATAAGTCCACCGCTGCTCGGAATAACTGAGGCTTTGTGAGTCCCCTCGCTAGCCGTAGGTCCTCAACTCGTTCTAGGAAAGCGTTCACGGACCCTGATGCATCTCCGCTAAACTTCAGAACCCATTTTGCTACCTCTGCAAGACTAGATACTCTTGTTTCCTGTCGCACCACCGTGATCGGACTATCCTCCTCAAGATCTTTTTCGTCGTCACTTCCTTCCTCCGTCTTAGAAACAAAGGTCCCCATAGCGATGATGAACCGATACCTGAGTTTCTTGATCCCCTCTATCTGTTCGGGCGTCGTGGCCCGCATACGTCCCAAACGACGAAAAGCAAACTCCACCTTGACACGAATCTTCAGATACTCAGACGCGATCCTGTCCCCCGACACCTTAGCCACCAACTCTTCAACCTCCACCGCTCTCGCTATAAGCTCCGCATGATCAGTCTCATACTCGAACGGGTACGCTGCCTCAATGTATGAGGTATCCAGCGCTGATTCTGCCTTGAGGGTTGCCCTTAGCGTCTTTCGCATGCCCTCCACAATATCTGCTGGGCATCCGAGCTCATATATGAGCTCATCTTTGCTCAGTCGATCGACTAGAATCTTCATCACGGTTTCCTGGAATACAAAACTACTCTACACCACTTCGCGTTCAATATATTTACGCTCTTCCCTATAATAGACTTCCGATTATAACTGCCAAACTAAATATCTTCTCTACAAAAGGCCTTCGCCACGTTCTACCGACCACTTATTAATCTTTCACTATATGACCCCTGTCACTAAACCTGAAAATGTTCACACACACTCCTAAATTCAGCTTTACTCTCACTTCACACACTTCTCACACTACATTCACCCTACACTTTCACTCTGTTGCAAAATTCAAGCCTGAAAACAATAGATACCTCGGTATCTTCGAAACTCAAGAAATAAATATAGGTCAATTTTAAAATCATTCAACTAGAAATATGCTCGACTATTTGGCTTACAAAATATATTGATAATGTACTGTGAATAATATATCCAATCAATCCTCGTGGCGCATATATCCAAACGTTTTTCGGATTTTTAAGACCTTCCCACAATTCGGGACTGCAAAGCTAAAATTTTCCTAAACCGTTATTTCCCGTTATAACGTTATTAAGCCCCACGTTGGGCGCCAATTTGTTACGGAAATCTTATATCAGCGTATATCATCCGCGATTCACAACCCTTAGTCTCCGGAAACGAGTTCAAGGGTGGAAAATTCCGGGCGGCCTTTGCTCACGAGGAACGGGGTGGGTTTGGCGTCACTCGCTTCTTTGCCGGAATTTCCCGCGTGACCGTCACTGCGAAGCGAGAAGTCAGCAACGGATTACCGCAATCCACGCTCTGAAAAGTGAAAATTAGAACCGCAGCTTCGCGCTACCGCTTTTAAACCTGGGTTTCATTCACCGAATTTATCGTACAACAACTTAGAATTTATTGAATTACTCTCGTATAAACACACTTTCTTATCTTTCTCTACCACTGGTAGAAGGGTGACTTAAACTAACAAAAAAAAAGCATTTCGCAAACTATTCCACTTATACAATTCAACTCGCGA
>OZ022263.1:148414961-148467461 GCA_963978885.1 Nemotelus pantherinus
GCGTTTGAATTAGTTTGGCTGTAATAAGCAGCTAGCGTGGTAGAATATGCACTCAAAATCTGCACGATTCTTCTACTGTTCTTCAAATATTAGTGTTTCTAGCGGTTCAGGTGCGCTAGAGTTTTTTTTTAATTCAAATAGTCTGCCTTCATTTCAATAACGTTGTATCAAAGTGGTTTTGGTAAGCTCAAAAAGTTTTGTTTCACATTCAATGATGAAAATTATGATATGAAAATTACATTTGTATAATAAAGTGGAATCATTTTGATTGAATATGGGGCTTATTTAATTCAAATAGGATTCGTTTTTAATTCAAAAGTGTTTCAACTTTTGATTTAAATTTGATTCTATTAAATTTTAGGTAGTGAAATTTTTCTGAGTGTAACAACAATTTTGTCTGCCCGGTTTTTTACTTTGGGGCCAGTGAAACATCACGTGCAGACATGCTTAATCAATGAGAAATGAAAAAATGAGAAATGAGAAAATGAGAATTCTTATGTATATATTAAATAGTAATAATCGATTCTATTCCATGAATGTTAAAAGTAATTTGCATGAAAGACATCAGTTAACATTTACAAAAATCATTCTATCAAGTGTTAATGAATTATTGTCGTTTTAACTACGGCTATTTTTATTGGTACGGTTAGAGCTCAGAACAAATGGGAGAACAGAATTATTTTAAACTGACTTAAAAAAGAATGATAATTTAAAAAGAAAACATAAGAAAAAGAGAGTAATCTTGATTATTTGAGTACACCAAACGTTTATCATTATTTATCTTTTCACCATTGCTAAACACCAAAATACTGGTTTTAATCTTTTAATCAAGCGAAAATGCCTGTTCATATTGTAAGAGTGACGTCATCACTTACCTTCAAGGTTCCTAGATATATAATAATTGGCAACGAAACTTGCTTAATTGCTTTTATTACGCAATTAAGATGATTTGGTTACATTAAATGCGAGTAAATGTTGAAATTTAAGTGGACTCTATCGCGGGCCAATAGAGAAGTAGCCTTAGCTGAAGTACTTTGCCAAGGATGAATTTTGAATTAAATTTATATTTAAACCTACTTATATTTACAAACTACTTTATACAGAACTTGGTATTTATGTATGTAGTCAAGTCTGTTTTTGGCTTGATATTCTGATATAAGCACATAGCTCATAAAGTTAAATATTTTAGGATACTTGATTTTGATTTCTCCTTTGATTCTTGTTTTGACCAGAAAGATTATTGCATTTTGGCAATAATGAATGAATATATCTGATTAGTTATTAAATTGAAAATTCCAAAGAAAAAAAAAAGGGAATTTAATAATAATGTATTGTTGTAGTGAAAGTTTTGGCCTTCTTATTGGGGTGAAGCCTGGGAAGACATTTCTTTTCAGGGTTCGCGATAGCCTGGCTGGCCCACAATGAATTAATTTCGATTTGATTTTCCGATTTTTTACTAATGTTCGAAGAACATTAGTATTAAAATCGTTTCGGCCAAAAATTCATATTTCCATATATATATATGTATATATATATATATATATATATATATATATATATATATATATATATATATATATATATATATATATATATACATATATATATATATATATTTATATATATATATATATATATATATATATATATATATATATATATATATATATATATATATATATATATATATATATATATATATATATATATATATATATATATATATACATACATATATATATATATATATATATATATACATATATCATAAAAAAATTTCAGTGAGATAATCTCGGGAACGCGCCACTTGATTGAGCTGAAACTTTCAGGATACGTTGGTGTATGTGCAGAAAAGATCCAGGTCTCACTAAATGTCAGTTATTGTTAACCTTTTGGCGCCGGCGTCCTTTTAAGTGATATTTTTAATATACCTATTATTTCGTACACAAATAATTTTCGCAAAAAAAAAGTTGACGAAATAAATTTCGAACATGTTCTACATGTGAATCGGATAATGTTTTGGAATTTTTTAACCCCATGTGTGCACTGGGTGCCTAAAAAGAGAACGGGAAAATTTGAAAATTTTTAAATTGCGATAACTTTTGACAAAGCTATTCAATCATTACCAAATTTTCAAAACACATTGGCATTATTTAGTTGTAGATTTGTGTAGCTTTTAATGAAGGTGGTGGCAACCCTGTAGCAACGGCAGGCACTGAAAGTGAAAACCTCCAAATCATCGTCTCTCTTGAAAAAATGCCGCTTCTTTAAAAAAAACCACTCATATGTAAACCTTATGCTTTGTTTACATAGACAATAAAAAAAAATTTGATATGGTATTACGGGCACGACTGGTAACTCTTGCCCAATTTACCTATATTTTTAGCATCAAAAACTTCTGTTCACGGAAACTCACGATCCGATGAGCATAATTAATTGAAATTTGCAGACTGTAATGGTCCTAAATAGGACCAGGTCTGATAGAAGTGATTTTGAAATGCTGGCGGTTCTGTGCCAGTGGTGCCATCTTGAAAAATTACTAAAAAAGATAACTGCTTTTAGCCCTATAAATTCTGATTGAATCGTTCGATTTTGACGAAATTCAAACAATAGCTGGACCTTACCTCAAACCACGATTGATAGAAATCTGGTAAAAAAATTCGGTTGGAACTGCCAGCTATGATAATTTTGCTGTCTTAAATTTGAAAAAATAAAAATTTGGAAGTGAAAACATTCAAACCATCGAATATTCAAAAAAATGTCCGTTTCTTACAATTAAACCAATTTGTATACAAATCTTATGTTTTATCTACACGTTCAAAGTAAAAGTTTGAAAACTTAATGTCGGACAAGAACGATAACCCTCTCCCACTTAACCTATATTTTTAGCATCAAAAACTTATGTTCATGGGAACTCACGAACCAATAATCAGATACAGCTGAAATTTACAGAATGCATTGGACTTAAGTAGGACCAGATTTGATAGAAGCGATTTTGAATTGTGGGTAACTCTGTGCCAGTGGTGCCATCTTGAAAAATTACAAAGAAAAAAAAATGTTTTTTCCCCTATGAAATGTGAATTAGTTAAAAGATTTTCATGAAATTGACACAGTAGCTGAACCTTACTCTAATATCTGTTTAATGGAAATTTGGCTGAAAAATTAGATTGGTGCTGCCAGCTATGGTAATTTTCGTGTCTTTGGTTTTGAAAATTTGCTCAGGAAAATAAAACTTTTTGCCCTATAACTTCCAGTGCAGTCATGAAATCAATACAAATTTCATACAATTAATAAAACTTATCATAAACATTATTCAGGCCAAATTTGGTTCAAAAGCCACCATAGGGTTGCCAGCTATTGATGGTTTTGTGTTTAATTGCAATATCTTTATTAAGCGGTTTAATCGTAGAATTTTCAAATGGTAATGATATTGTAGTGACAATAAAAAGCAAATATTAAGTTTTCGATTATTTGAAAAAAACTCGCTGCAGGTAACCCTAAATTTCTTTATACTCCTATAACTTCGAATGTAATATAACAACGTGAAGCAGATGTGATATATTCTTGGCTTTGATACTGGCGGAAGGTTGCCAGCACGAGTCGGTTGTGCTACTTTTGTATCAATAAATGCTTACAGTTAGTATTCATACCGGAAACATTTACAATGAAAATAAATAACCAATATTTCAATTCCCAAAGTTCTGCAAATTTTTCGGATCGCAGCCCCAAACACCAACTTCAGTTACAGTGCTGCAGGCACTGAGCATTTTCTTAATTGATGTTACATGAGATGCTGCTTTCAAAATTTTGTGAAACAAGTAACTGATAACGAATATAATTAACCCGTGTTTCGCTCTCATAAACGTTGAAATTCATGCCAGTGGTAATATCTGAAACCTTCTACCATATGAGTTATAATGCATTCTTGAGACCAAAGTAAAACGTGGCATTTGAAACAGTTTGGCCGTAATAAGCAGCACATGTGGTGGAATATGCACTCAAAACCTGCACGATTCTTCTACTGTTCTTCGAACATAAGTGTTTCTAGCGGTTTAGGTGCGCTAGAGTTTTTTTTCTTTTGCATGGGAGGGACCTTGGCCATAATAGTTTTCTTTGCTTTGATTAGTTTATTTTCGAACAAGGTCAGTGAGCGGTGAGACCCCTTAACATCTGGGATCTGAGCTCCATAGCATCAGGGGCCTGAGGCTGTCTGCCTCATCCTCGAGCCTACTAAAAAGAGGCAGTTTTCCCCCAAAATGTAGATCCTTTTCGCGTATTCTCGTTTCCCCTTTTTCAGATAGCTAGAACGTGCTTCGTCACGCCTCGGCGGGGTCTGTTTTACAGCTCATGTCTGAGAGCTGCATCTGGTCCATTACGGACAAAAGCCACTTTCCCTTTTGATTATATGTTAACGGCTAGTAGATGTTCACTTAAGACGGATGAAATAAACGTAGCGTCTCCTTTGTTTTCTGGGAGCGAATCCACCCCATTTCCAAGTGACCCACACCAGCCACGTAGAGCTAGCAAAGTGGCAAACCAGCATCCGTCGCGGTCGGATTAAAGGGTACTCCGCTTATGCGGACGAGGGGCCTTCACGGCCATTTCTAGGGTACCCTGCACTACTTGTTTTTACTAATGTTCGAAGAAGAACCTTAGTATTAAAATCACTTTGCCAAAAATTAATATTTCTATATATATATATAATCAAATTTTTCAACTTAATTTCTATGAAACACGACTTAAAGTTAGGTTCAGCAACTGTGCCAATTTCATGAAAATCTGGTAGCTGAGTCAGAATTCATGGGCAAAAAGATGTTTTTTTTTCTATGTTGTTTTTCAAGATGGCACCACTAGCACAGAGTTGCCCACAATGCAAAACCGCTTCTATCAGATCTGGTGCTATTTAAGTCCAATGCATTCTGCAAATTTCATTTTCATTTGATTATTGGTTCGTGAGTTCCCGTGAACAGAAGTTTTTGATGCTATAAATGTAGATAAATTGGCAAAAGGTGACCGTTCTTGTCCCACATGAAACTTCCAAAGTTTTACTTTGACTGTGTAGATAAAGCATAAGATTTGTATACAAAATGGTTTTCATTGCAAGAAACGGACATTTTGAAGGAGATTCGATGGTTTGAATGTGTTCACTTTCAGTGCCTGCCGTAGTTACAGAGTTGCCAGCGTATTCATCAAAAACTACGCAAATGCAAAACTTGACAACATTAATATGTCCTGTAAGTTTCATAATGATCTGATAATCAAGAAAAAGTTATCGCAATTCAAAATATTTCAAATTTTCCCAATCTCATTTTAGGCGCCTAACGCACACATAGGGTAAAACATTTCAAAAAACATTATCATATTCCCATTTTAAACACGTTCAGAATTTATCACATAATTGTTATTTTGGCAAAAGTTATTTGTTGACAGAAAAATAGGTATATTTAAAATATCACTAAAATGGCTGCCGGCGCCAAAGAGATAAAGATTATTTGATTTTTGTGAGACCTGGCACTATTTTGTATATACACCAATGCATCCTGAAAATTTCAGTTCAATCGGATGGCGCGGCGCGTTCGTGAGTTTTTTCACTGAAATTTTTTGATGATATACATATATATATAAATATATATATATATATATATATATATATATATATATATATATATATATATATATATATATATATATATATATATATATATATATATATATATATATATATAGATATATATATATATATATATATGCATATATATATATATATATATATATATATATATATATATATGTATATATATATATATATATATATATATACATATATATATATATATATATAGATATATATATATATATATATATATATATATATATATATACATATATATACATATATATACATATATATATGTATATATATAAATATATATATATATATATATATATATATATATATATATATATATATATATATATATATATTTATATATATACAGTCTGTCAAGAATGAGTTTACACATAGGAAAAAAATTCAATTTTTCATCTTTCTAATTATAAAATACTACTTTTTATTTATGTAAATGAATGTTTTTTTCTTAATTATAGTTATTTACATTATTTTCAACCGATATATACAAAAAAAAGTACAACTTTAATGCAAAACAAGAACGAAAAGACCAACGAAAACAATTATTGCAATTCTAGAAGTGTCAAGAAACTCTTTACACAAATTATTATTGTATTTAATATTTACATATTTACAGGATATTTAATATTATTTGGTATATTTAACATTTGGTATGGCCACCTTTGGCATCCAGCACGCATCGCAACCGATTTTTCATTGAATGAACCAACTTTTGCAGGTCATACGTGGTTGGTATTTTTTGCCAGTCTTCGAGAATCGCAATTATTAAGGCAGTTCGGTTTTTGGGTTGCCTTTTAGCGACTTGTTGTTTTAAGTAAGCCCAGAAATTCTCGATGGGATTAAAGTCCGGACTCTTGGCTGGCGTATCCATCACTTTTTCGCAGTTGTATAAGGGCCACATTCGCACCATGTTCGCCTTATGTTTGGGATCGTTGTCCTGGTAAAGCTTAAAATTTGGTTTGCTGTTATGCATAAGCCCGAATTTCTGCGCACTGCTTGCCAAATATGTTTTAAGGATATGCAAATATGGTTGGGCGTCCATGGTTGACTCGATGAATGCCAAGTCTCTTACTCCTCTGCTTGAGAAGCACCCCAAATCATAACGGACAACTTACCAAATTTTACAGCCGGAATGATATTTCGATTTTCCAACGATATTAAAGGCTTGCGCCACACTCTAGCCGATCCATCATTATAGCACAACATCATTTTCGTCTCATCGCAAAATATAACGTCGTCCCAGAAGTCAACGGGTTGAAAAAGGTGTATCATAGCGAAAGAAAAACGCTTTTCGATGTTTAGTGCAGAAAACAGTGGTTTCTTTCGTGCAGCTCTTGATGAGAACTTATTTCGTAGGATGGCCTGTCGTACTGTTTCATGGGAAACAGCAGCATCACACTCTTCCTTGAGTTCCCTAGCAAGTGTTCTGGTTGAAATCCAGGGTTTTTTTATCAACCTTCCTTATCATAAGGCGCTCTATACGTTTAGATATTTTTGGTTTTGAGCCACCTCCACACTTTGGCTCCAATCTATTCTCAATTTCAGTACGATTTATAGCGTTATAGACTGCCATTCGTGCTACACAAAACATTTCCGACAGTTCCTGTGCACTTTTACCTAATTGGTGATTGTAGTATATCATCTGAACTAACTCAAAGGATAATCTTTTGCCTGGCATTTTAAAACACAATATCTCACTTATTTATGCGTATTAGCCAAAAATTAATCACACACTAATGATCAAATTTATAGAGCTTTACAATACAGACCAAAAATTACGGTAAATTTACCGTATCGTTGCAGTAATGCAAAAAAAAACTTTTGTGTAAAGAGTTTCTTGACACTTCAAGAATTGTAATAATTGTTTTCGTTGGTATTTCCTTCTTGTGTTGGTCTTTTCGTTCATTGAAGTTGTACTTTTTTTGTATATATCGGTTGGAAATAATGCAAATAACGATAATTAAGAAAAAAAAATTATTTACATAAACAAAAAGTAGTATCTTATAATTAGAAAGATGAAAAATTCAATTTTTTCCCTATGTGTAAATTCATTCTTGACAGACTGTATGTATATCATCAAAAAATTTCAGTGAAAAAACTCACGAACGCGCCGCGCCATCCGATTGAACTGAAATTTTCAGGATGCATTGGTGTATATAAAAAATAGTGCCAGGTTTCACAAAAATCAAATAATCTTTATCCCTTTGGCACCGGCAGCCATTTTAGTGATATTTTAAATATACCTATTTTTCTGTCAACAAATAACTTTTGCCAAAATAACAATTATGTGATAAATTCTGAACGTGTTTAAAATGGGAATATGATAATGTTTTTTGAAATGTTTTACCCTATGTGTGCGTTAGGCGCCTAAAATGAGATTGGGAAAATTTGAAATATTTTGAATTGCGATAACTTTTTCTTGATTATCAGATCATTATGAAACTTACAGGACATATTAATGTTGTCAAGTTTTGCATTTGCGTAGTTTTTGATGAATACGCTGGCAACTCTGTAACTACGGCAGGCACTGAAAGTGAACACATTCAAACCATCGAATCTCCTTCAAAATGTCCGTTTCTTGCAATGAAAACCATTTTGTATACAAATCTTATGCTTTATCTACACAGTCAAAGTAAAACTTTGGAAGTTTCATGTGGGACAAGAACGGTCACCTTTTGCCAATTTATCTACATTTATAGCATCAAAAACTTCTGTTCACGGGAACTCACGAACCAATAATCAAATGAAAATGAAATTTGCAGAATGCATTGGACTTAAATAGCACCAGATCTGATAGAAGCGGTTTTGCATTGTGGGCAACTCTGTGCTAGTGGTGCCATCTTGAAAAACAACATAGAAAAAAAAACATCTTTTTGCCCCATGAATTCTGACTCAGCTACCAGATTTTCATGAAATTGGCACAGTAGCTGAACCTAACTTTAAGTCGTGTTTGATAGGAATTAAGTTGAAAAATTTGATTATATATATATATAGAAATATTAATTTTTGGCAAAGTGATTTTAATACTAATGTTCTTCTTCGAACATTAGTAAAAACAAGTAGTGCAGGGTACCCTAGAAATGGCCGTGAAGGCCCCTCGTCCGCATAAGCGGAGTACCCTTTAATCCGACCGCGACGGATGCTGGTTTGCCACTTTGCTAGCTCTACGTGGCTGGTGTGGGTCACTTGGAAATGGGGTGGATTCGCTCCCAGAAAACAAAGGAGACGCTACGTTTATTTCATCCGTCTTAAGTGAACATCTACTAGCCGTTAACATATAATCAAAAGGGAAAGTGGCTTTTATCCGTAATGGACCAGATGCAGCTCTCAGACATGAGCTGTAAAACAGACCCCACCGAGGCGTGACGAAGCACGTTCTAGCTATCTGAAAAAGGGGAAACGAGAATACGCGAAAAGGATCTACATTTTGGGGGAAAACTGCCTCTTTTTAGTAGGCTCGAGGATGAGGCAGACAGCCTCAGGCCCCTGATGCTATGGAGCTCAGATCCCAGATGTTAAGGGGTCTCACCGCTCACTGACCTTGTTCGAAAATAAACTAATCAAAGCAAAGAAAACTATTATGGCCAAGGTCCCTCCCATGCAAAAGAAAAAAAACTCTAGCGCACCTAAACCGCTAGAAACACTTATGTTTGAAGAACAGTAGAAGAATCGTGCAGGTTTTGAGTGCATATTCCACCACATGTGCTGCTTATTACGGCCAAACTGTTTCAAATGCCACGTTTTACTTTGGTCTCAAGAATGCATTATAACTCATATGGTAGAAGGTTTCAGATATTACCACTGGCATGAATTTCAACGTTTATGAGAGCGAAACACGGCTTAATTATATTCGTTATCAGTTACTTGTTTCACAAAATTTTGAAAGCAGCATCTCATGTAACATCAATTAAGAAAATGCTCAGTGCCTGCAGCACTGTAACTGAAGTTGGTGTTTGGGGCTGCGATCCGAAAAATTTGCAGAACTTTGGGAATTGAAATATTGGTTATTTATTTTCATTGTAAATGTTTCCGGTATGAATACTAACTGTAAGCATTTATTGATACAAAAGTAGCACAACCGACTCGTGCTGGCAACCTTCCGCCAGTATCAAAGCCAAGAATATATCACATCTGCTTCACGTTGTTATATAACATTCGAAGTTATAGGAGTATAAAGAAATTTAGGGTTACCTGCAGCGAGTTTTTTTCAAATAATCGAAAACTTAATATTTGCTTTTTATTGTCACTACAATATCATTACCATTTGAAAATTCTACGATTAAACCGCTTAATAAAGATATTGCAATTAAACACAAAACCAACAATAGCTGGCAACCCTATGGTGGCTTTTGAACCAAATTTGGCCTGAATAATGTATATGATAAGTTTTATTAATTGTATGAAATTTGTATTGATTTCATGACTGCACTGGAAGTTATAGGGCAAAAAGTTTTATTTTCCTGAGCGAATTTTCAAAACCAAAGACACGAAAATTACCATAGCTGGCAGCACCAATCTAATTTTTCAGCCAAATTTCCATTAAACAGATATTAGAGTAAGGTTCAGCTACTGTGTCAATTTCATGAAAATCTTTTAACTAATTCACATTTCATAGGGCAAAAAACATTTTTTTTTCTTTGTAATTTTTCAAGATGGCACCACTGGCACAGAGTTACCCACAATTCAAAATCGCTTCTATCAAATCTGGTCCTACTTAAGTCCAATGCATTCTGTAAATTTCAGCTGTATCTGATTATTGGTTCGTGAGTTCCCATGAACAGAAGTTTTTGATGCTAAAAATATAGGTCAAGTGGGAGAGGGTTATCGTTCTTGTCCGACATTAAGTTTTCAAACTTTTACTTTGAACGTGTAGATAAAACATAAGATTTGTATACAAATTGGTTTAATTGTAAGAAACGGACATTTTTTGAATATTCGATGGTTTGAATGTTTTCACTTCCAAATTTTTATTTTTTCAAATTTAAGACAGCAAAATTATCATAGCTGGCAGTTCCAACCGAATTTTTTTACCAGATTTCTATCAATCGTGGTTTGAGGTAAGGTCCAGCTATTGTTTGAATTTCGTCAAAATCGAACGATTCAATCAGAATTTATAGGGCTAAAAGCAGTTATCTTTTTTAGTAATTTTTCAAGATGGCACCACTGGCACAGAACCGCCAGCATTTCAAAATCACTTCTATCAGACCTGGTCCTATTTAGGACCATTACAGTCTGCAAATTTCAATTAATTCTGCTCATCGGATCGTGAGTTTCCGTGAACAGAAGTTTTTGATGCTAAAAATATAGGTAAATTGGGCAAGGGTTACCAGTCGTGCCCGTAATACCATATCAAATTTTTTTTTATTGTCTATGTAAACAAAGCATAAGGTTTACATATGAGTGGGTTTTTTTAAATAAGCGGCATTTTTTCAAGAGAGACGATGATTTGGAGGTTTTCACTTTCAGTGCCTGCCGTTGCTACAGGGTTGCCACCACCTTCATTAAAAGCTACACAAATCTACAACTAAATAATGCCAATGTGTTCTGAAAATTTGGTAATGATTGAATAGCTTTGTCAAAAGTTATCGCAATTTAAAAATTTTCAAATTTTCCCGTTCTCTTTTTAGGCACCCAGTGCACACATGGGGTTAAAAAATTCCAAAACATTATCCGATTCACATGTAAAACATGTTCGAAATTTATTTCGTCAACTTTTTTTTTGCGAAAATTATTTGTGTACGAAATAATAGGTATATTAAAAATATCACTTAAAAGGCCGCCGGCGCCAAAAGGTTAACAATAACTGACATTTAGTGAGACCTGGATCTTTTCTGCACATACACCAACGTATCCTGAAAGTTTCAGCTCAATCAAGTGGCGCGTTCCCGAGATTATCTCACTGAAATTTTTTTATGATATATGTATATATATATATATATATGTATATATATATATATATATATATATATATATATATATATATATATATATATATATATATATATATATATATATATATATATATATATATATATATATATATATATATATATATATATATATATATATATATATATATGTATATATATATATATATATATATATATATATATATATATATATATATATATAAATATATATATATATATATATATATATATATATATATATATATATATATATATACATATATATATATGGAAATATGAATTTTTGGCCGAAACGATTTTAATACTAATGTTCTTCGAACATTAGTAAAAAATCGGAAAATCAAATCGAAATTAATTCATTGTGGGCCAGCCAGGCTATCGCGAACCCTGAAAAGAAATGTCTTCCCAGGCTTCCTCCCAATAAGAAGGCCAAAACTTTCACTACAACAATACATTATTATTAAATTCCCTTTTTTTTTTCTTTGGAATTTTCAATTCAATAACTAATCAGATATATTCATTCATTATTGCCAAAATGCAATAATCTTTCTGGTCAAAACAAGAATCAAAGGAGAAATCAAAATCAAGTATCCTAAAATATTTAACTTTATGAGCTATGTGCTTATATCAGAATATCAAGCCAAAAACAGACCTGACTACATACATAAATACCAAGTTCTGTATAAAGTAGTTTGTAAATATTAGTAAGTTTAAATCTCATTTTAGGCGCCTAACGCACACATAGGGTAAAACATTTCAAAAAACATTATCATATTCCCATTTTAAACACGTTCAGAATTTATCACATAATTGTTATTTTGGCAAAAGTTATTTGTTGACAGAAAAATAGGTATATTTAAAATATCACTAAAATGGCTGCCGGCGCCAAAGGGGTAAAGATTATTTGATTTTTGTGAGACCTGGCACTATTTTGTATATACACCAATGCATCCTGAAAATTTCAGTTCAATCGGATGGCGCGGCGCGTTTGTGAGTTTTTTCACTGAAATTTTTTGATGATATACATATATATATAAATATATATATATATATATATATATATATATATATATATATATATATATATATATATATATGCATATATATATATATATATATATATATATATATATATATATATATATATATATATATATATGTATATATATATATATATATATATATATATATATATATATATATATATATATATATATATATATATATATACATATATATACATATATATACATATATATATATGTATATATAAAAATATATGTGTATATATATATATATATATATATATATATATATATATATATATATATATATATATATATAAATATATATATATATATATATATATATATATATATATATATATATATATCTATATATATATATATATATATATATATATCTATATATATATATATATATATATATATCATCAAAAAATGTCAGTGAAAAAACTTACGAACGCGCCGCGCCATCCGATTGAACTGAAATTTTCAGGATGCATTGGTGTATATACAAAATAGTGCCAGGTCTCACAAAAATCAAATAATCTTTATCCCTTTGGCGCAGGCAGCCATTTTAGTGATATTTTAAATATACCTATTTTTCTGTCCCGTGAACAGAAGTTTTTGATGCTAAAAATATAGATAAATTGGCAAAAGGTGACCGTTCTTGTCCCACATGAAACTTCCAAAGTTTTACTTTGACTGTGTAGATAAAGCATAAGATTTGTATACAAAATGGTTTTCATTGCAAGAAATGGACATTTTGAAGGAGATTCGATGGTTTGAATGTGTTCACTTTCAGTGCCTGCCGTAGTTACAGAGTTGCCAGCATATTCATCAAAAACTACGCAAATGTAAAACTTGACAACATTAATATGTCCTGTAAGTTTCATAATGATCTGATAATCAAGAAAAAGTTATCGCAATTCAAAATATTTCAAATTTTCCCAATCTCATTTTAGGCGCCTAACGCACACATAGGGTAAAACATTTCAAAAAACATTATCACATTCCCATTTTAAACACTTTCAGAATTTATCACATAATTGTTATTTTGGCAAAAGTTATTTGTTGACAGAAAAATAGGTATATTTAAAATATCACTAAAATGGCTGCCGGCGCCAAAGAGATAAAGATTATTTGATTTTTGTGAGACCTGGCACTATTTTGTATATACACCAATGCATCCTGAAAATTACAGTTCTCACTCTTCAGTTCTCAACTCACGAACCAATAATCAAATGAAAATGAAATTTGCAGAATACATTGGACTTAAATAGGACCAGATCTGATAGGAGCGGTTTTGCATTGTGGGCAAGTCTGTGCTAGTGGTGCCATCTCGAAAAACAACATAGAAAAAAAAAAATCTTTTTGCCCCATGAATTCTGACTCAGCTACCAGATTTTCATGAAATTGGCACTGTAGCTGAACCTAACTTTAAGTCGTGTTTGATAGAAAATAAGTTGAAAAATAAATTTGTGCTGCCAAATATATAATAACAAATAAATAATTTAATTTAAATACGTTTTATCACTCCAATTAGATCCAGCAGATTCTGAAAGATGATTCCGCAACCTTAAGAATGTTGAAACTTTTAAAACTTATAATAAATATAAAAAACGTTTTTTTTTATTTGCAGTATTATCTATTAGTAAAGAAGCTGAACACTTTAATGAGCAGGTGATAGATCTATTCAACAGAAAAATAGGCGCAAAAAAGTAGGCAGCAATAAGCTGAAGCGAATATTTAGTAGAGTTTTCCCGGAGGAATTTGGTACTGAATTGACTTATTTATGCATAGTATTTTTTATTTTAACCCCATTTTTAAATATAAAACTGTTCCGAATTTCCAATATAAGTAAGGACTGGTCCTTGCAGACTAGCCCCACTTACATTGATTCCCACGAGCCGCCACTGTTGTAGACTAATAAACTCTAGTGCACTAGTTAATAATGCAACTTGAACCACGCTCGTAACTAGACCGGTAAAAACACCGCAAGGTAATTTGAAGAACTACGCACATTGAGATGAACTTTTTTAACATCACCTTATGGCACGTATGTTTCGACTAATAGCACACAAGTTTGGGTTCTGATGGAGAAAGTCGAAAGCTAATTATGAGGATGGGAATCGGTCGGCGACAGCAAAACTGGCACAAGCCACGATAACACGGGCAACCGCTTTTGGCCACGATCCTCCACTGGCTGCCTAGAGTACCGCTAGTTTTTCGGTCTCGAAAAATGAAACCTTACGGCACTTCTGGTTTTGGATGGTCTTCACAGCGCCATCGAAAATTTAGCGCCCAGAAATTTCGATTGAAATTTCTGAATACTACAACACAGGTTTGTCCACAAGCGCCAGTGCGTGGAAAGACCTGAAGGATGGATGTGGTGAATGGATGGACAATAATGTGAACTTGTGATCTTACCTCTACTATCCAATTACTTTACAAAACAAACGTGAACTTTGTGAACAGAAATCATCAGGTTTGTGAAGAAGAGAAAATTTGTGAGCTCGGTGAACTTTGGCGAAGAAGAAAATGGTAGAATGTAAACAAATGAGCAAATACAAAAATTGTGAAGGAAAGAATAGGGAAGGAGTAAGCGGGGTGTTAAGGTGCGTGAGCTAGTGACCTAGGCCACTTTGGGGCATCTTTTGATGCCGCAGCCTCCTCATTTGCTCTTTGATGGTCCAAAAGGTGTTTCCCACCTTTTGAAACCTATTCCACAGATCAGGGAACATCACTGGGAGTAGGCTGAAGCTGTGGAACCTAGAATGTAATGTTTAAGGTGGTGCGTTTGAAGGATGAAGGGAAATTGTGCTCTTCTGGAGCGTAATCTGCAGTCCCTTCAAAGCAAATTTACGCTGATTGGAACGCCGTCCGCGTAGAACCTTCTTCCAAAAGAAACGGAGTCGAAGAGTAGAGCGCTTAGGTTTTCGAGCGTGTGGGAGGGGAGGGTTGACCATCTGGCTCCTCCTTTCTGGCGGTGGTATCCACGCTTGTGTTTCTCTCACTCATGATCCTCCTCTCAAATTACGGCTTGCCACAACAGCTGAACCGATGGCAGGTCCAGGAAGAGTATGCGACGATGCACATTGAAGAGCAGGTTGCGGCGAAGGATTCTTGCCGGTTTTATATCCTCCATTGGCCGGACCATGCGGTCAACTAGCCGGGACACCTTGAAGTAGAAGGCGTCCTATGACTCACCAGGCTCCTGAAAGCAATTTCTAATTTTTTCCTCGAGTTCGAAAACGCTGAAACAATCTCCGAAATGCTCCCTCAGAGCATCACGTAGGTGATGCCATTTGACACCTTCGCTGATCTGGTGATACCTCCAGAACCAATCAACCGCAGGTCCAATAAGTAGAAGATGAACGTGCTAAAAAAGAAGAAGAAAATCTCCTCCAAAGGTCTGCCGCATCACAGCCTCTACTCTATACATAAAGTATTCGAGGGGCAATGAATCGTCGCCTCCAGAAAATGAAACACCTCAGCTGTTGATGACTTCTGAGCCCCAGTCAGTGAGTGTTGCTGCTAAGTAATATAAAGAGCTGTCCGCAAATTGGTCGTTATCCCTGTTTGTGTACATAATGGAAAGAACTATTAAGATCATCATCGATGGCGCGACAGCCCAAATCGGGCCTTGGCCTCCAGTAATGTTCTCCTCCAATCGTCTCGATCCTGCGACCTGGTTCTCCAATTATTGAACCCCAGTATTGACCTGCTGTCTACGTCTATCGTGTCTTCCCAACGTTTCCTCGGCTTACCAACTGGACGCTTCCCTTGTGCTTTGCCTTCCAACGTTCTTTTAGGTAGTCTATTGGCCTCCATCCTTTCGACGTGGCCGGCCCATTGTAATTTTCGTAATTTAATGCATGTGGATACAGGTGGGTCGTCGTATATATGGTACAACTCATTGTTGTATCGCATTCTCCACTCTGTTTCTTCTTGTATGGGGCCAAAGATTCGTCGTAGCACTTTGCGCTCAAATACGTCCAGCGCCTTTTCGGAGTCCGTAGTCAAAGTCCAGGCTTCGCTTCCATAGAGAAGCACAGGTTTAACGAGTGTTTTGTATATGCGAAGCTTATTATTCCTGTGCACGTTCGTAGACTTGATTATGGGGAGTATGGAATAGTACGCCTCGTTTGCTGCATTTATTCGCCGTAAAATTTCGTCCTTTTCACTGCCTGATTTATCAAGGTGGACTCCTAAGTAGATGAAGCTATCTACATTTTCGATGTTGTAGTCTCCTAAGGTCAAGTTTTGTCTGATTGGCGCCATTTTTCTTGTTTGGGTCATTAGTTTGGTTTTATCTTCGTTGACCCGTAGATTTATTTTTTTGGCTTCTGACTCCAAACTTAGGAAAGCTTCCTTTGCTTCTGGTATGGTCCGTGCCATAATGTTGACGTCATCGGCGAATGCTACTATTTGCGTGGACTTGAACAGTAGTGTGCCTGTTGTATCAGCTGGTATTCTTCTGATGACGTGTTCCAGAGCAAGGTTGAATAGCATCGGGGCAAGTCCATCTCCTTGCTTTAAGCCTGAGTTGGTGTGGAAGCTGTTGGATAGGTCACTGTTGACTTTGACCTGAGATTCGGCGTTCATCATTGTCACCTTAGACATGCGGACGAGTTTTGTTGGAATTCCCAAGTCAAGCATGATTCGGTAGAGTGTATTTCTGTCTACACTATCGTATGCTTGCTTGAAATCTACGAAGACCTGGTGCACGTCGATATTATACTCCCAGCATTTTTCAAGCACCTGTTTGACTGAGAATATTTGATCTATCGTAGATCGTCCGGACCTGAAGCCGCCTTGATACTCTCCTATGATGTTATCATAGAAGGGCTTCATTTTACGTTCAATAATTTTGGACAAAACTTTATAGGACGAGCATAATAAAGCGATGCCTCTGTAGTTTTCGCAACTTAATTTGTCTCCTTTTTTGTAAATGGGGCATATAATACTTTTTCGCCAATCATTTGGCAACTGTTCTGCTGCCCAAATTTTTAATATTAATTGGTGGAGAATGTTGCAAAGAAGAGTTCCACCATTTCTGAGTAATTCGGGAGGTATTCCATCTATTCCCGGAGCTTTGTTTATTCGAAGGTAACGTATGGCTGCCTGAACTTCTTCGAATGTTGGTGGAGGGATGTAAATGTCCTGAACTGCTTCTGGGATATTTGGATCTGCTGAGTTTGTCGTCGGCGCGGGATTAAGCAGCTGTTTAAAATACCGTGCCCATCTTTCTTTAATCTCGACCGAGTTACTGATGATGGATCCACTTTCATCCTTACAAAGGCTCGTTCGCGGTTTGTATCCCTCGCGTAGCTGTTTGATTGAGGAATACGCAGCTCGTAGATCATTATAGGTCATGTTTTCGTTCAGTTTCTGGATCTTGTTGTTGGTAAGTTGGCGTTTCTTTTGGCGATACATTTTTTTTGCCTGTCGGCGGAGGATGTTATAGTTTTCGGTTTTAGCGCGTGTTGGTCTTTGGATTAACTCTTTGTAAGCCTCATTTCTCTTTTTAATAGCATCTTGACACTCATTATCAAACCAGTCATTCCGAGGGTTTTGGCGTTTATGTCCTAAGGTCTTTTCTGCTACTGTTTTGATTCCTTCTTTTACCTTTGTCCACATGGTTTCGATATCTGCATCGTGTTCTCCCGACAGAGGGATATCTTGGAGTAGATTTTCGAGCGTCGACATGTATGTAGTAGCTACCGAGTTTTCCTTGAGTTTTTCTAGGTCGTATTTCGGAATTCGTGATTTTGAGTGCTTTTCACACCTCGAAATACGACATCGGTATTTCGCTCTGATAAGGTAATGATCGGAGTCACAGTTCGCGCCACGTAGTGTTCGAACATCAAGAATGCTGGTGGCCACCCTTTTTTCTACGAGAACGTGGTCTATTTGATTGTAGGTGCGACCATCTGGTGATGCCCACGTTCGTTTGTGTATGTCTCGATGTGGGAAGTATGTTGAGCTTACAAAAAGGTTCCTGCTAGCTGCGAAGTCAATCAGACGCTGCCCGTTTTCGTTCGTAATTGGATGAAGGCTGTGTCCTCCTGTGGTTCCTCTATGAGCCTTCTCGCGGCCGATTTTTGCATTGAAGTCACCTAGAACAATTTTCACGTCATTCGAGGGCAGTGCGTCAACGGTGCGTTCTAAGGTGCTGTAAAAGTCGTCCTTCACTGCGTCGTCCTTGTCTTCGGTTGGAGCATGGCAGTTCACCAACCAAACATTAAAAAATTTTGTTTTTATGCGGATCGCACATAGTCGCTCATTTATTGGTTTGAAATTGGTGACGCATTGTTTGAATTTATTGTCTACTATAAATGCAACTCCAAACTCTCGACTTCCCGAAATTTTTCCGCTGGTAAACAATGTGTGCGTTCGCATCTCATTAATTTCGCTGCCAAGCCATCTAGTTTCTTGAATCGCCAAAATGTTGATGTTGAATGCTGAAGCCTCATTAAGAAGCTCTCGAAGTGCCCCTGCTCTATATAGCGATCTAACGTTCCAAGATCCGAAAGAGTAGTCCATATTTCGTTGCCGAAGTCGTTGCCGTTTAGTCAGTCCGATCCGAGGCTGATCTCCTGGTTCCGTGACAATTGATTTTTTACGGGGATGCGTTGTCAGCGCCTCGCCCAACCCCCAACCTGGAGGGCCGGCCGACGGAGGACTCTGTTTTATGGCGCAGAGTGCTCGCCATCACCCTTTCTAGTTAGCTGCGTTAGCATTACCGGGAGCCACCACGTGGAGGTGAGAATAGGATTTGGTAGTGGCACTGCAGTTGACATTTCAGCGTGCTTTTCTCAGTTTTTTCGACAATGTACAGTGTCGGATCCATACATTATCCTGAGACACATACCTTACTACCCTTTGACTACCCACTATTAAGATAACCTGATCGAAAATTGGAGAGACAAATGGAAATGACAGTCTGTCTTATGAAAAAAGAGGTTGAACTTGGTAATTCAGATAAATACCAATCTGTTTAAATGGCTGTGGTGCATGTTAGTAAATATCAACCGATTGACAAGTAAATAAAATGACTTTCGAAAAGTATTCAAGTAGTGAACATTAGAAATTAGATCAAAAATATAGCTATACAGAAAGAAATATTGATGTTTGACAATTGAAAACACTATGTTTGCCTTATTATTGGGCTAGGCTCGATCAGAACTTCCCCTGTTCGGTCCGCTGGCTGGCTGACTGAGTTGAAACAAATGAACAAATAAAATAAGTTACGTTAAAAAAAATTGAAATTTACGTTTTAGTTTGGTCGTTTTCTGTTGAGAAACGCCCAATCGGAGATCTCTCTGCCCTCTCGAACTCACTAAAAGAGGCAAGGGAGCGAAAAGCAAAAGTTACAGTTGTCCAACATATGACAATCCTTGAAAGTACCGGTCGAAGATTGATTCTAAAGGGATAGGAGGGGAAAGGGTTGCGACTAGTGGGAGATAGAGCTTCTAAAACATGTCCGATCGAGAGTTGACTGTTCTATTAAACAGAAAATATAAGAGTCACAAGGAAGGCGGTTCAGGGACACGAAAATGGGAATGAAAGTAAGATTGGCACGTGAAGTCGTAGGAGTCATGATTTAATACTCATAAATCATTTTTTTCACTTGGGTGGAGTCACCCAAAACAAGTTTTAGGGCTCCACGTTGAGTGCCATTTAGAGCGAATTGTGTGAATGAGAGGCCCGCCTGGAGGCACCTCGACTGAACAAAAGTCCAGAAGAAGACCTGCAAGGCAGGTAAAAGTGATAGTGAACAATCAAGCAAGGACAAATAAAAAAACTCTAGCGCACCTGAACCGCTAGAAACACTAATGTTTGAAGAACAGTAGAAGAATCGTGCAGGTTTTGAGTGCATATTCCACCACATGAGCTGCTTATTACGGCCAAACTGTTTCAAACGCCACGTTTTACTTTGGTCTCACGAATGCATTATAATTCATATAGTAGAAGGTTTCAGTTATTACCACTGGCATGAATTTCAACGTTTATGAGAGCAAACCACGGGTTAATTATATTCGTTATCATTTGCTTATTTCACAAAATTTTGAAAGCAGCATCTCATTTAACATCAATGAAGAAAATGCTCAGTGCCTGCAGCACTGTAACTGAAGTTGGTGTTTGGGGCTGCGATCCGAAAAATTTGCAGAACTTTGGGAATTGAAACATCGGTTATTTATTTATTAAATGTTTCCGGTATGAATACTAACTGTAAGCATTTATTGATACAAAAGTAGCACAACCGACTCGTGCTGGCCACCTTCTGCCAGTATCAAAGCCAAGAATATATCACATCTGCTTCAAGTTGTTTAATTACATTCGAAGTTATAGGAGTATAAAGAAATTTAGGATTACCTGCAGCGAGTTTATTCAAATAATCGAAAATTTAATATTTGCTGCTTATTGTCACTAAAATATCATTACCATTTGAAAATTCTACGATAAAACCGCTTAATAAAGATATTGCAATTAAACACAAAACCAACAATAGCTGGCAACCCTATCGTGGCTTTTCAACCAAATTGCCTGAATAATGCTTATAATAGGTTCCATTAATTGTAATAAATTCGTATTGATTTCATAACTGCACGGGAAGTTATAGGAGAAAAGTTTTATTTTCCTGAGTGAATTTTCAAAACCAAAGGCACAAAAATTACCATAGCTGGCAGCACCAATCAAATTTTTCAACCAAAATTCCACCAAACAGAGATTAGAAATAGGTTCAGCTACTGTGTCAATTTCATGAAAATCTGGTAACTTATTCACATTTCATAAAAATACACATTTGGCAACTCTGTGCCAAACTGGCACAGAGTTGCCCACAATTCAAAATCGCTTCTATCAAATCTGGCCATACTTAAGTCCAATGCATTCTGTAAATTTCAGTTGTATCTGATTATTGGCTCGTGAGTTCCCGTGAACAGAAGTGTTTGATGCTAAAAATATAGGTTAACTGGGAGAGGGTTACCGTTCTTGTCCGACATGAAATATCCCAAGTTTTACTTTGAACGTGTAGATAAAGCATAAGGTTTGTATACAGATTGGTTTTAGTGTAACAAACGGACATTTTTTAGGATATTCGATGGCTGAATGTTTTCACTTCCAAATTTTAATTTTTTCAAATTTAAGGCACTAAAATTATCATAGCTGGCAGCTCCAACCGTATTTTTCAACCAAATTTCTACCAAACGTGGTTTGAAGTAAGTTCCAGCTATTCTGTGAATTTTGTTAAAATCGAACGATTCAATCAGAATTTATAGGGCTAAAAGCAGTTATCCTTTTTAGTGATTTTTCAAGATGGCACCACTGGCACAGAATCACTTGCATTTCAAAATCACTTTTATCAGACCTGGTCCTATATAAGGCCAATACATTCTGTCAATTTCAATTAATTCTGCATATCGGATCGTGAGTTTCCGTGAACAGAAGTTTTTGATGCTAAAAATATAGGTAAATTGGGCAAGGGTTACCAGGCGTGCCCGTTATACCATATCAAATTTTATTTTTTGTCTATGTAAACAAAGCACAAGATTTACATATGAGAGGCTTGTTTTTGAAGAAGCGGCAGTTTTTCAAGAGAGACGATGATTTGGAGGTTTTCACTTTCAGTGCCTGCCCTAGCTACAGGGTTGCCAGCACGCTCGTTAAAAGCTACACAAATCTACAACTAAATAATACCAATATGTCCTGAAAATTTCGTAATGATTGAATAGCTCTGGCAAAAGTTATCGAAATTTAAAAATTTTCAAATTTTCCCGTCCTCTTTTTAGGCACCCAGCGCACACATGGGGTTAAAAAATTCCAAAGCATTATCCGATTCATATGTAAAACACGTACAAAATTTATTTCGTTAACTTTATTTTTGCGAAAATTATTTGTGCACGAAATAATAGGTATATTAAAAATATCACTTAAATGGCCGCCGGCACCAAAAGGTTAACAATAACTGACATTTAACCTGGACCTATTCTGCATATACACCAATGTATCCTGAAAGTTTCAGCTCAATCGGATGGCGCGTTCCCGAGATTATCTCACTGAAATTTTTTGATGATATATATATATATATATATATATATATATATATATATATATATATATATATATATATATATATATATATATATATATATATATATATATATATATATATATATATGGAAATATGAATTTTTGGCTGAATCGATTTTAAAGCTAGAGTTACAATCAATGCAACCAACATTTGTTGCACGTCAAAATGAGTTTGAACCCATGAGAACGTATGAGAGCAGTTACAATGATGCAACACAACATTGCTTGGCAGCAGAGTTTGCTCATATCTCAAACTTGGCATGGCAACAACATTTTTGAAAATATCCAATTCCACCTGTTCCTATGAGAGTCCGGGAAATGGGAAATGTCATATGTAAATGACAATCAGAATTTGTATTTTTTTGTCTCATTTTTGCTTTACATTATACTCCGCAGCTTTTAGAGGATCAAATATTCACTGATATCTCTTTCCGAGACTTTAAACGATCCAAATTATCGAACAGCAATTTCTTTAATATAGCCAGTGACAGATGACAGTAAATGTTGTGTTGCATTGATTGTAACTCGTTCCACCAACAAAACTTGGCAGCGAATGTTGGTTGCATTGATTGTAACTCAAGCATAATACTAATGTTCTTCGAACATTAGTAAAAAACTCTAGCGCACCTGAACCGCTAGAAACACTAATGTTCGAAGAACAGCAGAAGAATCGTGCAGATTTTGAGTGCATATCCTACCACACGAGCTGTTAATGACCGGCAAAATGTTTCAACACCACGTTTTACTTTGGTCTCAAACTGCATTATAACTCATATGGTGGAAAGGTTTCAGATATTACCACTGGCATGAATTTCAAAGTTTATGAGAGCAAAACACTTGTTAACTATATTCGTTATCAGTTGCTTATTTCACAAAACTTTGAAAGCAGCATTTCATATAACATCAATGAAGAAAATGCTTAGTGCCTGCAGCACTGTAATTGAAGTTGGTGTTTGGGGCTGCGATCCGAAAATTTTGCAGAACTTTGGGAATTGAAACATTAGTTATTTATTTTCATTGTAAATGTTTCCGGTATGAATACTAACTGTAAGCATTTATTGATACAGAAATAGCACTGCAGACTCGTGCTGGCAACCTTTTGCCAGTATCACATCTGCATCACGTTGAAATTAACCTACCCTGCGAATTTCGTCTCGATCCGATGACTGCGTTCGAAGTTATAGGAGCATAAAGAAATTAAGGGCTACCAGCCGTGGCATTTTTCAAACAATCGAAAACTTTATATTTGCTGTATATTGACACTACAATATTATTGCCATTCGAAAATTTTACGATCAAATCGCTTAAGAAAGATATTGGAAATAAACACAAAACCAACAATAGCTGACCTGAATAATGCCTATAATAGGTTTCAATAAATGTATGAAATTCATATTGATTTCATGACTGCACTGGAGGTTATAGGGCAAAAAACTTTATGCTACTGAGCAAATTTTCAAAAAGAATGGCACAAAAATTACCATATCTGGCAGCACAAATCGAATTTTTCAACTTAATATTTATCAAACACGACTTAAAGTTTGGTGCAGCTACATTGCCAATTTCATGAAAATCTGGTAGCTGAATCAGAATTCATAGGGCGAAAAGAATTTTGTTTTCTTTGTAATTTTTCAAGATGGCACCACTGACACAGAGCTGCCCACAATTCAAAACCGCTTCTATCAGACCTGGTCCTATTTAAGTCCAATGTATTCTGCAAATTTCATTTTCATTTGATTATTGGTTCGTGAGTTCCCGTGAACAGAAGTTTTTGATGCTAAAAATATAGGTAAATTGGCAAAAGGTGACCGTTCTTGTCCCACATGAAACTTCCAAAGTTTTCCTTTGACTGTGTAGACAAAGCATAAGATTTGTATATAAAATGGTTTTCATTGCAAGAAACGGACATTTTGAAGGAGATTCGATGGTTTGAATGTTTCCACTTTCAGTGCCTGCCGTAGTTACAGAGTTGCCAGCACATTCATCAAAAACTACGCAAATGTAAAACTTGACAACATTAATATGTCCTGTATGTTTCCTAATGATCTGATAATCAAGAAAAAGTTATCGCAATTCAAAATATTTCAAATTTTCCCAATCTGATTTTAGGCGCCTAACGCACACATAGGGTAAAAAACTCTAGCGCACCTGAACCGCTAGAAAACTAGTTTTTGAAGAAATTGTCTTTGAGTGACAAAAAAGTGTGGAAAAACGTAATACACTTTTTTGTAAAATCATATCAACCATTCCTTGTTCAAAGCAACAGAACCCAACTGTAACACAAATAATGAAAATGTTCAATGCTGGCAACTTTTTCCCAACGAAGCAGCAATTAGTTTACCTTGACAAACTCATACTTAAATCAACTTATCCTTTGAATTTCGTTCTCATCGGAGGATTTCGTTGAAAGCTTTAGCGGTTAACGTTGTTTGAGGCTGCCATCCAAAAAATGTTCAAAACTCGGAAACTTGAAAAATTGGTTTCTTAGTTTTATTGCAAATGTTTTGCATATGAGTATGTAATTTGAAGCATCTGTTGATGCAATAGTTACGAAAATGGCTAAAGCTGGTTAGCCTGTGTCAGCAGCAAAGCAAGATACATACAAGATCTGCTTCACGTTAAACTAAACCCAACCAATAAATTTCGTTTCGATTGAATCACTGCGCTAGAAGTTAAACGGGTGAAAAATTGTTAAAGGTTACCACCCTCAAAACTGTTCAAATTTTTAAAGCTTTAATATCTGTTGTTAATTTTCATTGCAGGATCGTTCGCATTTGCAAATCTAATGACATAATCGCGCAGTGAAGAAATTCCAAAAAATTACAAAAATGGTCATACCTGACAGCCCTTTCATGATTTTTGTACGAAATTCCTATGACATTTGGCTCACATTAAAATCTATTTACTACATAAAACTCGTTTTGATATCATAACTGCATCGGAAATTATAGGGGAAAAAGCTTTATTTTGCGGAGCAAATTTGCAAGATTTAGCAGACAAAAATAACCATAGCTGGCAACTCTATTATAATTTTTCAACTAAATTTTCACCAAATGTTACCTAAAGTAAGATCCAAATATTGTGTGAATTTTGTTTAAATCTGATGGCTGAATCGGAAGTTAAAGGCCAAAAAGCTATTTTTCTTCGCAGTGATTTTTCAAGATGGCACTACTGCAACAGGATTGCCCGCATTTCAAAATCACTTCTATCAGACCTGGTCCTAGTTGGTACCAACATGTTCTGTGAATTTCATTATGATCGGATTATCCGGTCGTCAGTTCTCGTGAACAGAACTTTCGAGTGCTGAAAATAGAGGTAATTTAGTGATGGGTTGCCGTCCTTGTGCAAATCAGAATTTTCAAAATTTTAATTTGACATGATGCACAAACGTTTAAGTTTATGAATGATTTGAATTTTTTGTCAAAAATCAAAAATTTTTCAGGAGGTTCAATGATTTGAAGGATTTTTTTTTTCAAGAGCCTGCCGCAGCTACAGGGTTACCCGCACAACCTTGGACATCCATGTGTATTAAACCTTAGTCAACATCAATACGTTTTGCAAATTTCACGATGATCTAATGTTTTTGTTAGAAGTAAAGACAAAACAAAATTTGAAAAAAATCCTTGCCTACTTGTAGCCACGCTGCACCCACACAAGGCTCAAAATTTCCAATTTTTTATCATAGGCAAGCTAACAACATAATAAGTTTTCGTTCCCAATACTTGTTTTGAACGAAAATGCTTCGAAATATAGGAGTACCTGGTTGGAAATATAGGAGTACCTCAAAATTCACTAAAACGCTCGCTTCCGCCAAAAGGTTTAGGATATCTGAATTTTAGCAAGTCGCGGACCTACCTATTAAATACATCTATGTTCTCCGAAAGTTTCAGCTCAATCGGAGTAGCCACTCCAGAGATTATATCCCTTAATCATTTTGATGATGATTATATATATATATATATATATATATATATATATATATATATATATATATATATATATATATATATATATATATATATGTATATATGTATATATATATATATATATATATATATATATATATATATATATATATATAGATATATATATATATATATATATATATATATATATATATATATATATATATATATATATATATATATATATAGATATATATATATATAAATATATATATATATATATATATATATATATATATATATATATATATATATATAGATATATATATATAAATATATATATATATATATATATATATATATATATATATATATATATATATATATATATATATATATATATATATATATATATATATATATATATATATATATATATATAAAGAATTATTAATATTCGGCGAAACGAGTTTCATACTACTTTTCTTCGAAAATTAGTAAAACTTTCAAAAAACATTATCATATTCCCATTTTAAACACGTTCAGAAATTATCACATAATTGTTATTTTGGCAATTCGATTGAAATTTCTGAATGCTACAACACAGGTTTTTCCACAAGTGCCAGTGCGTGGAAAGAGCTGAAGGATGGATGTGGGGAATGAATGGACTATAACGTGAACTAGTGATCTTGCCCCTATTATCCAATTATTTTACAAAACAAACGTGAACTTTGTGAACAAAAATCATCAGGTTTATGAAAAACAGAAGATTCGTGAGCTCGGGGAACTTTGGCGAAGAAGAAAATGGTAGAATGTAAACAAGTGAGCAACTACAAAAATTGTGACGGAAAGAATAGGGAAGGCGTAAGAGGGGTATTAAGGTGCGTGAGCTAGTGACCTAGGCCACTTTGGGGCATCTTTTGATGCCACAGCCTCCTCATTTGCTCTTTGATGGTCCAAAAGGTGTTTTCCACCTTTTGAAACCTATTCCACAGATCAGGGAACATCACTGGGAGTAGGCTGAAGCTGTGGAAGCTAAAATGTAATGTTTAAGGAGGTGCATTTGAAGGATTAAGGGAAATTGTGCTCTTCTGGAGCGTAATCTGCAGTCCCTTCAAAGCAGAACCTTCTTCCAAAAGAAACGGAGTCGAAGAGTGGAGCGCTTAGGTTTTCGAGCGTGTGGGAGGGGAGGCTTGATCATCTGGCTCCTCTTTTCTGGCGGTGGTATCCACGCTTGTGTTTCTCTCACTCATGATCCTCCTCTCAAATTACGGCTTGCCACAACAGCTGAACCGATGGCAGGTCCAGGAAGAGTATGCGACGCTGCACATTGAAGAGCAGGTTGCGGTGAAGGATTCTTGCCGGTTTTATATCCTCCATTGGCCGGACCATGCGGTCAACTAGCCGAAGCACCTTGAAGTTGAAGGCATCCTTTGACTCACCAGGCTCCTGAAAGCAATTTCTAATATTTTCCTCGAGTTCGAAAACGCTGAAATAATCTCCGAAAAGCTCCCTCAGAGCATCGCGTAGGTGATGCCATTTGACACCTTCGCTGATCTGGTGATACCTCCAGAACCAATCAACCGCAGGTCCAATAAGTAGAAGATGAACGTGCTGAAAGAGAAGAAGAAAATCTCCTCCAAGGGTCTGCCGCGTCACAGCCTCTACTTTATATATATAAAGTATTCGAGGGGCAATGAATCGTCGCCTCCAGAAAATAAAACACCTCAGCTGTTGATGACTTCTGAGCCCCAGTCAGTGAATGTTGCTGCTAAGTAATATAAGGAGCAGTCCGCAAATCGGTCGTAATCTCTGTTTGTGTACATAATGGAAAGAACTATTAAGCAAATCCTGATCGAAAATTGGAGAGACAAATGGAAATGACAGTCTGTCTTATGAAAATAGTGGTTGAACTTGGTAATTCAGAAAATTCTGTTTAAATGGCTGTGGTGCATGTTAGTAAATATCAACCGATTGACAAGTAAATAAAATGACTTTCGAAAAGTATTCAAGTAGTGAACATTAGAAATTAGATCTAAAATATAGCCATAAAGAAAGAAATATTGATGTTTGACAATTGAAAACACTATGTTTGCCTTATTATTGGGCTAGGCTCGATCAGAACTTCCCCTGTTCGGTCCGCTGGCTGGCTGGCTGAATTGAAACAAATGAACAAATAAAATAAGTTACGTTAAAAAAAATTGAAATTTACGTTTTAGTTTGGTCGTTTTCTGTTGAGAAACGCCCAATCGCAGATCTGTCTGCCCTCTCGAACTCACTTAAAGAGGCAATGGAGCGAAAAGCAAAAGTTACAGTTGTCCAACATATGACAATTCTTGAAAGTACCGGTCAAACGGACGGGACGTGATAGTGGCAACACGCCAACTACACGTATTCCAAACATCAGTTCGAACCAGACCCGAAAAAAATTGTCAAAGAGGGGCAGGGCCCCTTTGGACAACTCGGACTGGTGAATGGCATAGAACGACCAAACCCAGTAAAATCCAGAGTGGTCCTTCAGGTTACACCCAGCGCCTAAGGCTCAAAAGGACAACAGAAATACTAATAAAGATTGATTCTAAAGGGATAGGAGATGAAAGGGTTGCGACTAGTGGGAGATGGAGCTTCTAAAACATGTCCGATCGAGAGCTGACTGTTCTATTGAACAGAAATTATAAGAGTCACAACGAAGGCGGTTCAGGGACACGAAAATGGGAATGAAAGTAAGATTGGCATGTGAAGTCGTAGGAGTCATGATTTAATACTCATAAATCATTTTTTTCACTTGGAAGGAGTCACCCAAAACAAGCTTTAGGGCTCCACGTTGGGTGCCATTTAGAGCGAATTGTGTGAATGAGAGGCCCGCCTGGAGGCACCTCGACTGAACAAAAGTCCAGAAGAAGACCTGCAAGGCAGGTAAAAGTGAGCTCTAGCGCACCTGAACCGCTAGAAACACTAATGTTCGAAGAACAGCAGAAGAATCGTGCAGATTTTGAGTGCATATCCTACCACACGAGCTGCTTATGACCGGCAAAATGTTTCAAACACCACGTTTTACTTTGGTCTCAAACTGCATTATAACGCATATGGTGGAAAGGTTTCAAATATTACCACTGGCATGAATTTCAAAGTTTATGAGAGCAAAACACTTGTTAACTATATTCGTTATCAGTTGCTTATTTCACAAAACTTTGAAAGCAGAAATCGCAGCCCCAAACACCAAAAGCTGGTGTTTGGGGCTGCGATCCGAAAATTTTGCAGAACTTTGGGAATTGAAACATTGGTTATTTTTTTTCATTGTAAATGTTTCCGGTATGAATACTAACTGTAAGCATTTATTGATACAAAAACAGCACTGCAGACTCGTGCTGGCAACCTTTTGCCAGTATTACATCTGCATCACGTTGAAATTAACCAACCCTGCGAATTTCGTCTCGATCCGTTGACTGCGTTCGAAGTTAAAGGAGTATAAAGAAATTTAGGGTTACCAGCCGCGGCATTTTTCAAAAAATCGAAAACTTTATATTTGCTGTATATTGACACTACAATATTATTGCCATTCGAAAATAGATAGATAGATAATACTGCAAATAAATTGAAACGTTTTTACTAATGTTCGAAGATTAATATTATTAAACTCGTTTCGCCGAAAATTCATATTTCTTTATATATATATGTATATATATATGTATGTATATATATATATATATATATATATATATATATATATATATATATATATATATATATATATATATATATATATTTATAAATATATATATATATATATCTATATATATATATATATATATATATATATATATATATAAATATATATATATATATATATATATATATATATATATATATATATATCTATATATATATATATATATATATATATATATATATATATATATATACATATATATATATATATATATATATATATATCAGCAAAATTATTAAGGGAGATAATCTCTGGAGTGGCCGATTCGATTGAGCTGAAATTTTCGGAGAACGTAGATGTATATAGTAGGTAGGTCCATGACTTTCTCAAATTCAGATATCTCAAACCTTTTGGCGGCGGTGAGCGTTTTAGTGAATTTTGAGGAACTCCTATATTTCCAAGCAGTGTTAATTTTTGTTAAAGAAAAGTATTGGGAATATAAATATATAAATCAGAAATAAATCTCTATAAATCAGAAATCAGGAAAGCCAAATGGAGCTCCTGGAAAGAGCTGTGCGGTAGAATCGAGACCACATCGGAAACGGCGAGACTTAGGAATCTGCTGGCTAAACGCCCTGTCACGCCTAGCCTGCTTTGTAAGCCGGATGGGGAGTGGACAAGCAGCGGCTCGGATACGCTGAGGGTCCTCGTAGACACTCACTTCCCGCCCCCTCCACTTGTCAGCCGACGTCTGAACTGCATGACATCGAAGGCATTGGCGAAGTCATCACCTAGCCGAAGCTGGTCTGGGCAATTGAAACCTTTAAGCCCTTTAAGTCCCCAGGTCCGGATGGGGTCCTCCCGGCCATGCTCCAAAAGTCAGGTATGCTTACCATTCCCTGGCTCATGCAAATTTACAAAGGTTGCTTAGCACTAAGCCACGTGCCTGCAGCCTGGAGGATCGCTAAGGTTGTATTCATACCCAAGGCAGGTAAAATCAACCATGCTTACCGGAAGGACTACAGGCCAATTAGCCTGACTTCCTTACTTCTTAAAGTGTTTGAAAGATTACTGGATCTCTATATCAAACAAAGACTTGGATCTCAAGCCCTATCGGATGCCTAAAACGCATACATAAAAGGCAAATCCGTAGAAACGGCTCTCCATAGGGTAGTTCTCGAAATAGAAAAAGCACTCCGCTACAAAGAATACACTTTGGGAGCTTTTCTAGATATTGAAGGCGCCTTCAATAATGTGCACACAACAGCCATTATGGAGTGCCTCCGTGCAACCAACATCCATCACTCTATTTGTAGCTGGATTAGCAATCTGCTTAAGCAAAGGCTCATAACAGCTGAGTGGGTGGGGTCACAGATCACTAGGAAGGTCTATAGAGGCACGCCGCAAGGAGGAGTTCTATCCCCTCTCTTATGGAACCTGGTTGTAAATACAATTTTGGATAAACTGGAGCGCAAAGGACTCACGGTTGTGGCCTATGCCGATGACATTGCGATATTAGTCTCGGGTAGGCTTCCGCACACAGTTGGCCAACTCATCGAGTATGCTCTAGGGCTTGTTGAGGAATGGGCAAATACCGTGGGCCTTGGCATCAACTCCAATAAAACTGAACTTGTACTTTTCACAAGGAAGTACAAAATTCCTGAATTACCTCCAATCAGGTTGGGCGGCGCCAGCTTAAGCCTCAAGTCGCAAACTAAGTACTTGGGTCTTATTCTGGACAGCAAGCTCACCTGGAAGGCGAATTTGGAGGAGAGAGTAAAGCGGGCCAGCAATGCGATTTACGCCAGCAGGAGAGTGCTGGGTAAAACGTGGGGTCTAAGCCCTGCCTTAACACACTGGATCTATATGGCAATAGCCAGGCCTATCCTTGCGTACGGATGTTTGGTCTGGTGGCCAGCAGTAAATAAGACTACCTTTGCTAGCATGGCGAACAGAGTTCAGCGGCTGGCGGCTCTCTGCACTACAGGTGCATTAGCCTCGACTCCTTCGTCTGCTTTGAATGTCCTGCTTCATCTCCCTCCGCTTGACCTCTTCGTGAAGGGCGCTGCCGCAAAAGCTGCTGTCAGGTTTAGGGAATCGGGACACTTTGAGCCACGATCCTTCGGCCACAGCAGAATTGAGCGGGGGTACGCAGGTAGCACCTATTTGGTCCCCACTTTGTGCTTCGAGCGCGGATATCAAGCGACCGTGGGAGATGGGCAGGAGTGGAATCGGCAAATGGGCGCAACAAATCTTAGCATCTACACTGACGGCTCTAAAACGGCTGCCGGAGTGGGTGCTGCAACTTCTTCCGCAGAGGCAACTATGGAAGCAGCTTTTGGGCTTCCTAACCACTGTAGTATTTTTCAGGCGGAGGTTTTTGCGATACGTAAAGCCGCAGACCTAGCATACGCCGGAAATACCACAAATGAAGAAATCAACATCTTTACAGACAGTCAGGCGGCGGTTAAAGCACTGATGTCTTACACATACAAATCGAAGTGTGTACTTGACTGCATTCAGGCCGTGAATAGACTGGGCAACAACAGAAGAGTCAGGATTTTCTGGGTTCCTGGTCACAATGGCATTGAAGGAACCGAGAGGGCGGACGCGCTGGCTAAGCACGGACCCAGCCTTCCCCTGTCAAGCGCAGTTAATATTTCTACTCCAATCCAAACAATCAAATACTCGATCGACTCCAATATGATGCAAGTTGCCACGTGCAGGTGGCGTGCAACCCAGACATGTAAGCTAACCAAAATCATGTGGGGATCGTACAATCTCGTAGCTACTAAGTACCTGCTCGAATTAACGCGGACTGACTGCAAGCGGCTGGTCGGCATCATTACTGGCCACTGTCTTGTAGCAGCTCATGCCAAAAAAATGGGGCTCCTAACCAGCGATATCTGTAGGAAGTGTCAAGAGTGTCAGAAACAATCCAGCACCTTCTGTGCCACTGCCCGGCACTGGGGAGAATCAGGCAGCACTACTTCGGTGAGCCCTGGCTGGTGGATCTCTCACATGAAGCGGAGCAGAGGCTAAAGGACATACTTCAGTTCGCAAAAAAGTCCGGGGCTTTCGATGGCCGTTTGGACTGAACTTTCCTTCTCCGGGTCCATTTATTTAGTATCACTACGGACCAATGGGTCTATGTGTGGCCCTGTGCCAGCCAGCTAACCTAACCTAAGTATTGGGAATGTAAACTAATTATGTTTTTAGCTTGTCTATGATAAAGAATTGGAAATTTTGAGCCGTGTGCGGGTGCAGGGTGCCTAAAAGTAGGCAAGGATTTTTTTTTCAAATTTTGCTTTGTCATTACTTGTAAGAAAAACAATGGATCATCGTGAAAAATACAGAGCATATTGATGTTGACTAAAATTTGGCGCATATAGATTTTCACCATAAAGCGGGTAACCCTGTAGCTGTGGCAGGCTGCTGAAAAAAAATCCTTCAAATCATTGACCTTCCTGAAAAATTTTTGATTTTTGACAAAAATTTCAAATCTTTGATAAATTTTATCTTCTGTCCTTCATCTCAAGATAAAATTTTCGAAATTCCAATAGCACAAGAACGGCAACCCATCACCAAATTACCTCTATTTTCAGCACTCGAAAGTTCTGTTCACGAGAACTGACGACCGGATAATCCGATCATAATGAAATTTACAGGACATGTTTAAATCAATTTGGACCAGGTCTGATAGAATCGATTTTGAAATGCCGGCAACCCTGTGGCAGTGGTACCATCTTGAAAAATAACTGAGAAAAAAAAACATCTTTTTGGCCTATAACTTCCGATTCAGCCATCAGATTTTAACGAAATTTACACAGTACTTGGATGTTACTCTATGTAACATTTGGTGAAAATTTGGTTGAAAAATTAGTATAGGGTCTTATAATATAATCTTGCAAATTTGTTCAGCAAAATAAAGCTTTTTTCCCTATAACTTCTGGTCCAGTGTAGAAATCGAAACGAAGTTAATGCAGTAAATGGACCTAAATGTGAAGTAAATGTCGTAGGAATTTCGTAGAAAAATCATGAGAGGGCTGCCAGCGATGACAGTTTTGTAATTTTGTGGAATTTCTTTACTAAGCGATTATGCTATTAAATTTGCAAATAGGAATGATCCTGCAATGAAAATTAACAACAAATATTAACGCTTTAAAAATTTGAAAAGTTTTGAGGGTGGTAGCCCTAAAATTCTTTTCACCCGTATAACTTCCAGCGCAGTGGTTCAATCAAAACGAAATTTACTGGTTGGGTTTAACTTAACGTGGAGTAGATTTTGTATATATTTTGCTCTGCTACTGACACAGGGTAACCAGCATTAGCCATTTTCGTAAATATTGCACCAACAGATGCTTCAAATAACGTACTCATATGCGAAGCATTTGCGATAAAAATAAGAAACCAGTTTTTAAATTTTCCGACTTTTGAACATTTTTCGCCTCAAACAATGTTTAACCGCTGAAACTTTCGATGGAATCCTGCGAAGAGAACGAAATTCAAAAGATACGTTGATTTGAGTATGAGCTTGTTAAGGTAAACTTCTTGCTGCTTCATTGGGAAAGTGTTGCCAGCACTGAACATTTTCATCATTTGGGTTATAGTTGAGTTTTGTTGCTTAGGATAAGGAATGGTTGTACAAAAAAAGTGTATTACGTCTTCCCACATTTTTTTGTCACTCAAAGACAATTTCTTCGAAAATTAGTTTTCTAGCGGTTCAGTTGCGCTAGAGTTTTTTACTAATGTTCGAAGAACATTAGTATTAAAATCGATTCGGCCAAAAATTCATATTTCTATATATATATATATATATATATATATATATATATATATATATATATATATATATATATATATATATATATATATATATATATATATATATATCATCAAAAAATTTCAGTGAGATAATCTCGAGAACGCGGCATCCGATTGAGCTGAAACTTTCAGGATACATTGGTGTATATGCAGAATAGGTCCAGGTTTCTTTAAATGTTAGTTATTGCTAACCTTTTGGCGCCGGCGGCCATTTAAGTGATTTTTTTAATATACCTATTATTTCGTGCACAAATAATTTTTGCAAAAATAAAGTTAACGAAATAAATTTCGAACGTGTTTTATATATGAATCGGATAATGTTTTGGAATTTTTTAACCCTATGTGTGCGCTGGGTGCCTAAAAAGAGGACGGGAAAATTTGAAAATTTTTAAATTGCGATTACTTTTGACAGAGCTATTCAATCATTACGAAATTTTCAGAACATATTGATATTATTTAGTTGTAGATTTGTGCAGCTTTTAATGAGCGTGCTGGCAGCCCTGTAGCTAGGGCAGGCACTGAAAGTGAAAACCTCCAAATCATCGTCTCTCTTGAAAAAATGCCGTTTCTTCAAAAAAAAGCCACTCATATGTAAATCTTGTGCTTTGTTTACATAACCAAAAAAAAAAAAAAAGATATGGTATAACGGGCACGCCTGGTAACCCTTGCCCAATTTACCTATATTTTAAGCATCAAAAACTTCTGTTCACGGAAACTCACGATCCGATAAGCAGAATTCATTGAAATTTGCAGAATGTATTGGTCTTAAATAGGACCAGGTCTGATAGAAGTGATTTTGAAATGCGGGCGATTCTGTGCCAGTGGTGCCATCTTGAAAAACCACTAAAAAAGATAACTGTTTGTAGCCCTATAAATTCTGATTGAATCGTTCGATTTTGACGAAACTCACACAACTGCTGGACCTTACTTTAAGCCACGTTTCGTAGAAATTTGGTCAAAAAATTCGGTTGGAGTTGCCAGCTATGATAGTTTTGGTGTCTTCATTTTGGAAAAAAAAATTTTGAAGTGAAAACATTCAAACCATCGAAAATTAAAAAAAATGTCCGTTTCTTACAATAAAACCAATCTGTATATAAATCTAATGTTTTATCTACACGCTCAAAATAAAACTTTGGAAATTTCATGTCGGACAAGAACGGTAACCCTCTCCCAGTTAGCCTATATTTTTAGCATCAAAAACTTCTGTTCACGGAAACTCACGAACCAATAATCAGATACAGCTAAAATTTACAGAATGCATTGGACTTAAGTAAGACCAGACTTGATAGAAGCGATTTTGAATTGTGGGCAAGTCTGTGCAAGTGGTGCCATCTTGAAAAATTACAAAGAAAAAAAACTGCTTTTTGCCCTATGAAATGTGAATAAATTACCAGATTTTCATGAAATTGGCACAGTAGCTAAACCTAACTCTAATCTCTGTTTGGTGGAAATTTGGTTGAAAAATTTGATTGGTGCTACCAGCCATGGTAATTTTTGTGTCTTTGGTTTTGAAAATTCGCTCAGGAATATAAAACTTTTTGCACTATAACTTCCAGTGCAGTCATGAAATCAATACGAATTTCATACAATTAATTAAGCCTGTCATAAACATTATTCAGGCCAAATTTGGTTGAAAAGCCACGATAGGGTTGCCAGCTATTGTTGGTTTTGTGTTTAATTGCAATATCTTTATTAAGCGGTTTTATCGTAGAAGTTTCAAATGGTAATGATATTGTAGTGACAATAAACAGCAACTATTAAGCTTTCGATTATTTGAAAAAACTCGCTGCAGGTAACTCTAAATTTCTTTATACTCCTTTAACTTCGAATGTTATATAACAACGTGAAGCAGATGTGATATATTCTTGGCTTTGATACTGGCAGAAGGTTGCCAGCACGAGTCGGTTGTGCTACTTTTGTATCAATAAACGCTTACAGTTAGTATTCATACCGGAAACATTTACAATGAAAATAAATAACCAATTTTGCAATTCGCAAAGTTTTGCAAATTTTTCGGATCGCAGCCCCAAACACCAACTTCAGTTACAGTGCTGCAGGCACTGAGTATTTTCTTCATTGATGTTATATGAGATGCTGCTTTCAAAATTATGTGAAATAAGCAACTGATAACGAATATAATTAACCCGTGTTTGGCTCTGATAAACGTTGAAATTCATGCCAGTGGTAATATCTGAAACCTTCCACCATATGAGTTATAATGCATTCTTGAGACCGAAGTAAAACGTGGCATTTGAAACAGTTTGGTCGTAATAAGCAGCACATGTGGTGGAATATGCACTCAAAACCTGCACAATTCTTCTACTGTTCTTCGAACATTAGTGTTTCTAGCGGTTCAGGTGCGCTAGAGTTTTTTTATATTTATTATAAGTTTGAAAAGTTTCAGCATTCTTTAGGTTGCTAAATCATCTTTCAGAATCTGCTGGATCTAATTGGAGTGATAAAACGTATTAAAATTAAATTATTTATTTGTTAAACAGAAGAAATCATATTATTATCTTTAAAAGAAGCTTTACAATTCAGTCACAGATTACATATTTAGAACACTTTATTATTGTATATTAATTTTGCTTGTATTTAACTGGATTATTATCATATCCCAAACTTATCAATGCAATAACATGAGGATCATATAGTTTTTTTCACCATTCATTCCTTATGATCAGACTTCCTTGATTTCAAACTATTCCTAATTGAATTGAATTAATAAACTAGATCTTAAGTTAGGTTAATGTAAAAAGTTATGAAGAATATTCGAAAATTTTATTAAAAAGTCACTAGAAAAAATTAAATTTATCATTATTCATATAACTTAACAATTCGATTGGTTCTATTATCGTAACAACGTCCCAAGCATCGCATTTAATTATATCAAAGCAATAAATTCGATACCCCAGGCTTTCAAAAACAGATTGTTTTATTCGATGACTAAAACTTTCAGCAAATAACCATGGATCTTGGGGTACTTCTTTGACTTTCGTAAATTTTAACTAATCAATATTTAAAGAAGATTAAAAATTGTCACTTTCTTCACTTCACTTTATTTGACACAAAAAAAAACTCTAGCGCACCTGAACCGCTAGAAAACTAATTTTCGAAGAAATTGTCTTTGAGTGACAAAAAAGTGTGGAAAGACGTAATACACTGTTTTTTAGAATCATATCAACCATTCCTTATCCAAAGCAACAAAACTCAACTATAACACATATAATTCAGTGCTGGCAACACTTTCCGAACGAAGCAGCAATAAGTTTACCATAACAAGCTCATACTCAAATCAACGTATCTTTTGAATTTCGTTCTCTTCGCAGGATTTCATCGAAGGTTTCAGCGGTTAAACGTTGTTTGAGGCTGCCATCCTAAAAACGTTCAAAACTCGAAAAATTTAATAAAAAAGAATTCCTTAGTTTTATTGCAAATGCTTTGCATATGAGAACGTTGTTTGAAGCATCTGTTGGTGCAATATTTACGGAAATGGCTAATGCTGGTTACCCTGTGTCAGCAGCAGAGCAAAATATATACCAAATCTGCTTCACATTAAGTTAAACCCAACCAGTAAATTTCGTTTCGATTGAATCACTGCGCTGGAAGCTTAACGGGTGAAAAGAATTTTAGGGTTGCCCCCCTCAAAACTTTTCAAATTATTGAAACGTTAATATTTGTTGTTAATTTTCATTGCAGGATTATTCCCATTTGCAAATCTAATGACATAATCGCTCAGTAAAGAAATTCCAAAAAATTACAAAAATAGTCATAGCTGGCAGCCCTTTCATGATTTTGGTACGAAATTTCTATGACATTTGGTTCACATTAAAGTCCATTTACTGCGTGAACTTCGTTCTGATTTTTATACTGGACCGGAAGTTATAGGGAAACAAGTTTTATTTTGCTGAGCAAATTTGCAAGATTTAGGAGACAAAAATCACCATAGCTGGCAACTCTATTCTAATTTTTCAGCCAAATTTTCATCAAATGTTACATAAAGCAAGATCCAAGTATTGGATGAATCTTGTCAAAATCTGATGGCTGAATCGGAAGTTATAGGCCAAAAACCAGTTTTTTTTCTGGGTGATTTTTCAACATGGTACCACTGGCACAGGGTTGCCCGCATTTCAAAATCACTTCTATCAGACCTGGTCTTAGCTAATACCAACATGTCCTGTAAATTTCACTATGATCGGATAATCCGGTCGTCAGTTCTCGTGAACAGAACTTTCGAGTGCTGAAAATAGAGGTAATTTGGTGATGGGTTGCCGCTCTTGTGCAAATCGGAATTTGGAAAATTTTAATTTGACATGATGGACAAAGGTTAAAATTTATCAGTGATCTGATTTTTTTGTCAAAAATCAAAAATTTTTCAGGAAGGTCAATGATTTGAAGGTTTTTTATTCAGGAGCCTGACGTAGCTACAGGGTTACCCGCACTATCTTAAAAATCCACATGTGCTAAATTTTAGTCAACATTAATACGCTCTGCAAATTTCACGATGATCCATTGTTTTTCTTAGAAGTAATGACAAATCAAATTTTGAAAAAAAATCCTTGCCTACTTTAAGGCACCTTGCACCCACACACGGCTCACAATTTCCAATTTTTTATCATAAACGAGCTAAGAACATAATAAGTTTTCATTCCCAATACTTTTCTTTAACAAAACTTTACACTGCTTGGAAATATAGGAGTACCTCAAAATTCACTAAAACGCTCGCCGCCGCCAAAAAGTTTAGAATATCTGAATTTGAGAAAGTCGTGGACCTACCTACTATATGCATCTACATTCTCCGAAATTTTCGGCTCAATCGGATCGGCCACTCCAGAGATTATCTCCCTTAATCATTTTGCTGATATATATATATATATATATATATATATATATATATATATATATATATATATATATATATATATATATATATATAAAGAAATATGAATTTTCGGCGAAACGAGTTTAATACTATTGTTCTTCGAACATTAGTAAAAATTTTTAAAAGTGTCTTCAAATATCAATTATATTGTAAACAGTGTATATTGTATTGTCTCACACATTTTTAATTTTTAATGCAATCAACATTTTGCATAAAATACCACTGTTCGTATGGTATCATATTAAATCATGTTTGAGACGAGCACACAATTTTTCTATCATATTTATCATATCATGACAATATCAACAAGCACTGTAAAAGCAAAAACATCGTTTACTTTTCAATTGCAAAGCCCAATTAGCTTAATTTAACCCACTGGTACTACACATATTTTATTCAGTTAGTGAACGACGAACAAGCGATATACCAATAGAAGCTTAAGATTAGGGCTTAGTCCGTTGATTACTCTTTTTGCCATTGCGTATGACATGCACACACTCTACGCTCAGTGATTTTTTTCATCCCTTTCCTCTCTTTTCTGGGGCTAGTTCAACTTAGCCCGGCGCACATTGCATGTGGAACAGAATATGGAAAGAGAATATGAAAAGAGCATCGCGCGCATATTGCATATGTGAAGTAAGTTCTCTTCCATTGAATTAGATGTACATACGAATTTGTGGATGAAAATGAAATACAAATTTTGAAAGAGACGAGACATGAATGGCTATTAAAAACAGTTGGTGAGCGAAGTATTTTCATCATTTGTTTCGCTAAAATGAAATTTTATAGTTTGTAATAATTGAAATAGAGATTGGATTCTTTACATTTTGAAATGAAAAAGGATGGTGGGGCTACGCCCCACTAGCCCCATACGTAGAGCCGCCACTGGTCTACAACGTGTCACAGTTTAAAGATAAGGTGTTATAACGTCACCATTAAATAGTCCAGCGTATTTAAAACGTACTAGTACAGATAAACTGGGAGAAGCCTTTCTCAAATTTACCTCAATGGAAAAGAATGGAGTGTTCTATATGATCAGTACTAGTACAAATAAACTGGGAGAAGCCTTCCTAAAATATACCTCAATGGAAAAGAATGGAGTGTTCTATACGACCAGTGGTGATGGTTGTGTACACAAATTCATAATTAAATGTCGTTGTGGAGCCCCGTCAACTTTGCTTGTGTTTCGTGGCTTATGAAATCCGGGTTCTAGGTAGTCTTGCTGAAAACCCTTGGACATTGTGATAAACCATAAAATCAAGTAAAGTACAACGAGAGATTCGGTCCCATCTGCGCAATTTGAAGCCCGTGCTATAGAGTCTTCTCGGTATAACTTATCAAAGCAGTGCACCAGATCGCCACTTTAAGCAATATCAACGTCACGCACAGAACGTAACTTATTGTTCGGTATCCCCGTCGCAATAAAAATTCATATTATATATATATATATATATATATATATATATATATATATATATATATATATATATATATATATATATATATATATATATATATATATATAAATATATATGGCTAGTAATTTGCTTTTGTACTTCAATTCATTTTTGCTTGATAATTTTCGTGACAACTTTCTATGCACATTTAGGAACTATCTAATGAAATTAATTGAAATTAAATTTCAAATCTATAGTTTTCAAACATTTAATGTAGTTGATTATCCAAGGTTTATAACCAATGAAATCGTTATACAATAATTATATATAATTAATAACTGATAAAGAAAACTCCCAAACAATGTTTTGTTCTTTCTCTATCTCAACTGTAACAATAAAAAATAACAACTCTCTACATATATCAAAGTATTTTTTTTACAAACTTCAAACATTTTTACTTAGACTACTTGATGTACAATTTTTTCGTGTAGTGTGTTAAATGTCAAGTAGTGTGTGTTAGTCCACAATACTCCCCTGCCAGCGTTTTACGCGTTATCGCGAGGCGTAGGAGTGTGGCACCTTTGTGGTTCGCCCAGCTAGAGAGACGTTCGGAGCGAATGTAACTTTTCTCGCCGGTCTCTTTTCGGGAGCTGAAGGTAGCAATGGGGTGGTCGAGGTTTTCGATGCTTGTTGGTTTTCGGAAGTGTTGTCGACAGGTTTCGTAGAGCCTGTTAATTGAAACATTGACGGATTTGTTTCTAACGTCCGGAGTGTAATTATTCGTATGTCTGGCTAGGACTTTGAAAGGACCGTCGTACGGTGGAATGAGTGGTGGACGAACAGAATCCACTCTAGCAAAGACGTGTGAGCAAGAATTCAGTTGCTTGAAGATGAATATCTTCGGTGTTGTTTGATGTTTAGCATCAACCGGTCGAAGTTTTGCCATTGTAGCCGTTAGTTGGGTGGCAAAGTCTGTTTGGCTAATCTTCGTAGCATTTTCTTGAAGAAAGTCACTAAGAAGACGCAAGTTTTCTCCATATAGGAGTTGTGCCGGTGATGCTGTGCTAATGCTAATGCTAATAAAAAAAAATGCTAATTCTTCTCGAATTAGAGATCGTAATCCAAGAAGAATTATGGGAAGTGTTGAAGTCCAAGAAACATCGTTGTGAGCCATGATAGCCGATTTAAGTGTACGACGCCATCTTTCTAAGAAGCCGTTGGTTTAATGGTGGTAGGCTGTGGTACGATTGCGTTCGAAGCCCAAGAGTCGATTAAGCTCAGCATGGAGCGTTGACTCGAACTGTCTGCCCTGGTCGGTGACAATGTATTGGGGAACTCCAAGTCTAGCAATCCAGGTGCTAATAAAACAGTAGCACAGTCATTGGCAGTAATGCTGGCTAAAGGAAAAAAGTAAAAAGTATCGGAATTAACGAATGCCCTGATAAGCCGCTAAGAGTTTGCAATCGTATGCACTATACTTTCTTTGTGCGTCGCTTAATTTGGCCGAGTAAAAACCAAGGAGCTGCCAAGAGCCTTGACATTTTTGCTGCAGAGCAGCCCTGATGGCGGAATCGGAAGCGTCTACGAATAGACCAAGCTCGGCGTTTGAGTCCGGAACGGACAATAGAGTGGCTTCTGTTGAACCAGTCTTGACTTGGTCGAAAGCTTTGCTAGCTTCTATTGACCAGTCGATTGTCTTAGCACCACCTTTCTTGGAGCCACAAAGATAGGCATTGAGTGGTTGCTGCATCTCAGCTGTGTGAGGAAGAGAGCGACGATAGAAGTTGACCATCCCCAAAAATCTTCTTAGGTCTTTAACCGTCTTGGGGAGTTAAACTGTTGATATTACCTCAACCCGATCTGAGGAGGGCTTAATGCCTTTCGGCAAAACCTCATGACCCAAGAATTTAACTGAAAGTTGAAGGAAATGGCATTTCTCCATGTTCATTATAATACCATAGTCCGCTTATTGTTTGAAAATTTGTTCTTAGTGAACAAGATGCTCTTCTTCGGAAGTCGAAGCTACCAAAATGTCGTCGAAGTAAAAAAAGCAGAACTTTACTCCGTGTAGGACTTCATGGATGAAGCGTTGTGCCGCATTGCAAAGTCCGAAAGTCATTCGGATGAAGTCAAAGAGTCCGAAAAGTGTGCAGATGGTGGTCTTTGGAATATCGTTCGGCTCGACTGGAATTTGATGGTAGGCCTTAGTCAGGTCTATAGTTGAAAAGATATTTTTGCCATGTAGCTCATGACAGAAGTCTTGGATAATGGGGATCGGATATCTATCCGGGACGGTTATGGCATTAAGGCGTCTATAATCGCCGCAAGGACGCCATTTTCCATTAGCTTTGCAAACCATGTGTAGTGAAAAAGACCAGCTGCTGTTTGAGGGGCGGAAAATTCCCTGTTGTAGCAGGAAATTAAATTCGTTTTTGGCCGCCGCGAGCTTGTCTGGTGCAAATCGACGTGGTCTTGACACTATTGGAGGGCCCGTGGTCAAAATGTGGTGTGCCACCTTGTGTTTACAGGGTTGTGAAAATCCCGTGTTGACCGTGATGGCATGGTATTTGTTGAAAACGGCATGTATCCGTGGACCAGAGGTTTGCTCAAACAAAACACTAGGTTTTGGACATTTATATGAAGTAAATGTGCCTTTCGATGAAAGAGAAGTAAAAGGATCCACAAGGATAGCATTTGCCAATTCGACGACTAGCCCATAGTGGCAGAGGAAGTCTGCGCCCAAAATGGGTCTAGAGACATTGCGATGATGAAATCCCATGAAACTCACGACGGAGTCCCAGTTCTAGTTTTATAACCTATCGTCCATAGGTGTTTATGGTTGACTGATTTGCCGCGGCAAATCGCATACCAGAAGGTAAAAGTTTTCCGGTTGCAGGTGCTGGAAGCAGCGAAATATCTGCTCCTGTATCAATGAGATAATGTCGTTTAGACAAGTTGTCGTGAATAATTAGACGACGGCTAGGTGATAAGTTGCGTTGCCTTATCGTTTGAAGAGAACGGTGACTTAGGTTTTTGGTTCAAATGAACCAGCCTTGTGTGCGCATGGAGGAATGCATTTGAATGCCTTTGAGCCATATTTGTTGTGGTACTAACAAACACCAGCTCCTCGTGACTGGCTTCGGCGACGCGGCTGCGAGCTGGCTTGACAAAAACTTCAGTAATTTTGTCTACTGTTTCCGCCAACTTGTTTAGGCTGGCTTCCGGTGAGCAGGCTAAAATGGCCTGAGTTTGCTCTGGGAGTCGCTGCAGCCAGAGGGTTCTTAACAGGTTGTCTCCAACTGTGGCACCTCCCAACTGCTTCATATCCCGAAGCAGCTGAGAAGGCTGTCTGTCACCTAATGAGAGATTCTCCAAGAGGTGCTTAAGTTTCACAAAATCGCTGGCTGAAAGCCGCGATACAAGCGCCCTCTTGAGGATCTCGTAAGGCGTGTCAGTGTTCGGACTCGCAATCACGTCCCTAACCACCTTCAACTCCGCTGAACCTAGCGAGGAGATCACGTAGTGATATTTCATCTCCGAGCTCTTAATACCAGCTTTTGGAATTGGCTCTCTAGTTGAAAGAACCACAAAGCTGGCTCTTCTTGCCAAAACGCGGGTGGTTTGAGGGATGTTGCACTAATTTTGGGACCGGATGACGGTCCCAAAATTAGTAACGACATTTCTAATTTGAATATCGAAAACGCGACGGGACGGACGAAACGCGGCAAACGAATAGGATGGCTGAAAATGGTGTAGGTATAATGTATTGATATAATGATAACTAATGTGTAATGATAAATAAATTTTCAGTTTTCAATATAATTTTTTTCTGATGGCGAAGCGGGAACTTCTGCAGGTGAGTAAAACTTTAGTGGTTTTAATGAAGATTGATCGCCTGAACCAAGTATAAGTAAACTACTATTATCAACCTGTTAAGAAATAGGAGCATAAAAGCTATCGACAGATGTCAGAACAGGCTGATTCGCTTTAAGATAATTAATATAGTCGTTATCTTGATTTTTTGATGATTACTCCTCTATGTTGACAAATCGATGATGCTTTCATTTTATCTTCTTCTTATTCGTATTTTATTTGTGTTGTCGCTTCTTAACACTACGACGCCACACACTGATCAATTTTTTTAAAGATGCACCGTTTAAATATATATCAACATTGCTTAAAAGCTACGAAATTTATAAAATCAAACTACTCACAAGACCTGTGCAATTATTCTTTCATTTGGCCTGTAGTAATAGCTGCGTTTGCTCTTCGTGATGATCCGTTTGTTGAGAATTTTCTGGGAGTAACCACTGGATGGAAATCATTAGATTGATTGTTAGCTTGATGAGAAGTCGGATTGAGATCTTTTAACTAATTTTCGAAGAAAATTAGTATTAAACTCGTTTCGCCGAAAATTCGTCATATATATATATATATATATATATATCTATATATATATATATATATATATATATATATATATATATATATATATATATATATATATATATATATATATATATATATATATATATATATATATATATTGAGCTAAAATTTTCGAAGGACATAGATGTACACAACAGATAGGTCCATGACTTGCTAAAATTCAGATATCTTAAACCTTTTGGCGGCCGCGGGAATTTTCAAGTACTCCTATATATCCAAGCAGTGAAAATTTTTGTTTAAAAAAAGTACTAGGTATGAAAACTTATTATGTTTTTATTTGCTTATGTTGAAAAAGTGGAAATTTTGAGCCTTGTGTAGGCGCTGAGTGCCTAAAAGTAGGCAAGGATTTTTTTCCAAATTTCGATTTATCATAGCTTCTAAGAAAAACAATGGATCATCGTAAAATTTTTAGAGCGTACTGATGTACAATAGGATTTAACACACATGGACTTTCAAGACTGTGCGAGCAACTCTGTAGCTACAGCAGGCTCCTGAACAAAAATCCTTCAAAACATCGACCTTCTGGAAAAATTTTTGATTTTTGAAAATGAATTCAAATTATTGATAAATTTTGACTTTTGTCCACCAAGTCAAAGCAAATATTTTCAAAATCCCGCCGTAAACAAGAACGGTAGCCCATGATCAAATTACTTCTATTTTCAGCACTCAAAACACTGTGGCAGTGGTGCCATTTGGAAAAACCGCTGAGAAAAAAAACTGGTTTTTGGCCTCTAGCTGCCAATTTAGCCACCAGATTTTAACAAAATTCACGCAGTAGGTGAACCTTACTTTAAGATAGATTTCATAAAAATTTGGTTGAAAAATTAGTATAGAGACGCCATCTACGGCAATTTTTGTCTCCTAAATATTGTAAATTTGCTCAGGAAAATAAAGGTTTTTTCCCCATAACTTCCGATGCAGTTACGATATCAAAACGAAATTCATGTGCTAAGCATATCTTGTTGCGTTTCTAATTCTGTAGGAATTTCATTGAAAACTCTTGAAAGAGTTATCGGATACGATGAGTTTCGTAATTTATTGACATTTCTTTATCGAGCGATTTTGTCATAAAATGACAATTAAGAACAAATATTTACGTTTCAAAAATTTAAAAAGTTTGGACCATGGTAAGCCTAAAATTAAATTCACTCCTATAACTTACAGCGCAGCCGTTCAATCAAAACGAAATTCATAGGGTGGGTTTAACACAACGTGAAACAGCCATGGTGCTAGCACATGATTGCAAGCACCGGACAGTTACGTTAATATTGCACCAACAGATGTTTCCATTTTCCATTAATAGCAAAGCATTAGAAATTCTTATATTTGCTGTTCAATAAAACAGTCAGCTCTTGATCGGACATGTTTTATAAGCTCTATCTCTCACTATCCGCAAAATTTTCCCCTCCTATCGATTTAGAATCGATCTTTATTAGTATACCTTTGACGTTAACTTCTTTTGTGTTGTCCTTTTGAGCCTTAGGCTCTGGGTGCAAACTGCAGGATTACTCTGGATTTTACTGGGTCTGGTCGTTCTACGCCATTCACCAATCCGAGTTGTCCAAAGGGCCCCTGCCCCTCTTTGTGTTAGAAGCTACGCTACCGTTTGACCTGGAGCTGTCTTGCATAGGACAAATTTTTTCGGGTCTGGTTCGAACTGATGTTGAGAATACGTGTGGTTGGCGTGTTGCCACTATCGCGTCCCGTCCGTTCCACCGGTACTTTCAAGGATTGTCATATGTTGTGCAACTGCAACTTTTGCGTTTTGCTCACTTGCCTCTTTTAGTGAGTTCGAGAGGGCAGACAGACCTCCGATTGGGCGTCTCTCAACAGGAAACGTAAATTTCAATTCTTTTAACGTAACTTGTTTTATAGATTCATTTGATTCCATTCAGCCAGCCAGCCAGCGGACCGAACAGGAGAAGTTTTGATCGGGCCTGGCCCAATAATAAGGCAACCATAGTGTTTTCAATTGTCAAACATCAATATTTCTTTCTGTATGGCTATATTTTTGATCTAATTTCTAATGTTCACTAGTTGAATAACTTTCGAAAGTCATTTTATCTATTTGTCAATCATTTGATATTTACTAACATGCACCACAGCAATTTAAGCGGATTGGTATATATCTGAATTACCAAGTTCAACCACTATTTTCATTAGACAGACTGTCATTTCCATGTTTCTCTCCAATTTTTGATCAGGATTTGCTGCATGGTTCTTTCCATTATGTACCCAAACAGGCATTACGACCAATTTGCGGGCAGCTCTTCATATTACTTAGCAGCAACACTCACTGTCTGGGGCTCAGAAGTCATCAACAGCTGAGGTGTTTCATTTTCTGGAGGCGACGATTCATTGCCCCTCGAATCATTTATGTATAGAGTAGAGGCTGTGACGCGGCAGACCCTTGGAAAAGATTTTTTTCTTCTCTTTCAGCACGTTCATCTTCTACTTATTGGACCTGCGGTTGATTGGTTCTGGAGGTACCACCAGATCAGCGAAGGTGTCAACTGGCATCACCTACGCGATGCTCTGAGGGAGCATTTCGGAGATTGTTTCAGCGTTTTCGAACTCGAGGAAAAAATTAGAAATTGCTTTCAGGAGCCTGGTGAGTCATAGGACGCCTTCTACTTCAAGGTGCTTCGGCTAGTTGACCGCATGGTCCGGCCAATGGAGGATATAAAACCGGCAAGAATCCTTCGCCGCAACCTGCTCTTCAATATGCAGTATCGCATACTCTTCCTGGACCTTCCATTGGTTCAGCTGTTGTGGCAAGCCGTAATTCGAGAGGAGGATCATGAGTAAAAGAAACACAAGCGTGGATACCACCGCCAGAAAGGAGGAGCCAGATGGTCAACGCTACCGTCCCAAACGCTCGAAAACCTAAGCACTCCACTCTTCGACTCCGTTTCTTCTGGAAGAAGGTTCTACGCGGATTGCGTTCCAATCAGCGTAAATTTGCTTTGAAAAGACTGCAGATTACGCTCCAGAAGAGCACAATTTACATTGATCCTTCAAATGCACCTCCTTAAACATTACATTCTAGGTTCCACAGCTTCAGCCTACTCCCAGTGATGGTCCCTGATCTGTGGAATAGGTTTCAAAAGGTGGAAAACACCAAAAAAAGCCCCGAGGTAGCCTAGATCGCTCACGCACCTTAATACCCCTCTTACTCCTTCCCTATTCTTTCCTTCACTATTTTTGTAGTTGTTCACTTGTTCACATTCTACCATTTTCTTCTTCGCCAAAGTTCACCGAGCTCACGAATCTTCTCTTCTTCATAAACCTGATGATTTCTGTTCACCAAGTTCACGTTTGTTTTGTAAAGGAATTGGATAGTAGAGGCAAGATCACTAGTTCACGTAATTGTCCATTCATTCACCACATCCATCCTTCAGCTCTTTCCACGCACTGGCACTTGTGGAAAAGCCTGTGTTATAGCATTCCGAAATTTCAATCGAAATTTCTGGGCGCTAAATTTTCGATGGCGCTGTAAAGACCATCCAAAACCAGAAGTGCCGTATGGTTTTATTTTTCGATAGTACAGATAAACTGGGAGAAGCCTTCCTCAAATATATCTCAATGGAAAAGAATGGAGTGTTCTATACCAGTGATGGTTGTGTACACAAATTAATAATTAAATATCGTGACCCTCATCACAGCCAAGGTGGAGTCCCGTCAATTTTGCTTGTGTTTCGTGGCTTGTGAAACCCGGGCTCTAGGTAGTCTTGCTGAAAACCCTTCGGAATTGTGATAAGCTTCTTGCCCGTTTTATAGAATCTTCTCGGTATAGCTTATCAAAGCAATGCACCAGATCGCCACTTGAAGCACTTCTTTTATGTTTATTTATCCTTGTTTGATGGTCCGTCATCAAAATTACCTGCCTGGCAGGTCCTCTTCTGATTTTTGGTTCAGTTGAGTTATCTCTAGGCAGGCCCCTCATTCACACAGTTCGCTACGAATGGTATTGATCTTATAATGATAATAAACAACAAATATTAGGATTTGGAAAATCTGAAAACCTTGGCGACTGGTAAACCCTAAATTTCTTTGAACCCTTTGACTTCCAACGCAGTTATCGGGTCGAAACGAAATTCACAAAGAAGGTTGACTTCGACGTGAGGCAGATGTGTTATATTTTTGGTTTTGATGCTGGCAAAAGCCTGCCAGCACAAGGCGGTTTTGCTATTTTTGTTTCAACTAATGCTAACACTAAGTATTCATATCGCCAATGTTTAAAATAGAAGTTCTTGAAATTTATCGAACACTTTTGTTTCTCTGTAATTTTGGATAAGATAGCTTGATTTTTACAAGAATCATTTGTGGTCAACTTTTAGTTGCAGTGCCGGTAAAGTGTTATCCAACTTTTGTAAGATTAGCAACCGATAATAAATATAAGAAACAAATGTTGGACTTTCCTTAATTTTGAAATTCATGCAAGTGGCAACCCTGAAATCCTTTCCACCCTATTAGTTTAAACGCATTGGTGAACCTCTGATTTGCTGAAGAAGGATTTCTGGCCCGCTGGTGATTTGTCAAAGAGTTCGTAAAAACAACCTCTGGAAATTTTCATCGGAAACCGGTGACAAAAAATCGTACTTAGAACGTAAGGTTAACCTTAAAGTTTACTACCAAAACGTTCGGGAGTTGAGGACCCAAACCAATGAGCTTAAAATTTCCCCAACTATTGGGTCTGACGACATACTATGCTTAACCGAAACCTAGCTGACAGGGGATATATTCAATAATGAAATTTTACCTCTTTTTACTGTCTTCCGCAAAGATTGTGATCGCTCAGCTAGTGGTTTATCTGACGGCGGCGGTGTTTTAGTTGCTGCTCGCAATATACTTAGCGTGTCCTCCTGTACCGATTTCGTGCCTTTTCCGCCTGTTGAATGTATCCTTGTTCGTATATCCGTTACTCCATCTACTGCGTTACTTGTATGCTCGATTTATATCCCATGTAACAGTCCTATTGTAGTTTATGAACGTTTTTTCACGGAGATTTCCTCCTTTCTTAACACTTGCTACCCCTCTTCTTTCGTTCTTTTATGTGGTGATTTTAATATTCCCAGCTTAGTCTGGGATACAACCTCCACTGAAATTTTATTGAGGAGCAATATTTCTTTAGCTACATCTTCCTTTTTCTCCCTTTGCTCTTTTTCACACTTGAATAATGTGCCTAATGTTAATAACAGAATACTCGATTTCGTTCTTACTAACTTTCCTCTGTTGTCTGTTCGTTTATGTGCTGCTCTATCACCTTATGTCAGTCCTGATCCTCACCATCCACCTCTTGCTATAGAACTTTCCTTCACCTCATTCCCTAAAAATAAAAATACCTCTGCGCTGCGTTATAACTTTGCTTAAGCTGACTTCACTTCCATGTCCAATGTTACTAATGCTGTTAACTGGTTTGCTTTTTTCAGAGGTCTAAGTGTTGATGATGGCCTTCATGCGTTCTATGATTTCTTGTCTAATATGGTTTTCTGTCACACTCCCACTTTTCGTGTTCGCAGAAGTATTGATCCGCCTTGGTTAACTGTTCACGTGATGCGTGCTCTTAAAACCAAAGGCGAGGTGCGTCGTAGATTTCGAAGCTCTGGCTTAGAGGCTGACTTACTGAGATACAGAAATTTACGCTCGTATGCTAAAAAGATGGTTATAGATGCGATGAGTGCTTATCATGCCCACATTGAAGCCTCTATATCATCTTGTCAACAGAAATCCTTCTGGTCCTATGTCCGTTCCCTTAAAAAGTCTCCCTCTATCCCTTCTCTGATGCATCTTAATGATTTGTCTGCTTCCTCGCCTAAAGAAATATGTGAGCTGTTTGCTCTTTTCTTTTCTTCTGCTACCTCTCAACCTGATCCATCTTTCTCTGCTAATATTCCCTCTCCAGGTGTTAATAATTGTTGTTTGTTTTAAACGAACCTGTTGGAGGTCGAAGGTTTGCTTGCTAATCTAGATAGTAGCACCAGCAGCGGACCCGACGGCTTACCTAACATATTTGCAAAGTCATTGTCATCATCCTTGTGTGTTCTTTTATCTGTCCTCTTTAACCTTAGTATTGCTTCCTGTACGTTTCCTTCTTCCTGGAAGTCAGCAAATATTTATAATAATAATAATATAATAATAGTCTTTATTTCATGTGCATAAACTTACAGCTATAATAAATTACAAAATCCTTTGAACTTTAATTACGTTTATACCTAACATCAAGAAATAGAAAATTTAAAGAAAGAAATAAAATAAAACAGAAATTCAACTAACTCGATATTTTAAATTTTAAATGGTGCTGAAGAAGATGCAGATGAAATACAAAGCATTCAGTTGCTTTACGCAAGAGTCGAATGCCCGTTAATAACATAGAAAAAAACATGAATCGTCAATTTATGGTGGGGGAGTCATAAATTAAACTAAGATATAAAGACCGTAGATAGAGAAAATAGCAAAAGATAATATTGAAAACAAATGCAAAGGTTATGTTAAGGGATTCAACAGTTTTTCAATGCCCAAGTGATCAATAGAAAACAGCCAAGATTTGATTTTTTTCGAAAACGTTGTCTTTCTGGTCTCGCTTCTAATATTTGGTGGCAAAAGGTTAAATAGACGAGGAGCAACAATGCTGTAAAAGCGACTAAAGTGTGATTTATTGCAAATGGGAACT
>OZ022263.1:148472461-148487461 GCA_963978885.1 Nemotelus pantherinus
CGCTAGAGTTTTTTTCTTTTGTCTTGTTAATGGTCCGTCACTAAACTGTTGGCAGGCTTTCGACTGGATTTTGCTACAGTTGAGATGCCCTCTCATCCTTCAAATTATTAAACCGTTACGCAATATTCGTTCAACGCTGTAACACAGCTGGGAGAGCACACGAATTTTTTAGAATGAAGTAATTTATAATAAATTGAAATTGTTTTTGCGGGATGATTAAAATGGAAAAAAAAAATTTTATTTGCATAGAAAATTTTATTTGACAAAGTGGTTTAGAAAGTATGCACCAATTCTCATCAGACACCAGCAAACAGTGTATACTTTACTGATGCGAACACTTGCAGTTGGAAATTATTAATTTTTATTTCTGCTAGTTGTGACAAATTTTAATATCTCCGACTTATATCCATCGCAATCATTTACTCATAAAGGTTTTTGATTTATGATCATTGTTTATAATACTTATAATTCATTGAAAAACTTATAATTAATTGGAAACTTATAACTAATTGAAAAAAAAATATTTATAACACTTATAATTAACTATAATATGTATATCAATGAATTAAGAATATACCAATACATTCACTAAGCGCATTGTACCAAATGGGCGGATTACAATGTGTTCCAGTATTTTTACTAATTTCCGAAGAAAATTAGTATTAAACTCGTTTCGCCGAAAATTAATATTTCTTTATATATATATATATATATATATATATATATATATATATATATATATATATATATATATGTATATATATATATATATATGTATATATATATATATATATATATATATATATATATATATATAGATATATATATATATATATATATATATATATATATATATATATATATATATATATATATATATATATATATATATATATAAATATATATATATATACATATATATATATATATATAAATATATATATATATATATATATATATATATATATATATATATATATATATCATCAAAATGATTAAGGGAGATAATCTCTGGAGTGGCCGATTCGATTGAGCTGAAACTTTCGGTGAGCATAGATGTGTATAGTAAGTAGGTCGGTGACTTGCTAAAATTCAGATATTCTTAAGCTTTTGGCGGCGGCGAGCGTTTTAATGAATTTTGATGTACTCCTATATTTCCATCCAGTGTAAATTTTTGTGCAAAAAAAGTATTGAGATTGAAAACTTATTATGCTTTAAGCTTGTTGCTGGCAAAAAATTGGAAATTTTGAGCCGTGTGTGGGTGCAGCGTGCCTAAAAGTAGGCAAGGATTTTTTTTTAAATTATGATTTGTCATTACTTCTGACAAAAACATTGGATCATCGTGAGATTTGCAGAGCGTATTGATGTTGACTAAAGTTAATACACATGGATTTCCAAGGTCGTGCGGATAACCCTGTAGCTGCGACAGGCTCCTGAAAAAAAATCCTTCACATCATTTACCCTACTGAAAATTTTTTGATTTTTGACAAAAATTTCACATCATTGATAAATTTTAACCTTTGTGCATCGTGTGAAATTAAAATTTTTAAAATTCCGATTTGCACAAGACCGGAACCCATCACCAAATTACCTCTATTTTCAGCACTCGAAAGTTCCGTTCACGAGAACTGACGACCGAAATATCCGATCATAATGAAATTCACAGAGCATGTTGGTATCAACTAGGACCAGGTCTGATAGAAGTGATTTTGAAATGTGGGCAACCCTGTAGCAGTGGTGTAATCTTGAAAAATAACTGAGAAAAAAAACAGCTGTTTGGCCTATAACTTCCGATTCAGCCATCAGATTTAAACAAAATTCACACAATTTTTTTATCTTACTTTAAATAACATTTGGTGAAAAGTTGGCATAAAAAATAGAATCGAATTGCCAGCTATGGTGAAGTTTGTCTCCTAAATCTTGCAAATTTGCTCAGCAAAATTAAGCTTTTTTCCCTTTAACTTCCGGTGCAGTCATGATATCAAAACGAGTTTTATGCAGTAAATGGATTTTAATGCCAACCAAATGTCGTAGAAATTTCGTTTAAAAATTATGAGAGGGCTGCCAGCTTTAACCAATTTTTGTAATTTTTTGGAATCTCTTTACTGAGCGATTATGTCATTGGATTTGCAAATGGGAACGATCCTGCAATGAAAATTAACAACAAATATTGATGCTTTAAAAATTTGAAAAGCTTTGGGTGGTAACCCTAAAATTTTTTTCACCCGTATAACTACTAGCGCAGTGATTCAATCGAAACGAAATTTTTTGGTTGGGTTTAGTTTAACGTGAAGCAGATTTGGTATATATTTTGCTCTGCTGCTGACACAGGGTAACCAGCTTTAGCCATTTTCGTAATTATTGCATCAACAGATGCTTCAAATAACATACTCGTATGTAAAACATTTGCAATAAAAACAAGAAACTAATTTTTAAATTTCCCGAGTTTTGAACATTTTTTGGGTGGCAGCCTCAAACAAAGTTTAACCGCTAAAACTTTCGACGAAATCCTCCGATGAGAACGAAATTCAAAGGATAAGGTGATTTATGTATGAGCTTGTTAAGGTTAACTTACTGCTGCTTCGTTGGGAAAATGTTGCCAGCACTGAACATTTTCATCATTTGTGTTATAGTTGAGTTCTGTTGCTTTGAATAAGGAATGGTTGATATGATTCTACAAAAAAGTGTATTACGTCTTTCCACATATTTTTGTCACTCAAAGATAATTTCTTTGAAAATTAGTTTTCTAGCGGTTCAGGTGCGCTAGAGTTTTTTTGTATTTTCTCAATGATAATTAATATACATATTAAATATCATCATTTAATTATAAAACGACCAATTTTTTAATTACTCTTTAAAAAACACGATAATCATGCCATCACATCTCTTGAATATTCTAATCTTATCTCATTGATATAAAAGTATAGAGGATATGCGAATAGCATATACGTATACTATACGTAACTGTTGCCAGAAACAATTGTATTAATATGGGTGAGAACGCAGTGTTCTGACATTCCCAGTTGTTCCAGCATCGTTCCAGTAACTGGGACTGTCAATTTGAGTTTCATATAATCGAGCGTCTTCAAGCCGCGCATTCAGAAAACGTTTTATAATTCGTGATTGGGGGCTGCGTTCAAAGAATTTTTGCATTTAGTGCCTTGTGAATATGAGTGGCAGTGTCGAGTGATTATTTCATAAAGTTAATGTGCATGCATAATTAGATAAAGCAGGTTTTAAGTTGTGCGGTTTGGTTGTGGTGAAAGAAAACATAGTTTATGAGTGAACGGTTTAGCATTGTTAAAATAAAGCTATTGTAAGAGAATGCGTGAAGTGTTTAAATTCCAAATACGCCTGTTTATTTCGTTTGCGTGAATAGTAGCTTGGCAATCGTCGCGAGAACGAAAACGTCAACCGGTTTGTTTACATTTAGGCAGTGTGACATATTGAATTTTTAAGTAGGTCAAAGCGGATACTAAACTTAGTATTGAAAGGGGGCATTTTCAGCGTACGCCCAGATAGATGAAAATGGAAAATGAAAAAGTAAAATGGTAATTAAAACAAATTACAGTTAATTATGTAACGTGCACTATAAATCTGCCTTAGCTGGTCCCAAGCCCGGTTGAGAAAAGAGGAGGGAGGTGCGTAGCTGTGTCCATCGTTGAGTTTTTGCGCCTCTATCGCAATTGTGTACAAATACATATATATATATATATATATATATATATATATATATATATATATATATATATATATATATATATATATATATATATATATATATATATATATATATATATATATATATATATATATATATATATATATATAATCTAATATACATATACATATGATATACACTGAGAAAAAAAAACACAGTTGAACCAACTACTTTTTGTATTTGAACAATTGTATCAAAATAGTTGTTGCTTTGAATACAAAATTGTTGATTCAAAAGAATATATTTGATTTCCAAAAACTTTTGAATGTTATTTCAAAAGTGATTTATTTAAAACAAAAGTTTGAAAACTGTTAATGAAATCCAAATACGAAAAATGTCATTACAAATTTTTTAGTAGTTAAAATAACTATATAAATACTCAACTTTACACTTCAAAAGTTAAGTTATTGCTTCAACTATATCTTTTTGAATGTTCAACAATTTCCACTGTTGGTTTCACTACTAAATATTCAACGTAAAAGCGTACTTTGTTGAAGCGTGGACATATGGGCATAGTTTTCTCAGTCGTCAAAGCATACAGACGTTTAGTTTTCTCGTACACTTAAGCAGTTATTTGCATTCATGTATCAACACGTCGTATCAGCGCGTCGGTAAAATGTAATTTGTGTTGTCTTGAAAATAAGTGCAAAATCAGTGTCAAATTTGTGTAATATTGGTAAAAATTAATCCAATAAACGTTGGCTGGTGTAAAAAAACCAGTTATTTTTATTGTGCTATGGAAATGGACGAATTCGAAACAATCGCAGAGTTTATTTTTGAGTTGTCACCTCAATTGACGACCTTATACCAGGAATGGGGATTGAGCGACATAGCCATAACGTTGTTAACGGAATGTGGAGTGGATTCAGAAGAAGTGCTGAAAAGGCTGCACAGTCACGATATAGATGGAATTTTTTGGAAAAGAGAGCACATTGGGCAGAAAGTTAACTTTCGATACTTCCTGAACCGATGGAGAAAAGAAAACAACGTAAGTAATTTGAGTACTTTACTTGAAAATAACCAAAACTGAGACAGGGTTCTTGTATTTTTCAATGCTACTATCCTAACCAGCTCTCAATAGAGACGCAAAAAACGCTATAGTAATCTTAACGATTATAATCGTTCGAAGTTAATCATCATGGCAGATTCTGAAATGCGCCACATTTTGATAGGTCTTTTCAATACTTAAATTAAAAAAACTATTTAGGATTGAGGTCAACACGGAACCGATCTTTTTTCATCCAATTCAATAAAATCATATGTTATTTAAAAAATATGAATACAACAGATTGATTTCAGCTTGTTTTGCTGCCCATAGTAGTACTTTTCACAAACTGGATTGAGATTAACTTCTTTAAGCTGCAATTAATGCATGCAAACGGATATAAAAAGCTTCATAGGTCTCATAAAATAATAGTCCCGAATCGCAACTTTTCTCATTAATTCAGAAACTACGATGATGTATATTTTCACATAATTTATTCATTTATATTTATATTAGTTAAATATTTTTGATCATAGTTTGAATTATTGACCTGCTGTGGAAGCGATCGAACAATGTCAAGCGCTATGTCAAGTTGGTCAGCATCGGCGCATTCAACTTTATCAACTTCTTCAGGCTCTACTGTTCATCCAGATTCATATATGAATGTCAGTGATATTATTCGCCACAGCATATCGGGACAAATTGCTATCAATGACTATAAAATAAATAAAAGACTAAACGAAACAGATCAAAATCTGATAACTAGAATTATAGTTGACTATTTTATATTAAAAGATCAACGAATGACTCCAAAAACAATGTCAGAAATTGCCAAAGGCATTGTCCAGCTGTTTCCAACAGAGACAGAAGCTACCTATTATACAGCGCGAAATAATAAAAAGAATCCTGCTGGAAAAATTTACGATAGGTACTTTAATACATTAAGTAAAAAAAGGAAAAATATCGAGGACCATTCATCTGGGAAAAAATCCAAGAAAAGTTCGGAGTCTTTTCAAGACTTTCAAAACGAAAATGCATCCGATAACAGTGATTTACAATCAAAAAAAAAGTGGCTTCAACACAACGTCCCGTCGAATATTACTGAAATATGGAGAGAAACATCGGATTTAAGAATGCTGGAACAGAAAAATAGTTTGACAGAAATAATGCAAGCTTGGCCGCGATATACTGATCCTACTGGCCCTGAGTTAATCGAAATTGATTTTAAAACTTTGCATCCAGGCAAGGAAAATCACTTGCTGAACAAAATTCAGGATGTGGAGAAAAAAATTGATAAAAAATTTTTCGCGAATGGAATAAAAGATAAACTGAATCAAGACTATTATCTTAAGCTTAAAAACAAAGAACTTTCATCAGGTAAAACCTATTTATTTTTGGAATAACCTCATTTAATTTTACGTTCTTTTTGTATATTTTTGTAGATTCTCACTATATGCATTTTTTTAATTTGCTGCATACAATCATATTGCCACCAAGAATCAATGAAATGACTAAACCATCCATTTCGGACTCGCAACACGATATGATTGTCCACATAGTAAACATAAACGATTTAAAAAGGAAAGAAGAAGAGCTTATTAGCATGGCGCTTAAAGAACACTTATCGGTTCAACCAAAAGTTATTGTGGTTGGTGAGTCCATAGAGACCCTAAAAGAATTTTATGTATTATGAATTTTTTTTTATAACTTTGCTGCGGGCAATAAGTTTCATATTTAATCTTGAATATTCGGCAAAGAGCAAATATGTGTGGATGTTTCTACAGGAATATATATATGAAATAAATTGTGTGGAAAAAATTCCCAAGATTCAAAATATTATAGCAAAAATAAATAATGCAAAGTAACTGCAATGTAATTAAATGTGACTTCAATGCAAGTCAAATATCCACGTATTTACATATTTGCTCAATTTGCCAAAATAAATTTCATTCCGCTGAAATTTTAATTCAACATTTGCAAATTTTTCATAAGACTCCAAGCTATTACCAATATACATGCAGATTTAATAGTTGTAATAAACTTTTTCAAAGTATATACAAGTTTAAAACTCACATTAAAAAACATATTACAATTAACACATCAAATGAAAATGAATTCGCTCCAATTCAACACAAAAATTTGGTTTATGCTCAAAATAACGAAAAATCAATTGAAGTTTCGCATAATGGAACAATATTACCAAATACAACCTCAAAAATTGATTCTACATATGAATTGAAAAAATCAATGAATTTAGCTTTAATCAATTTTGCGCTAGAGTTACATAATAAATCTAATATTGTAAGGAAAAATATTCTAGAAATTCAAAACAATATTACTGCTTGTATAATGAAACCTCTTTCACAACTTTTAACACAATTTTTACTGCATATGCAAACAGATCAAAAGGCAGCATTTGAAAATTTAATATTATTTTTACAAAATCCTTTTGAAGACATATCGTCTGAGTATAAGTTTTTTAAACAAATCCAATCACTTCACATATACAGTCCACCCACACTTTTCACGATCAGTACGCAATTGGATGAAGTCTTTGTTCGTGGTAATCCAACTTTAAAAGATAACATTATTGAAGGCTGCCTTTGCGACATAAAATACCAATTGAAAAAATATCTTGAATCACCACATGTTTTAGAATATACTTTAAGGAATATGAATAATATAAAGTCTGAAAATAAATTAAATCATTTTATAATGGGGAGTATATGGACTTCAAAAGCAAACTCATTTGGAGATAAAACAGTTTTGCCAATATTTCTCTATTTTGATTCATTTGAAGTCAATGATACACTTGGGCCTCACAAATCTTCTATTTGTGGGATTTATTACACTATTCCAATTATACCCCAATATCACCTATCACATCTAAATAACATATTCGTTGCAGGATTTTTAAACGGTAGTGATATAAAGAATTTTGGAAATATTGCGGCATTTCAAAAATTATTAAACATTTTGGAAGATCTGTACATTAATGGTGTGGATATTGTTGTTGGTAACACAAGTAGAACAGTCTATTTTTGTTTAGGACAAATTTTAGGCGATAACTTAGGACTAAATGAAGTGCTAGGCTTTAAGACTAGTTTTAATGGCAAATATTACTGTCGAATATGTTCACGTTGTAAAAGTGAGTGCCAAACAGACTGTTGTGAAGTAAATGAAAGTATAAGGAACAAAAGTAAATATTTGAATGAACTAAATCAATTTTCTTCCACGCAGTTCCGAGCTACATCTATTAAAGAAAACTCGGTTTGGAATTCTCTATCAAACTATCACGTAACGGATAACAAAGTTTGTGATATAATGCATGATATATTTCTAGGAGTAGCTAGATATAATGTCACTCAAATACTTAACTACTTTATTTACAAAAAAAAGTACTTTACATTGGACACATTTAATTACAGAAAACAAATGTTCAACTATGACGTAGATCATATGGGGAATATAAGTTCGGCAATAGAAAAAAATCAAATCAAACACAACCATATAAAGATGAATGCGGCTGAAATGAAATTATTCTTACATTTCTTTTTACTTATCATTGGTGATTTAGTAGATTTTGAAGATCCTGTTTACAAATTTTTAGTTACTTTCATTAAAATCACAGATATTTTGTTGCTAGATAAATTTGATGCTCATATTTTATATAAATTAGAAATTTTAATAAAAGCGCATAATGAATCGTATATTACACTATTTGACGAGCCATTGAAGCCAAAATATCATTTTATGTTGCATTACGTTTCAGCCATAAAAGCAATAGGTCCGCTCAAATTTCTATGGTGTTTTAGATTTGAGAGCAAACACCAGATTTTTAAGCAATATTCTCACGTGATTTCCTCAAGAATCAATTTACCGTACTCCTTAGCTACCAAAAGTAGTCTCCAATTCTCACAAGCGGCAGTAAATAATTCATTTTTTCAACCTCATATTTCTAAGTTATGTGATGTCACTGATTTCAATCTATCGCAACTACCTTACTACGCGAACTTATGTACATCTCTTACAGTTGGATATACAGTAAAAATTTTACTTTATAAAGGGCATACTTTCAAAACTAATGACTTCGTTATGTGGGATACTACTATAAGTAAAATTCTTTTACTATTTTATAACTCGGAAGATGTTTTTATAGTTGGACAAGGTGTCAAAAATGTTTTTGTTGAAAAATTTCAATCGTATAAAATACTTGAAATGTCATCTGCATATTATTTGAAAAGAATAGAAAATGTTTGTTTTTATTCAAAACTTTATGCCTTAAATACCAAAGAAGAATTTCTTCGGTTTCAAATAAAATGAAGCTTTTTGTATTGAAAATTTTTAAGCTAAAAACGTCTCTCACGATGTGTACTTCCCTTACTGTTTCGCACTTAGTTTACTACTATACGGACATGTTATATAAAATATTTTACTTACTGTTCAGCAATGTAATAAAAATAAATTTCTAATCAGAGTCTTTTCATTTTTTTCTGCTTTACCTACTTCGATTGCATAAAATTGTGTTGAGCTGAAAATAAAACTTTAATCGACATGATGATGATATTTTCAGGGAAAATCTTGCGGTTTTCCAAAATAGATTTAAATCGATTTTGGCTTTCAAGTATAGAGGAAGTAGTAAGCAAACGTGATATTCAGCTTGCACTTTTGCAGCAAAAACTACCACCTTTGAAATTTTAACAGCGATATGCATTTGCATTAAATATATTACTTTTTAAAGGCACAAAAGATTCTCACTTTTGACACAAGCATCCCGCTTTTAATTTAATAACGCCGTATTTGATATGCTAACAGCAAAGCGTATTTAATCGAAAGACTTATATTTAAAGGAACAACTGATTCTTACTTTTGAAGCAACAGAGAAACTGTTACATTAACGGTGAAACAATTTTGAGAAAATGAATACTTTTACACTTTTAATTCAACAACCCTTCGTTTTTGGGTAAAAAATAAGAGTCAAAATATTTGATGCAAACCATGAATATATTTGATTTTACAGCGTTTTTTTCTGAGTGTACATTTATATATATACATAAATATATATATATATATATATATATATATATATATATATATATATATATATATATATATATATATATATATATACATGTATATGTATATATATACATATATATGTATATATACTAACTATTTACACACACACACACACACACATATATATATATATATATATATATATATATATATATATATATATATATATATATATATATATATATATATATATATATATATATATATATATATATGTATCTATATATGTATGTATGTTTTGCAACTGTTGTGTGCAGAATCTGTGGGTAATTTCCAAATCGTAGCCTTAACTGTCTTGTATCCCGCAATTGAATAATTTTAAAATCTTCTACGGTCGTGGAGATACATCACTGAAACCGCGAAATATTCATCCGCACTCAAAAAATTCATCTTCAAAAATAGTAACATCAAATATTTAGTGTACTTCGCGTTGCCATTTGTATGCTTAAATTGAATTTGGAAAACAATCTTTAAGATATAGTTTTAAGGATATATTTATGATTTCAGTTTGGAATCACATCGGCATGTTACGTTTGCAACCTAGCTATCACCCTCCAGTTCGTTAATACAATAATGACGACGCCTTAGGCTTTTCAGTTGTGTGCGGTTTTTTACAACACCATATAAAGAATCCAAAAAATGGCAACAATAATTTCTCTATCACCTATACTTTTATGTCAATGTATAATCTTCTAATCATCTATGAGATTTTTTTTACTATTTCGACAAACCTCGATAAGAGTTTACTGTGCTACGAATAGATAGATCGGAGAATTTGTGTGTTTCGAATTTTTGGATGAGGAACAATTTTGATGTGAGCATGTTGGCTAATGAGCCATGAGTTTTTTGTTGCTGAATAGTATGGTGCACTTTTGAATGTTAGTGGTGAGCACACAAAATTCGTTCGAAAATATAGTTGATACATTTTTACTAATGTTCGAAGAAGAACATTAGTATTAAAATCACTTTGGCCAAAAATTCATATTTCTATATATATATATATATATCATCAAAAAATTTCAGTGAAAAAATCTCAGGAACGCGCCATCCGATTGAACTGAAATTTTCAGGACACATTGGTGTATATGCAGAATAGTGCCAGGTCTCCGAAAAAGTTAAAAATCTTTAACACTTTGGCGCCGGCGGCCATTTTAGTGATATTTTTAATATACCTATTATTCCGTACACAAATAAGTTTTGCAAAAATAAAGCTAACAAAATAAATTTCGAACGTATTTTACATGTGAATCGGATAATGTTTTGGAATTTTTTAACCCCATGTGTGCGCTGGGTGCCTAAAAAGAGATCGGGAAAAATTGAAAATTTTTAAATTGCGATAACTTTTGACATAGCTATTTAATCATTACCAAATTTTCAGAACGTATTGAAATTATTTAGTTGTATATTTGTGTAGCTTTTGATGAGCGAGCTGGCAACCCTGAAGCAAGGGCAAGCACTGAAAGTGAAAACTTCCAAATTATCGTCTGTCTTGAAAAAATGCCGTTTCTTCAAAAAAAAGCCTCTCATATGTAAATTTCGTGCTTTGTTTACATAGACAAAAAATAAAATTTGATATGGTATAACGGGCACGCCTGGTAACCCTTGCCCAATTTACCTATATTTTTAGCATCAAAAACTTCTGTTCACGGAAACTCACGATCCGATGAGCAGAATTAATTGAAATTTGCAGACTGTATTTGTCTTAACTAGGACCAGGTCTGATAGAAGTAACTTTGAAATGCGGGCGATTCTGTGCCAGTGGTGCCATCTTGAAAAATCACTAAAAAAGATAACTGATTTTAGCCCTATAAATTCTGATTGAATCGTTCGCTTTTGGCGAAATTCACACAGTAGCTGGACCTTACTTTAAACCACGTTTGGTAGAAATTTTGTTGAAAAATTCGTTTGGAGCTGCCAGCTATGATAATTTTGGTGTCTTAAATTTGAAAAAATAAAAATTTGGAAATGAAAACATTCAAATCATCGAATATCCTAAAAATGTCCGTTTCTTACAATAAAACCAATCTGTATACAAATCTTATGCTTTATCTACACGTTCGAAGTAAAACTTTGGAAATCTCATGTCGGACAAGAACGGTAACCCTCTCCCAGTTAACCTATATTTTTAGCATCAAAAACTTCTGTTCACGGGAATTCACGAACCAATAATCAGATACCATTGAAATTTACAGAATGCATTTAACTTAAGTAGAACCAGGTCTGATAGAAACGATTTTGAATTGGGGGCAACTCTGTGCCAGTGGTGCCATCTTGAAAAATTACAAAGAAAAAAAAACTGCTTTTTGCCGTATGAAATTTGAATTAGTAACCAGATTTTGATGAAATTGACACAGTAGCTGCACCTTACTCTAAACTCTGTTTGATAGAAATTTGGTTGAAAAACTCGATTGGTGATGCCAGCTATGGTAATTTTTGTGTCTTTGGTTTTGAGAATTCGCTCAGGAAAATAAAACTTTTTGCCCTATAGCTTCCAGTGCAGTCATGAAATCAATACGAATTTCATACAATTAATGAAACCTATTATAAGCATTATTCAGGCCAAATTTGGTTGACAAGCCACGATAGGGTTGCCAGCTATTGTTGGTTTTGTGTTTGTTTGCAATATCTTTATTAAGCGGTTTTATCGTAGAATTTTCAATTGGTAATGATATTTTAGTGACAATAAACAGCAAATATTAAGCTTTCGATTATTTGAAAAAACTTGCTGTAGGTAACCCTTAATTTCTTTATACTCCTATAACTTCGAATGTAATATAACAACGTGAAGCAGATGTGATATATTCTTGGCTTTGATACTGGCAGAAGGTTGCCAGCACGAGTCGGTTGTGCTTCTTTTGTCTCAATAAATGCTTACAGTTAGTATTCATACCGGAAACATTTACAATGAAAATAAATAACCAATGTTTCAATTCCCAAAGTTCTGCAAATTTTTCGGATCGCAGCCCCAAACACCAACTTCAGTTACAGTGCTGCAGGCACTGAGCATTTTCTTCATGGATGTTATATGAGATGCTGCTTTCAAAGTTTGGTGAAATAAGCAACTGATAACGAATATAATTAACAAGTGTTTTTCTTTCATAAACTTTGAAACCCATGTCAGTGGTAATATCTGAAACCTTCTACCATATGAGTTATAATGCATTCTTGAGACCAAAGTAAAACGTGGCATTTGAAACAGTTTGGCCGTAATAAGCAGCTCATGTGGTGGAATATGCACTCAAAACCTGCACGATTCTTCTACTGTTCTTCGAACATTAGTGTTTCTAGCGGTTCAGGTGCGCTAGAGTTTTTTATATTTGTCAATGTACTTTCCCACATTTGATCCTTCAAAATAATTTAGCCAATAATAAAAATCACCACGCTTCGAAAACTATTTCGCACTATATATTCTTATAATAAATATATTCTTAGTCAAAATATGCAAATCAGCAGCTTTCCTGCAAATTATAATCGTTTGTAAATCTGATTGCAAATGAAAACGATGCGCTCTATGAAAGCTGATTATTAAACGTTTTGGTTTACTTTCGTAATGGCAAGTGCAAAGTTCATTGATTTGTCAGCGTATAAGTCACAATCAATTTTATTTCACTTGCATAATGAAACTGCCGGAAAATGATATCTTATGTCGATGTCAGTTGATTGAGCTTATCGCATCATTTTTTTTATTGATGATGCCAAACATTAATTTTGACGTGTCTACTACTAGCGTACGTCCATTTCATTTTTATTGGCAAAAATGGATATGTAATGTGAATAGCAACACCGTTATGAGGATACTTTGTCAGAGTAGTTTGATTGTTAGTACGTGAAATGAACGAATAAATCTGCTTTATCGTTGAGGATTTAATTGAAATTTGATTACGCTGATAAGATATAATCGAAATAATTTTCAACATGTTATGAAAATTATTATGATAATTGTTTTGTTGTTGGAAGTCCAGAATATAGTTTGGTACTTGCATATAATTTTTATTTCTAATACGTCATCAGCTCGTTTGAAGTGTACACAATTAAACACTTTGTAAGATTAGCACTTCTGACAATTCCATCAAACATCTCACCCGAAGAGCTTTAACAATCCACTGCTCATACTGCAATGGAATCAGCCTGATTTGAGTCTCTCTTCCCCTTCACAGCCAACTTTGGAGCAACCGCATTTAATTTATGTTCTAACTGTGGAACATCTTAGGTCCACAGATTGGCTGGTATTCTCTCAGGCTGCAGTCCAGGCTACCTACGTCTAATCTATGAGCCGGATGGAATAGAAGCTGTAGTTCTGTCTGTCTCAAAGTATGTACCATTCTCTGTATACCCCCCACACCACCAGCACGGAATCTTTTGACACCGTGCGGTAACTACTCGCAATATGCAGGGCACCTCTATGCTATATGTTGGCAACTTCCGCTCACACTTTATTCGTTAAGAGTGCGTTTTCCCAAATTTCCGCAAGGTTGTGGTCCCAGTAGGTAAGCTTATTGCCCAGCGTCACCTCCAGGTACGTTACCGGCTTACTGGTCAGGACCACTGTAGCTTCAACCCTTCTCATGACTTGGTTAAGTTTGAATTAGGTGAATTCATCGGTGCTGGAAGTAATAACTGCTGCCACGTAATCAGTGTAACCCATCAGAAACACATCCGCCGTCATTTCCATACACAGCAGTGCATAGTAATCAGTGTACCAGATGTAATGGTATATCATTAAAGTGCAATCAGCCACGTGAAATAAGTTAGAAAATGAGTATACATATCGTATAAAAAACTCTAGCGCACCTGAACCGCTAGAAGCACTTATGTTCGAAGAACAGTAGAAGAATCGTGCAGATTTTGAGTGCATATTCTACCACACGAGCTGCTTATTACAGCCAAACTGTTTCAAACGCCAGGTTTTACTTTGGTCTTATAACTCATATGGTGGAAAGGTTTCAGATATTACCAGTGGCATGAATTTCAAAGTTTACGAGAGCAACACTTGTTAATTATATTCGCTATCAGTTGCTTATTTCACAAAAATTTTCAAAGCAGCATCTCATAAAACATGAATGAAGAAAATGCTCAGTGCCTGCAGCACTGTAACTGAAGTTGGTGTTTGGGGCTGCGATCCGAAAAATTTGCAGAACTTTGGGAGTTGAAACATTGGTTATTTATTTTCATTGTAAATGTTCCCTGTATGAATACTAACTGTAAGCATTTATTG
>OZ022263.1:148492461-148497461 GCA_963978885.1 Nemotelus pantherinus
AAAAAGGTACTTGTGTATGGGCAAATGAATTTACTTCACAATTTTTACAATTTTAGTCTCGTTTCTTAAACTAGTTGTTTTTTTTAATAACTAGAGGTGTTCCTACGATCAGTTTTTTCCTGCAGATTCGACATAATTTATTTTCTGCCAATATTCTTGGAATTTTTCTTAGGTCATTAGCCTTCCGATGAAACTTCAAATCAAATGGATTGAAACATCGATAGCCGAACGGAGACATAATACACATAATTAAGACTCTTTAGCTTATCAACGAAAGTAATAGTCATTGCAAGCGTTGAACAATAACTCGAAAAATAACGGAAAATTTGAATTGGCTTGGTGTCAAATATATTATATATGCGTCAAATATTTTAATTAGGTTTTTATGGGAAAATAAAACCTTTTTCAAACAAGAGATGGCGCTACTAATCACATTTCAAATCAATTTTTGTTTTCGAGCCAACTAGCTGCGCTAAGCAAGCTCTCGGTACCACGCCCCATGCGACGTTTATGTATTGAAATTCACCTACCTCCTAAACTACTGGCCATCCCATTCTAAATCTTTTATGATAAAATAACTATACTTTAAGCTTTATTTTGTTATAAAAATAAACAAAAGTAACCTGGTCCAAACTATTCAAATTACCAGTTAAAGTGTCTACTTCCGGTTCCACACAGGAAACAAAATTTGTTTTCCAAATCTAATTTCAAAATTAAAAAGAACAGTTAATTTTCTATACCAATCATCATGTTTAATGTTTTTTAGATTTTGTTTTGAATCTCAGAATCCGCTTCCAAAAAAACCTTTTATTAATTTCGTTAATTATTCAGAAGCCCATAACTCGGCAACTAAACCTTATAGAAACAAAAACTTGTGCATCCACATTCATATCTTTTAGAAGTACCATTGTGCACAATATGAACGAAATCCAGAACCTCGATTTTTTTTCGTTGTCCGCTTCACGTGAAATGCCCCTTAAGCTTAATAATTCTACTATCTTCAAAAAAAAATATTATTCTTTGTACTTTCCTTCAGAGGTGCGAATTCTTTTTATGGCAGTTTTCTAATACCCGTAAACTGGTTTCTAATTCTCTGGTAATATCGTCATGCTGGGACGATATTACCTGAAGTTTATTAGAATTTCTGTGCTGGTGATGCTAACTTCACACCAGCTGTGGCCAATTTAAAGGTATTTAGCACAATGTTGTGCTTAATTACAATTACTATTCAACGTTAGAAAATTGCATTGAGGCCCGACTCCTTTATCGTGGGCCTTTCAGAATGAGGCTTACGCGTGGACGACTGAGTGTATTTGCCGTGTTCAATTTTTACTGATTAGTACATTCAAGTACTTGGCAATATATTGCAAATGGAACACCATCTTCGTTCATTCGAGCTGATTCCAGCCTATCAAATTGTATGCAGTTTTCAAATGTAAAGCAGTTGAATATATCCGGAGAAACTATAAACTATAACTATCGATAAAAACTATAAACTATCAAATACCACTATCGATAGAAAATATAAACGCAACTAACATAGGTATATGTCGTATAACGTAGCTAGCCGCAGCTCTGCTGTGCAGATAGCCTTTGTCAACAGAGAGAAGACAGATTGAAAGCTATTTAAATATCTGGTACGATCCCCACTGGAAACTGCTCCTAGGAGCATTGACTGCTACCATGAATTGGATCGGGCGGTTGACACTCTTACTAATTCTCTTAACTTCGCGTCTAGGGAAGCATGTAAACCACCCTCAGCCAGCAGCAATCCTAAGCCTCCCTGGTGGAGTATGGAAATCAGCATCATACGGAGAGAATGCAGAAGAGAGTTTAATAGCTCGAAAAGATCTAATGACTGGTCGCTGTATAAAACAAAGCTGAAGGTTTTTAAGTTTGCCGCACGCAAGGCAAAGTGGTCCTCATGAAGATCTTTCTATGGAAACGTAGAGAGTCTCAGTGAGGCTAATCGCCTTCGTAAAGTCTTAAGCACGACACCGAAAGCTATGGAGTGCATGATGAACCCTCAGGGCATTTGGACTAGTTCGAGCGCAGATACTCTAACGTTCTTATGGACGCACATTTTCCGGGCAATTATTGCCCTATAAGGACAGTGCACTAAACGGAACTAGCTTACGGTATAACGCCGCCGTTCAGAATATCAAACTCTCAACGGAGGTGGGCTATTAGCTCCTTACAGCCGATTAGATCCCCGAGCCCTAATGGTGTAATTGCGGCTGTCATTCAGCAGTCCATCGAAGTATCGCTGCGATGGCTCAGCGAGATTTCTCGTATGTTTCCACCAGCTGGCGAGACACTAGTGTTGTGTTTATTCCAAAAGCAGGAAAAGTTTCGCATGTTAAGCCAAAGGACTACCGTCCAATAAGTTTTAACTCAGTCCTGCTTAAGATTTTGGAAAGGATCATTGATTGCCATATTAAAATATCAATCGATTCTATGGTGATCTCGCAGTCACAACACGCTTATACCAAAGGTAAGTCCTTATTGAGTAAGTTGAGAAATCTTTTGCTTTTAAGGAATATATGATTACCGCCTTCTTGGACATTGAGGGGGCCTTCAACAACGTAAATTCTAGCACAGTTTTTCAGGCTTCCTCGGGGCTGCATGTGGCCGAGCGGCTGATTGCTTTTATTGCTTCTCAAAAGTAGAGTGGCTATCTTCTCACTGGGAAATGCCAGAGTGAGACGAGGAGTCAGTACGAGCACACCTCAGGGTGGAGTCCTCTCTTCCCTGCTGTGGAACATCACGGTGAATACTCTTCTAATCAGGCTGAACCGCGCTGGCTGCAAAGTGATTGCTTATGCAGACGACATACCTGTAGCAGTGTCGGGAAAGTATTTATTATCATCGGCCTCACAGTTGCCCTGAAAACCTCAATACCTCGACATCAATTGAACAACCGGATGAAATCAATTGAACACCCGAATGTCTCGACATCTCCCAAAGAGATGCACGGCATTGAGCAACAATCATGGAAACTGTACAAGGACCAGCAAGGGATATAATAGCCGCTTGGCTGTCTGTGAAAATGTCAATATTGACCCCGAATATTTGACTACACAGAAACCAGTCGATTGCCTGTAAAAAAGCCGCAACTTCGGCCTGAAAGACACTACAATGGTCTGGTAGACGGAAGGACAGCTTGGGGTTCACAACTTCCGAATTTATTGTTTAGCTTTGAGCCGTCAGTGTACACATGGATAAGCCCGCTTTCGAGGGTGACACCATCACGCCATTCATCTCTACCAGGAATGCGAGTTGTGAACTCCAAATCTAGTAAGCACTGCGGAACGATGTAGTCAACACCCTGGAGCGGGATCTCCCTCGACCAAAATCCTCGCATGACCGAATTCTGTTCTTTAGTTTCACAGCAGCAAGATTAGCTTGCTGTAAGATAAGTAGATTGGTTGGCAGCCAATGAAGTAACACGAAGAATGCCTTAGTAGGGGGGGAGCGGAGCGCTCCAGCTACCAGCAGTGCGACCATCCTCCGCATTTTTCAAGCTGCCGTTTGCAGGTAGTCTTAAGAGCAGCCTGCGACCAGAAGGCTACCATAAACAATAGAATTGACTTAACCACAGCAATATAAAGCCAAACAACAGTACAAGGCTGTAGTCTCCAATTCGCTCCTATGGCTATTTTACAGCAGTAAAGAGCGTTGAAAGCCGACGCCTTAGGCTTTTCAGTTGTGTGCGGTTTTTTACAACACCATATAAAGAATCCAAAAAATGGCAACAATAATTTCTCTATCACCTATACTTTTATGTCAATGTATAATCTTCTAATCATCTATGAGATTTTTTTTACTATTTCGACAAACTTCGATAAAAGTTTACTGTGCTACGAATAGATAGATCGGAGAATTTGTGTGTTTCGAATTTTTGGATGAGGAACAATTTTGATGTGAGCATGTTGGCTAATGAGCCATGAGTTTTTTGTTGCTGAATAGTATGGTGCACTTTTGAATGTTAGTGGTGAGCACACAAAATTCGTTCGAAAATATAGTTGATACATTTTTTATATTTGTCAATGTACTTTCCCACATTTGATCCTTCAAAATAATTTAGCCAATAATAAAAATCACCACGCTTCGAAAACTATTTCGCACTATATATTCTTATAATAAATATATTCTTAGTCAAAATATGCAAATCAGCAGCTTTCCTGCAAATTATAATCGTTTGTAAATCTGATTGCAAATGAAAACGATGCGCTCTATGAAAGCTGATTATTAAACGTTTTGGTTTACTTTCGTAATGGCAAGTGCAAAGTTCATTGATTTGTCAGCGTATAAGTCACAATCAATTTTATTTCACTTGCATAATGAAACTGCCGGAAAATGATATCTTATGTCGATGTCAGTTGATTGAGCTTATCGCATCATTTTTTTTATTGATGATGCCAAACATTAATTTTGACGTGTCTACTACTAGCGTACGTCCATTTCATTTTTATTGGCAAAAATGGATATGTAATGTGAATAGCAACACCGTTATGAGGATACTTTGTCAGAGTAGTTTGATTGTTAGTACGTGAAATGAACGAATAAATCTGCTTTATCGTTGAGGATTTAATTGAAATTTGATTACGCTGATAAGATATAATCGAAATAATTTTCAACATGTTATGAAAATTATTATGATAATTGTTTTGTTGTTGGAAGTCCAGAATATAGTTTGGTACTTGCATATAATTTTTATTTCTAATACGTCATCAGCTCGTTTGAAGTGTACACAATTAAACACTTTGTAAGATTAGCACTTCTGACAATTCCATCAAACATCTCACCCGAAGAGCTTTAACAATCCACTGCTCATACTGCAATGGAATCAGCCTGATTTGAGTCTCTCTTCCCCTTCACAGCCAACTTTGGAGCAACCGCATTTAATTTATGTTCTAACTGTGGAACATCTTAGGTCCACAGATTGGCTGGTATTCTCTCAGGCTGCAGTCCAGGCTACCTACGTCTAATCTATGAGC
>OZ022263.1:148502461-148507461 GCA_963978885.1 Nemotelus pantherinus
TTTGAGAAACAGTTCAAAGAACTTGTATAAATTTATTAAATGTATTAAATTTTTTAAAAATTGTATTAAATATATAAAAAAAAGAAGCTTAATAATTCCAAATCACGCAAAGAAGAATTTAGAAGAACAATAAGCAAACTTTGTGAAGAAGACTCTAAGTTATTAGATATGACATTAAAATTTAAAGGAGTATCATCCATCCTTGAGAGAGAAATCTGGCTACAACTAGGTGAATAGGGATATTTTATGGATTACGTCCCAGAAGAATGGACAAAAGAGTTAATTAAAATCAGACAAAGTGGGTCTGTTTTCTAATACCCGTAAACTGGTCTCTTATTCTCTGGTAATATCGTCCAGCGGGACTGTTTTATTGTTTTTGAATTTAGTAGACAATTCTATCTTTAAAACATTGAAAGTCCTGATTGAAGTGTTATTCAGAGAAAGTCGTACGTTCGCGCTACGTTTAACTTTGGTGACAAAATCTATAAGTTGGGTTTTTCCCAATGCAGACAATGTTAAGCTTAATAATTCTACTATCTTCAAAAAAAAATATTATTCTTTGTACTTTCCTTCAGAGGTGCGAATTCTTTTTATGGCAGTTTTCTAATACCCGTAAACTGGTTTCTAATTCTCTGGTAATATCGTCATGCTGGGACGATATTACCTGAAGTTTATTAGAATTTCTGTGCTGGTGATGCTAACTTCACACCAGCTGTGGCCAATTTAAAGGTATTTAGCACAATGTTGTGCTTAATTACAATTACTATTCAACGTTAGAAAATTGCATTGAGGCCCGACTCCTTTATCGTGGGCCTTTCAGAATGAGGCTTACGCGTGGACGACTGAGTGTATTTGCCGTGTTCAATTTTTACTGATTAGTACATTCAAGTACTTGGCAATATATTGCAAATGGAACACCATTTTCGTTCATTCGAGCTGATTCCAGCCTATCAAATTGTATGCAGTTTTCAAATGTAAAGCAGTTGAATATACCCGGAGAAACTATAAACTATAACTATCGATAAAAACTATAAACTATCAAATACCACTATCGATAGAAAATATAAACGCAACTAACATAGGTATATGTCGTATAACGTAGCTAGCCGCAGCTCTGCTGTGCAGATAGCCTTTGTCAACAGAGAGAAGACAGATTGAAAGCTATTTAAATATCTGGTACGATCCCCACTGGAAACTGCTCCTAGGAGCATTGACTGCTACCATGAATTGGATCGGGCGGTTGACACTCTTACTAATTCTCTTAACTTCGCGTCTAGGGAAGCATGTAAACCACCCTCAGCCAGCAGCAATCCTAAGTCTCCCTGGTGGAGTATGGAAATCAGCATCATACGGAGAGAATGCAGAAGAGAGTTTAATAGCTCGAAAAGATCTAATGACTGGTCGCTGTATAAAACAAAGCTGAAGGTTTTTAAGTTTGCCGCACGCAAGGCAAAGTGGTCCTCATGAAGATCTTTCTATGGAAACGTAGAGAGTCTCAGTGAGGCTAATCGCCTTCGTAAAGTCTTAAGCACGACACCGAAAGCTATGGAGTGCATGATGAACCCTCAGGGCATTTGGACTAGTTCGAGCGCAGATACTCTAACGTTCTTATGGACGCACATTTTCCGGGCAATTATTGCCCTATAAGGACAGTGCACTAAACGGAACTAGCTTACGGTATAACGCCGCCGTTCAGAATATCAAACTCTCAACGGAGGTGGGCTATTAGCTCCTTACAGCCGATTAGATCCCCGAGCCCTAATGGTGTAATTGCGGCTGTCATTCAGCAGTCCATCGAAGTATCGCTGCGATGGCTCAGCGAGATTTCTCGTATGTTTCCACCAGCTGGCGAGACACTAGTGTTGTGTTTATTCCAAAAGCAGGAAAAGTTTCGCATGTTAAGCCAAAGGACTACCGTCCAATAAGTTTTAACTCAGTCCTGCTTAAGATTTTGGAAAGGATCATTGATTGCCATATTAAAATATCAATCGATTCTATGGTGATCTCGCAGTCACAACACGCTTATACCAAAGGTAAGTCCTTATTGAGTAAGTTGAGAAATCTTTTGCTTTTAAGGAATATATGATTACCGCCTTCTTGGACATTGAGGGGGCCTTCAACAACGTAAATTCTAGCACAGTTTTTCAGGCTTCCTCGGGGCTGCATGTGGCCGAGCGGCTGATTGCTTTTATTGCTTCTCAAAAGTAGAGTGGCTATCTTCTCACTGGGAAATGCCAGAGTGAGACGAGGAGTCAGTACGAGCACACCTCAGGGTGGAGTCCTCTCTTCCCTGCTGTGGAACATCACGGTGAATACTCTTCTAATCAGGCTGAACCGCGCTGGCTGCAAAGTGATTGCTTATGCAGACGACATACCTGTAGCAGTGTCGGGAAAGTATTTATTATCATCGGCCTCACAGTTGCCCTGAAAACCTCAATACCTCGACATCAATTGAACAACCGGATGAAATCAATTGAACACCCGAATGTCTCGACATCTCCCAAAGAGATGCACGGCATTGAGCAACAATCATGGAAACTGTACAAGGACCAGCAAGGGATATAATAGCCGCTTGGCTGTCTGTGAAAATGTCAATATTGACCCCGAATATTTGACTACACAGAAACCAGTCGATTGCCTGTAAAAAAGCCGCAACTTCGGCCTGAAAGACACTACAATGGTCTGGTAGACGGAAGGACAGCTTGGGGTTCACAACTTCCGAATTTATTGTTTAGCTTTGAGCCGTCAGTGTACACATGGATAAGCCCGCTTTCGAGGGTGACACCATCACGCCATTCATCTCTACCAGGAATGCGAGTTGTGAACTCCAAATCTAGTAAGCACTGCGGAACGATGTAGTCAACACCCTGGAGCGGGATCTCCCTCGACCAAAATCCTCGCATGACCGAATTCTGTTCTTTAGTTTCACAGCAGCAAGATTAGCTTGCTGTAAGATAAGTAGATTGGTTGGCAGCCAATGAAGTAACACGAAGAATGCCTTAGTAGGGGGGGAGCGGAGCGCTCCAGCTACCAGCAGTGCGACCATCCTCCGCATTTTTCAAGCTGCCGTTTGCAGGTAGTCTTAAGAGCAGCCTGCGACCAGAAGGCTACCATAAACAATAGAATTGACTTAACCACAGCAATATAAAGCCAAACAACAGTACAAGGCTGTAGTCTCCAATTCGCTCCTATGGCTATTTTACAGCAGTAAAGAGCGTTGAAAGCCGACGCCTTAGGCTTTTCAGTTGTGTGCGGTTTTTTACAACACCATATAAAGAATCCAAAAAATGGCAACAATAATTTCTCTATCACCTATACTTTTATGTCAATGTATAATCTTCTAATCATCTATGAGATTTTTTTTACTATTTCGACAAACTTCGATAAAAGTTTACTGTGCTACGAATAGATAGATCGGAGAATTTGTGTGTTTCGAATTTTTGGATGAGGAACAATTTTGATGTGAGCATGTTGGCTAATGAGCCATGAGTTTTTTGTTGCTGAATAGTATGGTGCACTTTTGAATGTTAGTGGTGAGCACACAAAATTCGTTCGAAAATATAGTTGATACATTTTTTATATTTGTCAATGTACTTTCCCACATTTGATCCTTCAAAATAATTTAGCCAATAATAAAAATCACCACGCTTCGAAAACTATTTCGCACTATATATTCTTATAATAAATATATTCTTAGTCAAAATATGCAAATCAGCAGCTTTCCTGCAAATTATAATCGTTTGTAAATCTGATTGCAAATGAAAACGATGCGCTCTATGAAAGCTGATTATTAAACGTTTTGGTTTACTTTCGTAATGGCAAGTGCAAAGTTCATTGATTTGTCAGCGTATAAGTCACAATCAATTTTATTTCACTTGCATAATGAAACTGCCGGAAAATGATATCTTATGTCGATGTCAGTTGATTGAGCTTATCGCATCATTTTTTTTATTGATGATGCCAAACATTAATTTTGACGTGTCTACTACTAGCGTACGTCCATTTCATTTTTATTGGCAAAAATGGATATGTAATGTGAATAACAACACCGTTATGAGGATACTTTGTCAGAGTAGTTTGATTGTTAGTACGTGAAATGAACGAATAAATCTGCTTTATCGTTGAGGATTTAATTGAAATTTGATTACGCTGATAAGATATAATCGAAATAATTTTCAACATGTTATGAAAATTATTATGATAATTGTTTTGTTGTTGGAAGTCCAGAATATAGTTTGGTACTTGCATATAATTTTTATTTCTAATACGTCATCAGCTCGTTTGAAGTGTACACAATTAAACACTTTGTAAGATTAGCACTTCTGACAATTCCATCAAACATCTCACCCGAAGAGCTTTAACAATCCACTGCTCATACTGCAATGGAATCAGCCTGATTTGAGTCTCTCTTCCCCTTCACAGCCAACTTTGGAGCAACCGCATTTAATTTATGTTCTAACTGTGGAACATCTTAGGTCCACAGATTGGCTGGTATTCTCTCAGGCTGCAGTCCAGGCTACCTACGTCTAATCTATGAGCCGGATGGATTAGAAGCTGTAGTTCTGTCTGTCTCAAAGTATGTAATGTACCATTCTCTGTATACCCCCCACACCACCAGCACGGAATCTTTTGACACCGTGCGGTAACTACTCGCAATATGCAGGGCACCTCTATGCTATATGTTGGCAACTTCCGCTCACACTTTATTCGTTAAGAGTGCGTTTTCCCAAATTTCCGCAAGGTTGTGGTCCCAGTAGGTAAGCTTATTGCCCAGCGTCACCTCCAGGTACGTTACCGGCTTACTGGTCAGGACCACTGTAGCTTCAACCCTTCTCATGACTTGGTTAAGTTTGAATTAGGTGAATTCATCGGTGCTGGAAGTAATAACTGCTGCCACGTAATCAGTGTAACCCATCAGAAACACATCCGCCGTCATTTCCATACACAGCAGTGCATAGTAATCAGTGTACCAGATGTAATGGTAAATCATTAAATTGCAA
>OZ022263.1:148512461-148552461 GCA_963978885.1 Nemotelus pantherinus
GAATAGGGATATTTTATGGATTACGTCCCAGAAGAATGGACAGAAGAGTTAATTAAAATCAGACAAAGTGGGTCTGTTTTCTAATACCCGTAAACTGGTCTCTAATTCTCTGGTAATATCGTCCAGCGGGACTGTTTTATTGTTTTTGAATTTAGTAGACAATTCTATCTTTAAAACATTGAAAGTCCTGATTGAAGTGTTATTCAGAGAAAGTCGTACGTTCGCGCTACGTTTAACTTTGGTGACAAAATCTATAAGTTGGGTTTTTCCCAATGCAGACAATGTTAAGCTTAATAATTCTACTATCTTCAAAAAAAATATAATTCTTTGTACTTTCTTTCAGAGGTGCGAATTCTTTTTATGGCAGTTTTCTAATACCTGTTAACTGGTTTCTAATTCTCTGGTAATATCGTCATGCTGGGACGATATTACCTGAGGTTTATTAGAATTTCTGTGCTGGTGATGCTAACTTCACACCAGCTGTGGCCAATTTAAAGGTATTTAGCACAATATTGTGCTTAATTACAATTACTATTCAACGTTAGAAAATTGCATTGAGGCCCGGGTCCTTTATCGTGGGCATTTCAGAATGAGGCTTACGCGTGGACGACTGAGTGTATTTGCCGTGTTCAATTTTTACTGATTAGTACATTCAAGTACTTGGCAATAGATTGCAAATGGAACACTATCTTCGTTCATTCGAGCTGATTCCAGCCTATCAAATTGTATGCAGTTTTCAAATGTAAAGCAGTTGAATATATCCGGAGAAACTATAAACTATAACTATCGATAAAAACTATAAACTATCAAATACCACTATCGATAGAAAATATAAACGCAACTAACATAGGTATATGTCGTATAACGCTCTGCTGTGCAGATAGCCTTTGTCAACAGAAAGAAGACAGATTGAAAGCTATTTAAATATCTGGTACGATCCCCACTGGAAACTGCTCCTAGGAGCATTGACTACTACCATGAATTGGATCGGGCGGTTGACACTCTTACTAATTCTCTTAACTTCGCGTCTAGGGAAGCATGTAAACCACCCTCAGCCAGCAGCAATCCTAAGCCTCCCTGGTGGAGTATGGAAATCAGCATCATACGGAGAGAATGCAGAAGAGAGTTTAATAGCTCGAAAAGATCTAATGACTGGTCGCTGTATAAAACAAAGCTGAAGGTTTTTAAGTTTGCCGCACGCAAGGCAAAGTGGTCCTCATGAAGATCTTTCTATGGAAACGTAGAGAGTCTCAGTGAGGCTAATCGCCTTCGTAAAGTCTTAAGCACGACACCGAAAGCTATGGAGTGCATGATGAACCCTCAGGGCATTTGGACTAGTTCGAGCGCAGATACTCTAACGTTCTTATGGACGCACATTTTCCGGGCAATTATTGCCCTATAAGGACAGTGCACTAAACGGAACTAGCTTACGGTATAACGCCGCCGTTCAGAATATCAAACTTTCAACGGAGGTGGGCTATTAGCTCCTTACAGCCGATTAAATCCCCGAGCCCTAATGGTGTAATTGCGGCTGTCATTCAGCAGTACATCGAAGTATCGCTGCGATGGCTCAGGGAGATTTCTCGTATGTTTCCACCAGCTGGCAAGACGCTAGAGTTGTGTTTATTCCAAAAGCAGGAAAAGTTTCGCATGTTAAGCCAAAGGACTACCGTCCTGCTTAAGATTTTGTAACTAACTAACTCAGTCCTGCTTAAGATTTTGGAAAGGATCATTGATTGCCATATTAAAATATCAATCGATTCTATGGTGATCTCGCAGTCACAACACGCTTATACCAAAGGTAAGTCCTTATTGAGTAAGTTGAGAAATCTTTTGCTTTTAAGGAATATATGATTACCGCCTTCTTGGACATTGAGGGGGCCTTCAACAACGTAAATTCTAGCACAGTTTTTCAGGCTTCCTCGGGGCTGCATGTGGCCGAGCGGCTGATTGCTTTTATTGCTTCTCAAAAGTAGAGTGGCTATCTTCTCACTGGGAAATGCCAGAGTGAGACGAGGAGTCAGTACGGGCACACCTCAGGGTGGAGTCCTCTCTTCCCTGCTGTGGAACATCACGGTGAATACTCTTCTAATCAGGCTGAACCGCGCTGGCTGCAAAGTGATTGCTTATGCAGACGACATACCTGTAGCAGTGTCGGGAAAGTATTTATTATCATCGGCCTCACAGTTGCCCTGAAAACCTCAATACATCGACATCAATTGAACAACCGGATGAAATCAATTGAACACCCGAATGTCTCGACATCTCCCAAAGAGATGCACGGCATTGAGCAACAATCATGGAAACTGTACAAGGACCAGCAAGGGATATAATAGCCGCTTGGCTGTCTGTGAAAATGTCAATATTGACCCCGAATATTTGACTACACAGAAACCAGTCGATTGCCTGTAAAAAAGCCGCAACTTCGGCCTGAAAGACACTACAATGGTCTGGTAGACGGAAGGACAGCTTGGGGTTCACAACTTCCGAATTTATTGTTTAGCTTTGAGCCGTCAGTGTACACATGGATAAGCCCGCTTTCGAGGGTGACACCATCACGCCATTCATCTCTACCAGGAATGCGAGTTGTGAACTCCAAATCTAGTAAGCACTGCGGAACGATGTAGTCAACACCCTGGAGCGGGATCTCCCTCGACCAAAATCCTCGCATGACCGAATTCTGTTCTTTAGTTTCACAGCAGCAAGATTAGCTTGCTGTAAGATAAGTAGATTGGTTGGCAGCCAATGAAGTAACACGAAGAATGCCTTAGTAGGGGGGGAGCGGAGCGCTCCAGCTACCAGCAGTGCGACCATCCTCCGCATTTTTCAAGCTGCCGTTTGTAGGTAGTCTTAAAAGCAGCCTGCGACCAGAACGCTACCATAAACAATATAATTGACTTAACCACAGCAATATAAAGCCAAACAACAGTACAAGGCTGTAGTCTCCAATTCGCTCCTATGGCTATTTTACAGCAGTAAAGAGCGTTGAAAGCCTCCCGTGCTCTTTCTGCTACAGTGTAGGTCCATAGTAACTTCGAGTCAAGGATCAGCCCTATGTACCTGACCCTCTCGCTCAAGCTAATGGACACCTCATTCAATTCATGAAACTCAAAAGAAGGAACTTTGTACTTATTTGTAAACAGCACAAGTTCCGTTTTATTACGATTCACATTCAAGCCGCACTCACCACTTCAACGTGAAAGTATGTCGAAACAGTGATTTAGCGATCGGTTAAACTGGCCAACAGGCAAAAATATCTCGAGGATGCTTAGAGATCCTGGGCAGTTGAATCATACTGTGCAATAGCAAAACAGTCCTGGGTATCCATGGATGCCCATCGCACCAGGAAGCTTTTAGGCTAAGCTCGAAGCACTCTACGCTGCACTATGGGAGTTTTTACCGGCAACTGCCTCAAAGAACGGCATGCACTACGATTGGGAGTGCAGTTTAACGATTTCGGTCGGAGCTGTCAATTTAAAGGGGAAAGTGAGTTTTTTCACGGGAAGCAGATTGTTTCCCGATTTCAGTGACTAGAAGAGAGTCACAAATTATTGTGGCATCGCAACGGGCCTCTTTTGTGCCTATGTGTGTCAAACGGCAGCCCTCTGTGGATCAGCCGCCACTTTAACCTAACCTTACCTAACAAGATTATCTCTTTTAACTTTCTACCCACTATACAGGCTTTTTCGAATTTCCTAGCTACCAAAACATTCAATATAGCCTTAAAAAGAACCAAAGCAACCTACTAACAAAATGTAACTACCTCACGGGAAATAAAGCTACACTATAAACCCGTCATTCCATGTCTCATAATCACCCGCAGCTAGCGAACTTAGCAAAACAGGTTTTTACTAATTTTCGAAGAAAATAAGTATTAAACTCGTTTCGCCGAATATTCATATTTCTTTATATATATATATATATATATATATATATATATATATATATATATATATATATATATATATATATATATATATATATATATATATATATATATATATATATATATATATATATATATATATATATATACATATATATATATATATATATATATATATATATATATATATATATATATATATATATATCTATCTATTTATATATATATATATATATATATATATATATATATATATATATATATAAATAGATAGATATATATATATATCTATCTATTTATATATATATATATATATATATATATATATATATATATATATATATATATATATATTTATATATATACAGGGTGTTTGGTACTCGGTGGACACTATTGTAAGGAGGAATTACTTGATTTATTTTAAGCAAAAAATTGTTTTACAGGGTGGTCCGGTTTTCAAAATGTACGAAGTTACAGGCTGGCCAATAAAACTGTTTCGGAACTGTACCCTGACTCATTTAAATCATTATATCTTGAAAACTAATAATAGTAACGTATAGTTTTACGGCTTGTTTTTTTAAAGAATCAAATAACCTTTAATTTGATGTAATAATTTAAATTGTAACTGTACCTGATTTTGAGATATTTTCTTGAAAACTCCAAATTTGAGCACTTCTACCATGCAAATTTTGTGTTCAATGTCGTTTTTCTCAGGAAATCTCATGAAAAGATGCCATTTTAATTTTAGTTTTTTGCATGCCATATTGTTGGCTACAAAAGTTGCATACATACTTATGATTTAGATTTTACCATTTCGCAAGTAATAAGCGAAAATACATATCGCTTAAAAACTGAATATGACTTAAAGTAACGATCGTTTTCGATCTACACTCTTTGCTTGAACTGAAAGAATTTATTAAAGGTTTTTACGCTTTATTTCAAAAATTTTAAGCTACAGTAAATGTTCAAAATGGCCACCTTCATTTTGAATACACGCTAAAGCTCTTTTCGCAAGCGTTCTTTTCATATTCATACTTCTCAGCTGCTGCCTCACTTCTTTTGCAGCCGCATCGATCCTGGTATTTAGGTCTTCCCAATAGGATACTTCCGTTTTATAGACAAGAGCCTTCATCCGTCCCCATACAAAAAAATCCATAATCGTTAGATCAGGAGAGCTCGCAGGCCAGTATATTGGTCCATTTCTACCGATCAAGCGATTGGTATAATTGGAATCCAACCAATCTCTGACTGGTCGGCCATAGTGCTCTGGAGCACCATCGTGTTGGTAAAACATGGAAATAAATCGTTGCAGCGGAATATCCTTCAATAAGTCCTGCAGATCATATCTTAAAAAATGCACGTAATTGGTACTATTTAAAGGAGGTGGGAGCCTAATAGGTCCAATCAAATCGTTTCCAATCACTCCTGCCCATAAGTTTACGCTGAACCTATGCTGAAACGATGAAGTCCATCTCGTGTGTGGATTGCACTCAGCCCACGTATGTAAATTGTGGAAGTTTGTGATACCGTCCCTGGTAAATTAGGACTCATCCGTCCAGAGAATGGTGTTCAAAAAATGTTCGTTGTCTAATTGTTTCTCAAGGAGCCAATTGCCGAATTTCATCCTTTTGGCCAAATCGATCGGTAGCAGCTCCTGCACTGGTGTGTGATGGTAGGGATATGAACGAGCTGCTTTAAAACACTCCAAACTTTCCACGTTGACACGTTAAACTGCAACGCCAAGCGTCGAATGCTGATTGATGGGTCAGTTTCCACCGCAAGCAGTATTTCTTCATCGGTCCGTACAGCGATTGCAGACGCAGGATTTGCGTTTGCTTCGCTCGTCCTAACGCTGCCAGTTTCCCGAAAACACTCTCCGTCCAGGAATCCGTCGATAAGGATATCTCTGTTGATACAAAGATTGCGCCGCTTGTGAATTTCCCCGGCACTCTCCATATACGTACATAATATCTGCATATTCGTCATTAGTGTAGTGAGACATTTTGAGCTTATGTGTCAAATTTTAATGATATCTTCTAGTTCGAGTAATGTACCGAAACTCACAATAATTTGAAAGTGGTTCTGTTTTTTTAGGGTCTTAATTTTTTTACGTATTCCATTGATAAAGGCGAAGAACTGTACCCAATTTTACCTTTAACATCCAGGTAAATGCTTCAAAAATGTTGACACTAATTTAAATTTAGTTTATTTTATTGATAGTTTAAAAAGTAATTAATGCGCATAATGTACAAATAACAATTAAAAACTCTAGCGCACCTGAACCGCTAGAAACACTAATGTTCGAAGAACAGTAGAAGACTCGTGCAGGTTTTGAGTGCATATTCCACCACATGAGCTGCTTATTACGGCCAAACTGTTTCAAACGCCAGGTTTTACTTTGGTCTCAAGAATGCATTATAACTCATATGGTGGAAGGTTTCAGATATTACCACTGGCATGAATTTCAACGTTTATGAGAGCAAAACACGGGTTAATTATATTCGTTATCAGTTGCTTATTTCACATAATTTTGAAAGCAGCCTCTCATATAACATCAATGAAGAAAATGCTCAGTGCCTGCAGCACTGTAACTGAAGTTGGTGTTTTGGGCTGCGATCCGAAAAATTTGCAGAACTTTGCGAATTGCAACATTGATTATTTATTTTAATTGTAAATGTTTCCGGTATGAATACTAACTGTAAGCGTTTATTGATACAAAAGTAGCACAACCGACTCGTGCTGGCAACCTTCTGCCAGTATCAAAGCCAAGAATATATCACATCTGCTTCACGTTGTTACATAACATTCGAAGTTAAAGGAGTATACAGAAATTTAGAGTTACCTGCAGCGAGTTTTTTCAAATAATCGAAAACTTAATATTTGCTGTTTATTGTCACTACCATATCATTACTATTTGAAAATTCTACAATAAAACCGCTTAATAAAGATATTGCAATTAAACACAAAACCAACAATAGCTGGCAACCCTATCGTGGCTTTTCAACCAAATTAAGCCTGAATAATGTTTATAACAGGTTTTATGAATTGTAATTCGTATTGATTTCGTGACTGCACTGGAAGTTATAGTGCAAAAAGTTTTATTTTCCTGAGCGAATTTTCAAAACCAAAGAAACAAAAATTACCAAAGCTGGTAGCACCAATCAAATTTTTCAACCAAATTTCCACCAAACAGAGATTAGAGTTAGGTTTAGCTACTGTGCCAATTTCATGAAAATCTGGTAATTTATTCGCATTTCATAGGGCAAAAAGCAGTTTTTTTTCTTTGTAATTTTTCAAGATGGCACCACTGGCACAGACTTGCCCACAATTCAAAATCGCTTCTATCAAATCTGGTCTTACTTAAGTGCAATGCATTCTGTAAATTTTAGCTGTATCTGATTATTGGTTCGTGAGTTTCCGTGAACAGAAGTTTTTGATGCTAAAAATATAGGTTAACTGGGAGAGGGTTACCGTTCTTGTCCGACATGAAATTTCCAAAGTTTTATTTTGAACGTGTAGATAAAACATAAGATTTATATACAGATTGGTTTTATTGTAAGAAACGGACATTTTTTTGAATATTCGATGGTTTGAATGTTTTCACTTCCAAATTTTTTTTTTCAAAATAAAGACACCAAAATTATCATAGCTGGCAACTCCAACCGAATTTTTCGACCAAATTTCTACCAAACGTGGCTTAAAGTAAGGTCCAGCAGTTGTGTGACTTTCGTCAAAATCGAACGATTCAATCAGAATTTATAGGGCTAAAAACAGTTATCTTTTTTAGTGGTTTTTCAAGATGGCACCACTGGCACAGAATCGCCCGCATTTCAAAATTACTTCTATCAGACCTGGTCCTATTTAAGACCAATACATTCTGCAAACTTCAATAAATTCTGCTCATCGGATCGTGAGTTTCCGTGAACAGAAGTTTTTGATCCTTAAAATATAGGTAAATTGGGCAAGGGTTACCAGGCGTGCCCGTTATACCATATCTTTGTTTTTTTTTTTTGATTATGTAAACAAAGCACAAGATTTACATATGAGAGGCTTTTTTTTGAAGAAACGGCATTTTTTCAAGAGAGACGATGATTTGGAGGTTTTCACTTTCAGTGCCTGCCCTAGCTACAGGGCTGCCAGCACGCTCATTAAAAGCTACACAAATCTACAACTAAATAATATCAATATGTCCTGAAAATTTCGTAATGATTGAATAGCTCTGTCAAAAGTTATCGCAATTTAAAAATTTTCAAATTTTTCCGTCCTCTTTTTAGGCACCCAGCGCACACATAGGGTTAAAAAATTCCAAAGCATTATCCGATTCATATGTAAAACACGTTCGAAATTTATTTCGTTAACTTTATTTTTGCGAAAATTATTTGTGCACGAAATAATAGGTATATTAAAAATATCACTTAAATGGCCGCCCGCCGGCGCCAAAAGGTTAACAACAACTGACATTTAAAGAGACCTGGACCTATTCTGCATATACACCAATGTATCCTGAAAGTTTCAGCTCAATCGGATGGCGCGTTCCCGAGATTATCTCACTGAAATTTTTTGATGATATATATATATATATACATATATATATATATATATATATATATATATATATATATATATATATATATATATATACATATATATATATATATATATATATATATATATATATATATATATATATATATATATATATATATATATATATATATATATATATATATATATATAGATATATATATATATATATATATATATATATATATATGGAAACATGAATTTTTGGCCGAATCGATTTTAAAACTAATGTTCTTCGAACATTAGTAAAAATATTATTTTGAATGAGGGCTTCTTTACAGCAAATTTACTTTTGAAGCGATACGTATTTTTGCTTACTACTTGCGGAACGGTAAAATCTAAGTCATAAGTGTGTATGCAACTTTTGTAGCCAACAATATGGCTTATAAAAAAATAAAATTCAAATGGCATCTTATCAAGAGATTTTCTGAGAAAAACGACATTGAACACAGAATTTGTGGGGTAGAAGTGCCAAAATGTTGTGTTTTCAAGTAAGTATCTCAAAATCAGGCACAGTTACAATTTAGGATGTTACATAAATTTAAAGGTAATTTGATTCCTTAAAAAACAAGCCATATGCGTTATGATTATTAGGTTTCAAGATATAATGATTTAAATTAGTTAGGGTACAGGTCCGAAACAGTTTTATTGGCCAGCTTGTAACTCCGTAGATTTTGAAAACCGGACCACCCTGTAGAACAATTTTTTGCTTAAAATATATCAAGGAATGCCTCCTCACAATAGTGTCCACCGAGTACCAAACACCTTGTATATATATATATATATATATATATATATATATATATATATATATATATATATATATATATATATATATATATATATATATATATATATATATATATATATATATATATATATATATATATATATATATATATGTGTATATATATATATATATATATATATATATATATATATATATATATATATATGTATATATATATATATATATATATATATATATATATATATATATATATATATATATATATAAATATATATATATATATATATATATATATATATATATATATATATATATATATATATATATATATATATATCAGCAAAATGATTAAGGGAGATAATCTCCGGAGTGGCCGATGAGATTGAGCTGAAACTTTCGAAAAACATAGATGTATATAGTAGATAGGTCCATGACTTGCTTAAATTCAGATATCTTAAATTTTTTGGCGGCGGCGAGCGTTTTAGTGAATTTTGAGGTACTCCTATATTTTCAAGCAGCGTAAATTTTTGTTAACAAAAAAGTATTGGAAATGAAATCTTGTTATTTTCTTAGCTTGTCTATGATAAAGAATTGGAAATTTAGACCTGTGTGTGGATGCAGCGTGCCTTAAAGTAGGCATGGACTTTTCCAAATTTTGATTTGTCATTTCTTCTGACAAAAACTATGGATCATCGTGAAATTTGTAGAACGTATTGATCTTGACTAAAATTTGACACACATGGATTTCCAAGATAGTACAGGTAATGCTCTAGCTGCGGAAGGCTCCTGAAAAAAAAATCCTTCAAATCATTGTCCTTCCTGAAAAATTATTGATTTTTGACAAAAAGTTCAAATCATTGATAAATTTTTATCTTTGTTCATCATGCCAAGTCAAAATTTTTAAAATTCCGATTTGCACAAGAACGGCAACCCATCACCAAATTACCTCCATTTTCAGCACTCGAAAGTTCTGTTCATGAGAACTGACGACCGGATAATCCGATCAAAATGAAATTAACAGGACATGTTGGAATGAACTAGGACCAAGTCTGATAGAAGTGATTTTGAAATGCGGACAACCAAGTCGCAGTGGTACCACCTTCAAAAATTATTGAAAAAGAACCGCTGCTTGGCCTATAACTTCCGATTCAGCCATCAGATTTAATTATAATATTTGGATCTTACTTTAGATAATATTTGATGAAAATTTGGCTGAAAAATTAGAATAGAGTTGCCAGCTATGGTGATTTTTGTCCCCTAAATCTTACAAATTTGCTCAGCAAAATAAAGCTTTTTTCCCTATAACTTCCAGTCCTGTCATGCAATCAAATTGAAATTCATGCAGTAGATAAACTTTGATGTGGACCAAATGTCGTAGGAATTTCGTACAAAAATCATGAAAGGGCTGCCGGCTATGACCATTTTTGTATTTTTTTTGAATATCTTTACTGAACGATTATGTCATTAGATTTGCGACTGGGAATGATTTTGCCATGAAAATTAAGAACAAATATTAACGTTTTAAAAATTTGAAAAGTTTCGAGGATGGTAACCCTAAAATTGTTTTCACCCGTATAACTTCCATCGCAGTGATTCAATGGAAACGAAATTTGCTGGTTGAGTTTAACTTTACGTGAAGCAGATTTTTTATAGACCAGTATTTTGCTTTGCTGCTGACACAAGGTAACCAGCTTTAGCCATTTTCATAAATATTGCACCAACAGATGCTTCAAATAACATGCTCATATAGAAAGCATTTGCAATAAAAATAAGAAAGCAATTTTGAAATTTTCCGAGTTTTGAACATTTTGCGGATGGCTGCCTCAAACAACGTTTAACCGCTAAGCCTTTCGATTTAATCCTCCGATGAGAACGAAATTCAAAGAATAAGTTGATTTAAGTATGAGCTTGTTATGGTAAACTTATTGCTGCTTCGTTGGGAAAGTGTAGCCGGCACTGAACATTTTCATCATTTGTATTATAGTTGAGTTTTTTTGCTTTGGATAATGAATGGTTGATATGATTCTACAAAAAAGTGTATAACGTTTTTCCACATTGTCACTGAAAGACAATTTCTTCGAAAATTAGTTTTCTAGCGGTTCTAATGCGGTAGACTTTTTTTGATAGAATGGTATGTTAATTGTTGATGTACAAAAGTAATTAGCCAGTTTTTGAAATCAAAAATCTGCCATTTGCGTTATCTTTTGCTTTTTTTGCAGCACAAGCCTTTTTTGTCCTTTTCTCTTGCACCAGAATAAATGAAACTGTTAATTTCTGCTGCAACTGAGGTACGCGACCAGACTTACAATTTTGAATTTTGCAACTGTCCAAAACAGCTGACTGTTTACAGCTAGCAAAGTTGCGAGTCGCGGCCAATGGCGTTGGTTATGCCGTAGCTAAAATAGTGCTGCCAAACTGGCGCTGCTATAGTAGTAGCGTTTACACCGTACAGCTTATTGACCAAAGTAAAAATGGCGTAATATCTGAAAGGAGCTCAAAACTTAGAACAAAAACACCCTTGCACTAAGGCTTCCAGATTGCGAATGTCACTCGAAACTAGAAATCCTATTTATGACTGTTATAGTGTTTATACCACTGCTACCTTCACACTTATAAACGCGCTAAATTTTAGCAGCGCTAAATTAGCGTAGTCAAAATAGCAGGCTCGGCTAATTTAAAAGTGGTTTATACCGCTGCCAAATAAGCAGAGCTTACTAATTTGGCTACGGCATAAACGCACTCAATGTCTGGATGGCAGCATTTGCACCCATCCACACATTGGCCGTTTCTTCCGACTTCGGCTCGCCTGGCCTTGACGAATATGTATTTGCTACATAAGAGTCTATTATCAAGTTACGGAATGTCAGAAAAAAGTCATCGCGCAAATGAACGATACGTACGCTTTGCCAATTTTCAAAAATGGGCTCGGTGACCAGCTCAAAAATACAATATGTTCGGCAAGGCCTAAAGCTTCCACTGAAAAAGTGTCATAAGTTCAAGAAATTGAGATTTTGAAACACAAACTAAGAGTAGTATAATGCGGAATGGGCATAGACGAAATGGGAAAAATAAAAGAAGAATATATGAGCAAACATACAGGAATAAAAGAAATAATAGAAACCAAAGGGACAGTAGAAATTAAAAAAAATTCTAGCGTACCTGAACCGCTAGAAGCACTTATGTTCGAAGAACAGTAGAAGAATCGTGCAGATTTTGAGTGCATATTCTACCACACGAGCTGCTTATTACAGCCAAACTGTTTCAAACGCCAGGTTTTACTTTGGTCTTATAACTCATATGGTGGAAAGGTTTCAGATATTACCAGTGGCATGAATTTCAAAGTTTACGAGAGTAACACTTGTTAATTATATTCGCTATCAGTTGCTTATTTCACAAAAATTTTCAAAGCAGCATCTCATAAAACATGAATGAAGAAAATGCTCAGTGCCTGCAGCACTGTAACTGAAGTTGGTGTTTGGGGCTGCGATCCGAAAAATTTGCAGAACTTTGGGAATTGAAACATTGGCTATTTATTTTCATTGTAAATGTTTCCGGTATGAATACTAACTGTAAGCGTTTATTGATACAAAAGTAGCGCAACCGACTCGTGCTGGCAACTTTCTGCCAGTATCAAAGCCAAGAATATATCACATCTGCTTCACGTTGTTATATTACATTCGAAGTTATAGGAGTATACAGAAATTTAGGGTTGCCTGCAGCGAGTTTTTTCAAATAATCGAAAACTTAATATTTGATCTTTATTGTCACTACCATATCATTACCATTTGAAGATTCTACAATAAAACCGCTTAGTAAAGATATTGCAATTAAATACAAAACCCACAATAACTGGCAACCCTATCGTGGCTTTCCAACTAAATTTGGCCTGAATAATGCCTATAATAGGTTCCATTAATTGTATGAAATTCGTATTGATTTCATGACTGCACTGGAAGTTATAGGGCAAAAAATTTTATTTTCCTGAGCAAATTTTCAAAACCAAAGACACAAAAATTACCATAGCTGGCAGCACCAATCGAATTTTCGAACCCAATTTTTATCAAACATGAGTTAAGAGTAAGGTTCAGCCACTGTGTCAATTTCATGAAAATCTGGTAACTTATTCCAATTTCATACGGCAAAAAGCAGTTTTTTTTCTTTGTAATTTTTCAAGATGGCACCACTGGCACAGAGTTGCCCACAACTCAAAATTGCTTCTACCAAACTTGGTCCTACTTAAGTCCATTGCAATCTGTAAATTTCAGTTGTATCTGATTATTGGTTCATGAGTTCCCGTGAACAGAAGTTTTTGATGCTAAAAATATAGGTTAACTGGGAGAGGGTTACCGTTCTTGTCCGACATGAAATTTCCAAAGCTTTACTTTAAAGCATAAGATTTATATAAAGATTGATTTTATTGTAAGAAACTGACATTTTTTAGGAGTTTCGTTGGTTTGAATGTTTTCACTTCCAAATTTTTAATTTTTCAAATTTAACACACCAAAATTATCATAGCTGGCAGCTCCAAGCGAATTTTTCAACCAAATTTCTAACAAACGTGGTTTGACGTAAGGTCCAGTTACTGTGTGAATTTCGTCAAAATCGAACGATTGAATCAGAATTTATAGGGCTAAAAATAGCTATCTTTTTTAGTGATTTTTCAATATGGCACCACTGGCACAGAATCGCCCGCATTTCAAAATCACTCCTATCAGACCTGGTCCTATTTAAGGCCAATACATTCTGCAAATTTCGATTCATTTTGCTTATCGGATCGTGAGTTTCCGTGAACAGAAGTTTTTGATGCTCAAAATATAGATAAATGGGGCAAGGATTACCAGGCGTGCCCGTTATATTATATACAATTTTTTTTTTGTACATGTAAACAGAGCACAACATTTACAGATGAATGGCTTTTTTTGAAGAAGCGGCATTTTTTCAAGAGAGACGATGATTTGGAGGTTTTCACTTTCAGTGCCTTCCCTAGCTACAAGGTTGCCAGCACGGTCATCAAAAGCTACGCAAATCGACAACTAAATAATACCAATATGTTCTGAAAATTTCGTAATGATTGAACAGCTCTGTCAAAAGTTATCGCAATTTAAAAAATTTCAAATTTTCCCGTTCTCGTTTTAGGCGCCCAGCGCGGACATGGGGTTAAAAAATTCCAAACATTATCCGATTCACATGTGAAACATGTTCGAAATTTATTTCGTTAACTTAATTTTTGCAAAAATTATTTGTGTGCGGAATAATTGGTATATTAAAAATATCACTAAAATGGCCGCCAGCACCAAACGGTTACAGATAATTGACATTTAAGGAGACCTGGACCTATTCTGCATATATGTATATTAATGTATCCTGAAAGTTTCAGCTCAATCGGATGGCGCGTTCCCGAAATTATCTCACTGAAATTTTTTGATGATATATATATATATATATATATATATATATATATATATATATATATATATATATATATATATATATATATATATATATACACATATATATATACAAATGGAAATTTGAATTTTTGGCCGAATCGATTTTAATACTAATGTTCTTTGAACATTAGTAATAACAGGAATAATCATGGAGACAATAATAATTATAGAAATATTAACCATAGAAATTATGATAGAGATACAGGCGACAGAACAAATCATCGTAGCAATAATCAGAACGATAATATAGGGAATAGATAAAGCAACAGAAGTTGTAATAGCTATAATAACTGTAACAGCAAAAATCTCAATGGCAATAGGAGAAATATACATGTTGTGTCGGACCAGTAAAACGCCCTAGTCTCCGGAGAGGACACAATGAACCTCTCGGAATAAGACACACGAATAGAAAAACTAAAATCGATAAAGTATCTAATAGTTGCATAAATTTTGTAAAACTTTATAATTATGAGGCAGATATACAACTATCATTTTTAATCGACACAGGTGCAATTGTGAAGATTTATTTAGGGCTTTAAAACACAAAATAGAGGACAAAGATAAGATTAAACTGACTGCGATTACGAAGGAAGTAACCACATCTTTGGGTACCTCTTCTTTAGATTTATTAACTGGGAATCAATGGATAACAGAGCTGTTTCACATAGTGGATAGTAATTTCCCGATAGATACAGATGGTATTATTGGTAATGTATCAAGATATCAAGGAATACGGCGGTAGCTAGTTTGATGTCACTTGAGCGTAAATTTGCAAAGGACCCAGACTTGTATATTGAATATTCAAAATGTATCCAAGAATATCTAGATTTGAAACATATGCATGAGATTCATAACACAACAGACATATTAGATCATCCAAATAATAACAAGGAATGAAAATTATCTAACTCACCGCGTAGTATATAAGGATAGCTCAACTACAAAAGCTCGTGTTGTGTTCGACGCTTCACGAAAGACGACCTCTGGAGTGTCTTTAAATGATTTGCTTCATTGTGGCCCAGCACTCCAAACCAACCTAGATGAAATTTTTTTTTGCTGAAATGGAGATTTTTACAATACGCGTTTGCAGCAGATATCGAAAAAAATGTATCGACAAATCCGAACACATACCGAAGACGCTGATCTTCAGCGCATTGTCTGGCGTAATAGCCCCAATGAGCCAATCCGCGATTACTGTCTCAATATTGTCACATTTGGAGTGAAATGTACCCCATTTTTGGCGAAACGCACACTCAGGAAGCTTGCAGACGATTCACAACCTTTGTTCAAAATGGCGCGGCCAGCAATACTGAATGATATCGGCCTGCTTCACATTTGACGTAATTAGAGGCGTTATTAGAGTTGAATTCCTTAATAGTAGATTTGTGATAAATATCCCCTTAAGGAACACCAGGTCCAATCGTTTACTAAAGGAATATCCGCATTTCACCATATATGCAGCTAATGAGCCGGTGAATAGATGATGCAGGATCTTCAATGGCTTTAGCAACCTTTATTCCCCAACAATTTCCAAACTATCCTTAAAATCTTTCCTTACCCAAGCCATTTGTACACCATAATTTTTAAGCGCTTGTTTAATTATAGTTTTTAATTGTTATTCTTTTATTTCATTGTTATTTTACTTATTGTCTATTTGAAACTTATTTGTTTACTCAATTAGTTATTTATTTATGAGTTATTTATTTTTACTTAACACTTTTCTTTTTTTTTAAATAATTTGATATTTCATATTTATATGTATATATATGTACTTATGCCTTGTTTGGCTAATAAAAAATAGATGATATTCTTCAGGAGGAACGAGTTTAGAATCGGCATTGGCTAAAAGAGATGAAGTTACATAGGTATTACCCAGGTATTATTAAGCTCAGCAGGATTCAAACTAAGAAAATGAGCTGCTAACCACAATCGAATTTCACACAATATACCTTTGGAACAGTGCTGCCACTTCAGAGCTTTCATATCGTATCCAAATTCATTAAAATTAGTAAGAAAAACGTATCCATCGTATCCAAAACTTTAGCAATGCGTATCAAATTAATACCTTGGTATAATAGGTCTTCATGGTCAGTGGCGGCTCGTGCTTGCTGAGATTGGGTGGGCCCAGTTTTTTATTGTTATCCGAACAAATTTTCGTTGATTTCGTTGCATGCTGGTCAGTTTTTTCAAATAAATAAAATTTAGTGTTTTATATGCACACCTTTCAATCGATCCAACCATTCTTTTTGGCCCAGTTAGTTATCTACTACGTTTACGCAGTAGATAGACTTCCGAGAAATATTCAATTTCAATGCTCCTCAGTATAAAATATATGAAACTAAAACACTTGTTTCAAGTGGTTTAATATACATATATACATGCAAAATATTCTACATCAAATTTAACATTTTTCAAACGTATTTAAAAATAAAGATTAAAGCGTGATGCACTATATAATTTACTACACATGCTTGTAAATTATTTGGTTACGTCTACTCTTTGATGAAGCAAAGAGATCAATTATTTGGTTGTGAAATTTGAAATTGTAGCCTTCTCGCAACATTTTAACTAAATCCCTTTCAATTTCCATTGTACTTAAATCGGAAAGCCTTGTCTGACAAATTTAATTCCGTAAAAGGGTTTTTACTCTCTTAAGAGCTGAAAAACTTCGTTCAACTGGAGTGGAAGAAGATGCCAGTGAAGCAACTTGACATAGCAATTTATAAATATCCAATACTTCCGTTTGTAACTTATTATCAGATATAAAAATTAAAAGGTCCGATAAACTCTGCGTGATTCCAAATTTGTTATGATCAGATTACTACACACAAAGTTCGTTTCGTTGCTTAATTTTTTCAAACATTTAGGAGTAGCTGTCGATAAGAGAGTCTAGTAGATTTTTAAGAAAAGCCTTCGCAAATGATTTGAGATTACTACTATTAATGAAACTGATAAAATCTATTTTTTTCATATCCGAAAGGTTTAGTTAGATTAGTCTAAATTTAACGCATGAAGTCTTTTAAAATAAGTTTTCACATCTGAAATGCTACCGTAATCTATTTTACATCTTTTAACAGGTTGCCCAAAATTACTGCAAACATCGTTAATTTTTTTTTCAAAATATGTATCGTCTCCTCTATATGATTTTAATGTTAGTAGTAAGTTACTGACTCGCTCTTTACAATAATTAATATCTGCACTTAACTTTACAATAATTAATATTTCAAATAGAACACCTGTTTGTTGACACATAAGGTTGATAGTTATAGACCGACAAAATACGCCTGAAGCCCACAGACTCTTTAATCGTTTCTCTATGTTGGACAAAGGCTTCATCATTTAAAAATATTTTGAAGACTTCCAGCAACTCATTTGTACTTTTTGAAAGAACTTAAATTATTCGAGACTTATAGTTCCATCGTGTAATGCTGCAATCAGGTAGCCACCTACGATTAACTTTATCAACTACACTAGTTCGCTTCGTCGAGTTGGAAAAAAATAACCCAGTCAAATTCACGAAAAAGATGCGGCATTCTTTTATTTTGCAAGTCCCCGATATCACAAAAGCACCATCATAAGTTTGTCCCACTAATATGCTGGCAATATCGAAATGCTTAAATGTTTAGTTAGTAAATTATAGAGATCTCCAGCTTTTTTGCCTTGACTTACATATTATAAAAAAAAACCATGAATCTCTCTACTGTAATGCCTTGTTCTGAAACTTATCGAAAAACCACTGATAGTTGAGACAAACACTTGGTGCCAGTGGACTCATCGATTTGCCAGGAATAACAGGGAGCGTTATGAATCTCAGCAAGTATAAAGCTTTTTAATGTAGTACAAATATAAAGTTTTTTTAACATAGTACATTTACTAATGATGAGATGGTTTTGAACAGTTTTAAAAGTATCACTGAAAACGGAAGACTCATCAAGAAAAAGTTTAAATCGTGTAAGTGTTTAGCGCTTTGCTTATATTAACGTTCTCTGTGCCGTCTTCACTTTACTATTTTCTTTCCTACGCATGCATGATACAAGCAAGCCCCAAGCCAAAAGCAAGCCCCAAGTCCCAAGCAAGCACCGAATCACATAATTTTCTGATGGAGTCATTTTCCATCTCATTGAATGAAAAAAACAGATACCTTCAGAATGCAGCTGAGCTCAGACCTCCACATAATTTTTGAAACCGTAATAAAAAAACCTTGATTGTATTTAGTCTTTCTAACGCCATCTGCAAGAGCTATTATTGAAGAATTTGGAAAATCTGTTAGCACAGTTTATGGACTAAATTTATGCTAGCTGATTTATTTCCATTTTATAAAAGAGTTGTCTTTTTTTTATTTTATATGAAAGATGAGAGGTGCATTTTTCTTCTTGGAATTTTTACACTTTGCACATTTTACACCCAGGATCTAACCTAACCATTGTTTCAAATTTATCCTGAGAAGACAAATTAGCATTTCATGCTTCAAATCCTGAAATTAATTTTCTTTTGGGATATATTTCAAAAACAATCATGCAATAGGTAAATTCCCATAACTATTCGCTAATTTTTCACATCAGAAAAATTTGCATCTTTCGGATGCATGCAGGTGTACATAGATTTGTCTTGTATTGTCAGTACAATATTAACACAAGTCGCATTACATTTTTTTCATAATATTTTTCACAAAAATACTCCCATTAATGAAATATACTATGATCTAACTAAGCTCATTTATAGTTTATAATTTGACAAAAAATGCTGAAAAAATACCACAAACAATATTTCATTCATTCATTCATAAACCGAACTCTCCTGGTGACGCACGCACAAGCATAGAGCTAAGAGAGACTTGCGCGCGTCATGATCTTGTAGTTCTTTGATTCAAGCTACGCATGTAAACGCATGATGGGCTGGCCCAATATGCAACACAGATTTTGACGCGATTGCACACGTCAATTTTCCGTAGATGAAGAGCCGGCCCAATATACAAAATCAATTTTGTTGCGATTGAAAGCGTCAATGCTCATAGATCGCAGCTTGGACTGGTAACAACGCATAGTGGGCCGGTGATGCTTGGGCCCACCGAGCCACATTGATGAACAGAAATCGATAAACACACAAACGCGAACTTATACCTTCGCTTATACTTATGTTTGTAGCATAGTGTAGATGATGTAGAAGAATTATGAATGGGCTAGTGATGCGTCTGCCCGTCGTGGCGTGTATGGGACTGAGAAGAGGAATATACATTTATGTGTACAAGATGCAGGTGTATATTGTATCGCATAGTTTATGCTTGTAGCTTATTGTAGTAATTGTTTTATATGTATGAAAATATGTTGATACATTGCGCGATGGACATTCAATGTATGTATGGCACTATGTGATTTTACGTCATTGCAGTGTGAATGAATGATATAAAAATGTGCTGTTGCTGGATTAAAATTATAGAAGGATTTATTATGTTAAACGTATATGAATTAATATGTAAATGATGACTCAAACTTTTAATTAAAATTATTATTTATGTGTTTTAGAGGGTGGGCCCGGCCCACTTTGCCCACTGTGACGAGCCGCCACTGTTCATGGTTCTGTAAAGCCATTTTCGTCAACATTTAACATAAATCGGCGATTCATGCCACAGCATATAGTAAAATTGAACATATATTTTTGAAAAACATCAAAGTCTTAATCAAAAAATCACATCAATAACAAATCAAATGCATAAAACTCGGCAGGAAGCTAACAATTTTTTTGTTTCAAATTTTCTGCTCATAGTAGATAATTGACGGGAGGCCCTTTTTATTATAAATGAAGAAGCACTGCCGGTTTTGGATGCCCTGTAAGGGTGTTATCAGGTACGGTGTCGAGAAATTGGCTCTGCGGATCTGTCGAAGCGGCAGGCCAAAGAGCTCTGTTTCAGAAGATCCGATAAATGTGAAACCTGACTCAAAACAGGTGGCCCGAATGGCCGGGGAACTACTTGAAAAGGGGACTATCACCTGTCTGAGCAATTTTATAGGTACATATCGTTCAACCAGCGAAGAAAGTGTAGGGGGATTTCAATAGCTCGAGAAATCTAATGACTGGTCGCTGTATAAAACGAAGCTGGGGGCTTTTAAGTATGCCGTACGCAAGGCGAAGAGGGCCTCATAGAGATCTTTCTGTGAAAACGTGGAGAGTATCGCCTTCGTAAGGCTTTAAAAATGACACCGAAAGCTATGTTGTGCATCATGAACCCTGAGGGCATTTGGACTATTTCGAGCGCAGGTACTCTCAATGTTCTTTTGGACGCACATTTTCCGGGCAATTATTGTTCATCAAACGAAGCAAGCTACGAGCTCAACACCGTCATTCAGAATATTTAATTCTCAACTGAGGAAGGCTATTAACTCATTTGAGCCGTGATGACGTCCTTGCTGCTGATATCCAGCAGACCATGGAAGTATCGCTACTATGGCTCAGAGAGATTTATAACGCTTGCCTGCGCTTATCGTATGTTCCCACCGGCTGGCGGGAAACTAGAGTTGTGTTTTTTCGTAAAGCAGGGAAGGTTTTCTATGTTAAGCAAAAGGACTACTGTCCAGTAAGTCTTAGCTTTGGCCTGCTTAAGATTTTGGGAAGGATTTTACAATTTTGCAACGAAATTATTCGCCATTCGTCAAAGACTGCTGCATAACTCTTTGGTAAGATGGGAAAGGCATTCAGTATAAGGAAAAATATGTTTTAGCAGCGGCCTATGTATTTTGAGGATTGCAAGAATTCACCTACTTAGCTCTATATATAAACTATTGTACATTATAAATTATTATATGTTATAAATTATTGTACATTTTCGATAGTTCCTGAGCTAGTTCTTCAGATACATTTGCTTTCTTTCCCGTTTCTTGAGTCATATCATGCTGATGCCCATTTTGAATAGAACGCCAAACTTTTTCGAAAGTAAATGCTGCTACTTCTATTTGAAGTGGATAAATATAACAGTATGATCAAACTGTACAATCAAACTTTTCTATCTGAAATATAATGCAATGGAAATCGGAAAAAAATAATTGTTATGAACACACGTTTTCGTGCAAGTAAATTAAAATTGACGAGAAAAGTATCCATTTCGGGGACAACGTATCATAGTATCATACCGATTTGTCAAATTCGATTCGTATCCAAAATGATACGAAGGTATCCAAAGTGGCAGCACTGCTTTGGAAGACTGTGAGACTTGCCCAACTCTAGATATGAATCTAGACAATGGTTTTAAAACGCTCGGCATCATTTGGTATTCAGTAGCAGATGAATTTGCATATAAGATAAGCATTCATTTTGCGAAGCGAAAAATATTATCAGATATTGCTCGATTATTTGATCCACTAGGATGGATATCTCCAGTCGTTATTCTGGCAAAGACATTAATGCAATCCTTATGGTTAGATAGTGTAGCATGGTATGATCCAATTCCTACTAATGTTTCATCCAAATGGCATAATTTGAAAATATACTTAAAATCACTACGCAGCTTAAGAAAACCTAGATGGCTGAAAACTGAAACTGATGATAGCGTCGAATTGCATGGGTTTAGTGATGCCTCTCAGAAGGCATATGCAGCAGTTGTATATGTTATTTCTTGCAGTCGAGATAAAATTAATTCATTACTTATGTTAGCTAAAACGAAAATATCACCTGCAAAAACCGTTTTAATTCCACGTTTGGAACTTTGTGCAGCACTTTTGCTAGAAAAAACTGTGCAACGTATTATAAAATCTTTGAATATAACCAGATCACCGATACATCTTTGGACAGACTCAACTATCGTGCTGGTGTGGTTATCAAAGCACCCATCAAGCTAGACGACGCACATAGGGGTATTTAGTAGATCTACGCGGTCAAAAGTCAATTTTGTAAAAGTAGCTCTAGTATCGTACAATCGCTACCCGACCAAGTTGAAGAGTCGAGGAGTATTATGCCGCCGGTCCCCACCCCTCTCGACACTCGGTTCAGCGTCAGCGTCTCTATCTAAACGTGATCGTTCTCTTTGTTGCACGTAATTTTTCCAGGAGTTTGAACAATAACTCAGTTTCTCAGTGTCATATGGTTCGTTGGGTGGTTTTCTAAAAAAAAATACTATGGATTTAGATACTACAGGTAAAGATGCGTAAAGTTTTTGTAATTTGGAATTATTTCAATGTAAATTTAATGATATCTTAGTACATGTGAAAATGGTGTTCCATTGAACAAATTTTTAAGCAATATTTTGCAATTACAAAGGTATTAGTTGTACTTCAGGTTACGTCCCGGCTTTTTTTTTTTTGTTGCAGTAGGTATTTTAAGGTTTTAACTAAAGAACTATGATGAAATTTGTCACGGATACCCGTGGTTTTTACTTACTTCGGGTCCCTCAAAAAAATAGAATCAAAAAACGGACTTATTGTTTTTGATGTTAAAACAAGTTTTTTTTTTGTTTTAGTATCATCAGGTGGCTCTTACCTTAAGGTATGGACCCGGAAAAGGTTATTTGTCAAAATGCAACAACAAAATTTGCCTACTTTTGAAGAAAAATTAGATTATCTTGAAAGAGACTTGTTATCATGTGAAGACTATTCAGAACAACAAACGAAAGACATAAAACACAAATTTTCATACATTAAATCAGAATTTAAACTGAGGTGGCTTCAAGCGCACAAAAAAGAAGATGTTTTTATAAAAAAGAACTCTAGTTGGTTGCAAGGAACATTCGCTGTACCAAAAGTGCAGATAAAACTTTCAGCAGGTCGACCACAAAGGTCATTTAAAGAATCGAGTGAGAGAACTAAAAGACGAAAAACGGAACAACTTCGAAGTGCAATAAATGACGATGTATTGATGCATGCTGCTCAGTCAACATTACGCACTTCTGGTAACAGAGATGCTTCAAAATTACTTAAAGAAATAACTAAGTCTCCGAAGCTAGCTACACGATACAAAACAGTATATTCTGAGTTTATGAAGGGATACGAAACTAAATTAACACCATTACAAGCTCTATCTATGTTTGTTGAAGCCGATCTTTCGAGAAGACAATACCAAATAATTAGAAGTACAATGAAAAAGAGGTATCCAAGCTACAGTGTGCTTCAAAGAGCAAAACAAGACTGTTATCCACCCGAACAATCTTTCCAAGTGTCTGAAATTTGCGCCGAAACTAAATTACAAGACTTGATGAATCATACGGTGACAAGATTACTAACATATTTAGAAGATATTTTACAGGGTTTAAGTCTAAAAGAACGGAGCACTTTAGAGTTGATTAGCAAGTGGGGTTGCGATGGCTCCCAACAAGCACAATACAAGCAAAACATGCAAACTGATGCTTCAGATGCTACCGTTTTTCAAAGTTGCTTCGTTCCTTTGAAATTAGTGTGTGGCACAAAAGGAAACAAAGTAGTCTGGCTTAATCCAACTCCATCTTCACCTAGATACTGTCGTCCTATGCGAATCAGATTTGTGAAAGAATCTGTTGACGTTACAACCGCAGAAATTAACTACTTCGAAAATAACATAAAGTTATTACAAAATACCGAATTCATTCGGGGAGAAAAAACATTTTCAGTGAAACATACAATGATGCTAACTATGGTAGATGCTAAAGTGTGCAATGCTGCAACAGGAACATCTTCTACAATGAAATGTTATATTTGTGGGGCTACTTCAAAGCAGTTCAATGACTTAACCATCAAATGTGATATTAATACCGATGCATTATCCTTTGGTCTTTCTGTGTTGCACGCTAGAATCCGATTCTTCGAAAGCATATTGCATCTATCATATAAACTTCCAGTACAAAAATGGCAGCTAAGATCAGAGAATGACAAAGCCATAGCAAAGCAAAGAAAGGCAGAGATACAAAAAAAGTTTAGACTTGAAACAGGTTTGATAGTAGATATTCCGAAATCAGGCTTCGGTAACACGAATGATGGTAACACCAGCAGACGTTTTTTTGCCAATCCTAAACTAGCAGCTGAAATAACTGGGGTTGGCTTTAACTTGATTTACAGACTGAAAGTTATTTTGGAAGTTATTTCGAGTGGTCACAAGATCGACTTAAATAAGTTTACCGAGTATGGAATACAAACTGCAAGGCTTTACGTCAAATTGTACCCATGGCTTCCGATAACCCCAACATTTCATAAGATCCTGGTGCATGGTGCAACTGTGATACAACACGCATTGCTACCTATCGGCCTACTATCTGAGGAAGCTGCTGAAGCACGAAACAAACATTTCAGGCAGTACCGACAAAACTTTGCACGTAAAGTTTCCAGGGAATCATGCAATCGTGATGTCTTAAATAGACTTCTTCTATGCTCTGATCCCTTGGTGAGCAGCATGAGGCCAATACGCAAAAAACTGACGAATCCATTTTCGAAAGAAGCCATAGAAATGTTTATACCAGCTGAACCAAATCCAATCAATGATGACTCGGACTCAACGGAGGAGTTAACAGAAGACGAGACATCTATAGAAGACGAGGAAGAGTCTTCTGACGAAGATTCATAACACTCATCATCAAAACATTTTTGATTTGTTTAAAATTTTATTAAGTTTGTGTGTATCATAGTATCGCTTATAATAAAAAGCAGCCAAAATCATCTAGATTTATACTCTTTCATTCTATATCATCTATAATGCAATACAAAATTTAAGAACGCTATTTATGATAATAAATCCATAAGAAATAATTTTGACCGCGTAGATCGACCAAATACCCCTATGTGCGACGTTTGTTGCCAATCAAACCACGCAAATACATGAAACTGTAAAGGAAGTTCCTTGGAACTATGTGCCGTCAGAGCAAAACCCTACAGATGTTACCCCACAAGGTTTATCTCCTAAACAAATACTCGAATGTGAGATCTGGTGGAATGGTCTTTCATGGCTAAAAGAAGACAAGAGAAATTGGCCCGTCAAACTATCACTACCAGCATGCACAATGGAACAAAAGAAGAAATCAATTATGTCACTAGCAGCATTTCAATCTGATACACAGTTTTGAGACTTATGGCTACAAAAATATTCTTCCTTAACTCGTTTGATTCGAGCTAACGCTTATTGTTTAGGATTTATCGCAGCTGTAAAAGGAGATCATTGTACCGAGGCATACTTGGGCACTACTGAGCTTGATTCAACACTGAAATTTTGGATTAAATATACGCAACAAAGTGACTGTAAGGCAGAAATTGAATTTTCAAAACGTAAGCAACCCATTGCCAATAAAAGTAACCTATTAAGGCTAAATTCTTTCTTGAGGACCGCTGGGATTCTACGAGTTGGAGGTCTACTTGCAAATGCTAATCTGCCTTACAATACTAAGTACCCAATAATCATCTAAAAAAGGAGCAAACTATTACCCCTAATACTATTAAAATAATATAAACTTACTTTACATGGTGGAGTGCAACTTATGCTAAACATAATCAAACAAAAATTCTGGATTATCGATGGAAGAAATTCTATTCGTCATTTTATTCAAAAATGTATCGTATGCTTCAAGCAAAAAGCTCAAACAAGAATTCAATTAATGGGTAATTTGCCAGAGCAAAGAATAACTCATTGCGGCGTGGACTATTGCGGTCCTATTGATATCAAGTTATCAAAAGGCAGAAGTTCCAAATGAACGAAAGGCTACAAAGCTATTTTTGTTTGCCTTTCTGTGAGGGTGATTCATCTAGAATTAGTTGGCGATTTGTCAACGCAATCTTTTCTAGCAGCTCTTCGACGTATTGTAAGCCGGCGCGGGCTATGTAGTCACTTATACAGTGACTGTGACACTAACTTTATAGGAGCCAACAAAGAGCTGAAGCAAACACTAAAGTTAAATGAAACACTGGCACAGAAAATTGCTAATGATGGTATTTCATGTCACTTCAACCCGCCAGCATCTCCACGCTTCGGTGGATTATGGGAAGCGGGAGTGAAATCCACAATACACCATTTAAGAAGAATCGTTGGAAGTGCACTTTTAACATATAAAGAATGGTATACAGTGCTAGCAAGAATAGACGCCTGTTTGAACTCAAGACCTCTCTGCCCACTGACAAATGATCCCAATGATATAAATGCCTTAACACCAGGTCATTTTCTTGTAGGTGACACATTACTCGCAGTCCCAGAAGACAAACTATCGGACATACAACTCAACCGACTAGATTGCTGGCAGCTAACGCAACGCTTAACCCAAGACTTTTGGAGACGGTGGTCCATGGAATATTAAGCTCGATTGCAACAAAGGTCTAAATGGAATCGCAGCCATCCAAATATCGAAATTAATGATTTGTTACTTATCAAAGATGAACGTTTGCCATCATACAAATGGTCATTGGAACTTCTGGTGGAAAAGATGGATTAGTACGAGTTGTAAAAGTTCGTACATCCACCACAGAATTAGATCGACCTATTACGAAAATATCACTATTGCCCGTAAAAAAGGCTAACAAAATGGAACAACCTTGAATTAAATTTGTTAATGAATTAAAGTTTAGAATCGAAACTTGATGAATTGAATTTTTGAAACCGTGAAATTCTAGTTCGCACACAAAACATTTAGCTTGAGTATCAGAATGCCTTAGTCAGTATGCAATCCTCATCCATTTTACATAGGCCAAAAGGAACTCTTCGGAATTAGAGTTGGCCTTCATAAGTCACGATCGAAGTAAATTTGCGGTTATCCTTTTCTATTTGAACATGGAAAAACCCATCTTTTAAATATATAATGCTGAATGCAAATGCGTGTCGAAGTTTATCCAGAATATCTTCAATTTAAGGCAAACGGAAACGATATTTTTCAATAATTGGATTGATACGACGGTTATCAATAACAGCTCATGGTGGCCCGTCTTTTTTCCTCACTACATGCACTGGACTTGAATATTCAGATGCTGAATGTTGAATGATATCTCGCTCAAGCCACTCTTTCACTTGGTGGTCAACGATCTCGTGCACAATCATTATTTTAAAAAATTGACATTTTAATCTGAATTTCTTTGGTTTTCCTCGAGACATAATCATTGACGGGATTTTGTATTAATTCCTTGTCTTTATTTCGAAAGGTTTATTTTATGTTTAACTCTTTGATTTATTGTATTAATGTGCATTAGAAGTGCATCTGCAAATTTTTTCCTTACATGAAGCCCTCTTTCATTTAGTATTAAATCAGCTTGATTGAAGAATTCATTGCAAAGGATGACTTCAACAGACATAACGTTATTTGATACTACATAAAATCGCGCCTTGTATTTGGTCTGGTCTATAGTAACGCTTGCCTCGTATGACCCTTTTGGATAAACATAATTTCTCCCAAAGGTAGTGATTACCATATCTGTTCTTTCCAAAGCGAGGGAGCTAATCTTTTGTAAAAAATTTTCCGAAAAAATGTTGTTATGGCTTCCTGTGTCGACTTAAGTATTCACAGCAATACCATCAAGTAGAATTTTCTTCGCCATTCGATCTTCCCCCTGCTTACTCACAGCATTTAGGCGCGTGATGTCCGAAGTGTCCGCAACCAAAGCGATTCAAGCCTTTAGATTACACTGATTTGTGCCCTTTGTTTCCACAGTTAAAGAATCGTATTTTATAAGCTTTATTTGCATCGTCTTTATTAATTGTCGTCTTAACTTTTTGCATGTCTACTTACTTTCTCTGCCATTTTTCGTAATTATCCAGCTTCCTTCTGAAGTCTTTCATTCTATTTGCGTCATATAAATACATTTTGTTCCGCGGATCGTCACCAATCCCATCAATAACGTACTGGAGGAGAGATTCTTCCCCAAGATTACATACAAGCTAATATTCCAGGCAGCCCCTGGACACGGACGGTATAGCTTTCCACCATCAGCCCCTTCAGTCTTCTTGCGCACAAAGCATGTTAAAGCTGCCTTTACGCCATTTTGATCTCATTGTCATATTGGAGGGGAACTACTTGGATTTGACCCGATTTGACAATGAGTAGTTAAAAAACTACTACCATCTCCTTCAATGTAAATCTAATGGGCATGTCCACTCCATTTCTACTAATTCACTGATTCCAGGCATGATTCATTTTTTACCTTTCTACGTTTCATGTGAAGCTTATGTATTTCTCACTAAATTCGTCGCAATGAGCCTGCTTCAATTTTCGCCAAGAAATTAACTTACGCTCACTCTGGGAAAAAAAATTTTGCCAATCTTTCCAAAGAATTCTTTCCCACGATAAGCTTCTCCGTTGCATTCTATCCTAATAGAACTGCCGTATCCTCAAGCTCTTCAATCCATCGGTTCACTGGATAGCTATCCTAACCATTAAATGGACGAATGGATCTCTTACATTTACAACGCATTTCTTTGCTTCACCATGTCGGTCGCGTTGCTTGCATTGGCTTGTGTGGCATCAGAAATACCACTTTGGCTGTCTTCATCTTTGGCATGATCACGATCGATTTCACATTTTTCACACTCATCGTTTTCATCTTTATTATTCGTCAGCTTGCTTAAGTTCACTAGAACATCGCAAATTCTATTACTCATTTGCTCCACGCTTCCTATATAGTCAATGCATAACAAATTGCACACAGACGCTAAATCCATGTCTGTAGAATGCTCCCACAGAAACGCGATTTTTTCTGTGTGTTCACCAGATCCGGCATCAAATTGAAAACCACTAAATGTCCTTAGTCGCTTTCTGTTAGAACGATTGCCTTCGTCACCGAACACTACTTTATGAAAAACTCTTATCGTCCGTAACGGAGCGGATAGGATGTTAAAACAAATGTTTGGAATTTTTGCTAAGCACGCCATTCTTATATCAAGTCACACGCGTCGTTCAATAACTGTTTTTTTACTGATTTTCGAAGAAAATTATTATTAAACTCATTTCGTCGAAAATTCATCATACATATATATATATATATATATATATATATATATATATATATATATATATATATATATATATATATATATATATATATATATATATATATATATATATATATATATATATATATATATATATATATATATATTATATATATATATAATATATATATATATATATATAATATATATATATATATATATATATATATATACATATATATATATATATATATATATATATATATATATATATATATATACATTTATATATTTACAAATATATATATATATATATATATATATATATATATATATATATATATATATATATATATATATACATATATATATATATATATATATATATATATATATATATATATATATATATATATATATATATATCTATCAGCAAAATGTTTAAGGGAAATAATCTCTGGTGAGGCCAATCCGATTGAGCTGAAATTTGAGGAGGACATAGATGTATATAGTGGATAGGTCCATGACTTGCTAAAATTTAGATATCTTTAACACTTTGGTAGCGGCGGGCATTTTAGTGAATGGTATTTAGGTACATTTAGGTACTTCCACATTTCCATGCAGTGTAAATTTTTGCTACAAAAATTTATTTGAAATTATCACTTATTGTGTTTTAAGCTTGTTTACGATAAAGAATTAGGAAATTTTGAGCCTTGTGTAGGCGCTGAAAGCCTTAAAGTTAGCAAGGATTTTTTTTTTAATTTTGATTTGTCATAGCTTCTAGGAAAAACAATAGCTCATCATGAAATTTGCAGAGCGTATTGCTGTAGACTAGAATTTAACACGCGTGGACTGCTACTCATTGTCAAATCGTAGCTACTCATTGTCAAATCGGGTCAAATCCAAGTAGTTCCCCTCCAATTTGACAATGAGTGCCAGGCATTTTTAACATGCTTTGTGCGCGAGATGATTGAAGGGGCTAATGGTGGAAAGTTATACCGTCCGTATCCAGGGGCTGGTTGAAACTGAGTCTGATCTGATCAGCACCAGTCAGGTCTGATAGAAGTGATTTTGAACTGGTTTTTGGCCTAAAGCTTCCGATTTAGCCACCAGATTTTAACTGAACTTAACGAAACTCATGTGATAAGTGGATCTTGCTGCATTTCTAATTCTGTAGTAATTTTGTTGAAAAGTCATGAAATGGTTGCCAGCTATGATGAACTTCGTAATTTATTCACATTTCTTTATCAAGCGATGTTGTCATTCAATTTCCAAATGGGAATAATTCTGCTATGACAGTTAACAACAAACAAAATTTGAAAAATTGAGGATGGTTACCATAAAATTCTATTCACTCCTATAACTTACAGCGCAGCCATTCAATCGAAACGAAATTCACAGGGTGCGTTTAACTCAAAAGACAATTTCGTAAATATTGCACCAACAGACGGTTCCATTTTATATTCATAAGCAAAGTATTTACAAAAAAATAAGCAACCGATATTTAAATTTTCCGAGGTTTGCAAATTTTTCGGATGGCAGCCCCAGGCATAGTTTAACTACTGAAACTTTCGATGATATCCTTGGATGAAAACGAAATTCAAAGGATAGGTTGATTAAGCACGAGCACGAGAAAATAAGCAACCGATATTTAAATTTTCCGAGGTTTGCAAATTTTTCGGATGGCAGCCTCAGACATAGTTTAACTACTGAAACTTTCGATGATATCCTTGGATGAAAACAAAATTCAAAGGATAGGTTGATTAAGCACGAGCATGTGATGGTATACTTATTGCTGCTGTGTTGGACAAATGCTGCCAGCACTGCACATTTTCATCATTTTTGTTGTAGAAAATGCTGTCAGAAAATGATATTTGTTCTTTTGAGTAAGAAAAGGTTGATATGATACTACAAAGAAGTGTATTACGTCTTCACACATTTTTAAGTCACTCAAAGATGATTTCTTGGAAAATCAGTTTTCTAGCGGTTCTGATGCGCTGGACATTTTTTTAGTTCAAATCACTAAATTTTCAATTGTATTCTTCATTTCACTTGTATGTCGCGTCGTCATATGCATACACACTAGCACTCGTCGGTCGAATATTTTCCTTGTCTCGTCGGAGCCACTATATTTACCGTCACGTTATTTACCGACCGTTTTTACTCACTGTGTCGTCGTACACACTGACAACTCGGACACGTCGTTTACTTTTGCCTACTGCGTCGTAGACTTTCTCACTCACACTGCCGCGTATCGAGATTGCACGTTGCGTCTCAATGCTTGTGACTTTTAATTTTGTTGCTCATTATATCCCGGCTGAGCCCCTTAATTTGTGGGATTAAAGAAAACCAACACAATTTCGTTTTGATGAAATCGTTTTTTTTCAAAACTTTCGTGTTTGTGCTCCATGTTACTGCGTTGAACGTCGTTCTTCAACTGACTCTGCTTTTCGTGTTTGTTCTTATCGCAATGCACAATCCAACTGATGACTCATCTTCGTTGAGGCATGCGAGCGAGCACTCTTCTATGATTTTTACCATATACGAGGGTGGGGTGAAAAATTTCCGGCCTGACCAAACAATGGCGCCACTAGGTCTACTTTTGGAGCAGCGTCCTACAGTACCATTCCTTTCAAGCTTGTATGCACAGTTTCAGTCCAATCGTTACGTTAGATTGCGTTTGAGAGCACAGTGCGCGAGACGCCTCCGTTGATTTCGCGGATATGTAAAAATTGGAAAAACGTGCTGTCATCAAAAACTTCTATTTGAAAGGTTTTACACCAAAACAAATAAAACAAGAGATGGATTCAACACTAAGAGACTCCTACCCATCATATTCAACTATTAAGCGGCGGGTTTCCGGACTTAAAATGGGTCGTGTGAGATGATAAACCTCGCTCAGAACGGCCGGTTGAGGTCACAACTTCAGAAATGATTGAGAAAATCCATCAAATATTGTTGAAAAACTACAGGTTGAAAGTGCATGAGATAGCTGAGACCTGTTGGATGTCAACTGAATGTGTGCGAAATATATTGCACAACCATTTGAGTATGGAAAAGCTGTGTGCAAGGTGGGTGCCGCGTTTGCTAACGCTCGACCAAAAACTGATTCGAAAAAACATTTCTACCGCCAATTTGTCGCTGTATAGGCGTAATCCAAACGAATTTTTGCGTTGATTCGTAACTCCTTTTGAGACTTGGGTCCACCACTACACTCCTCAAAATAAAGAACATTCAAAACAGTGGGTTGGAAAGGGGAACCAACTCCAAAGAAGGCAAAAACGGAAGCATCTCGCGCACAGTGCTCTCAAACGCAAACTAACGAAGCGATTGGACTGAAACTGTGCATACAAGCTTGTAAGACGCCGCTGCAAAAGTAGACTTAGTGGCGCCATCTCTTGGTCAGGCCGGAAACTTTTCACCCCATCCTCGTATATATATATATATATATATATATATATATATATATATATATATATATATATATATTTCCTCCTTCCTTCCACTCTCTCCATCACTCAATCAGTATGCACGGTCCGTGTGCATCAACATATTATCAAAACATTTCGTCTTAGTACATCCCAGATAATTGAAAATTGGTATAAGGGAAGATACAATTGCTATTCATTTTTATTCCACTTCATACTTTAAGTTGTATGTTTGTTCTCATTGACATGTGTCCAGAGAAAAGTTTCCAAAAAAACTCTGGTATCTTCTTCATTTAAGATTTGTGTTTTTGATGTGCGTTTTCAAGTGTGTCTTGAACTCTATTATATTTTTTGTTAACTTGACCGAGTTCGGTAATGAATTGTAGTATGCGATAGCCTGCTGTACTGGATCCATCCTTAATCTATCCGTTTTTGGAACTGCAAGAGATAGATTTCTAGCAGTTCTGGTTTCTCGGTTAGTTATTTCTAACACAGTGCGGGGGGTGTTAAACCACTTCAGATTGTTGTTCAGGATGTTAAACATTAATTTTCCCCTTTCAAAATTAATTAGTTGTTGTATATTTAGTAATCCGATTCGAGTGTACACAGTAACTGTTGGTGTTAGAGTCGGCATTCTAAATAAAATTGTAATTGCTTTCGAAATAAGTCTTTCAATTAACTCTTTTTTTTTGCTTTGATGTCTGACTCCATTAAATAGTTCCGTATGTGATAGTTGAAAGTATATAAGCATTAAACATTATTAATTTTGTTCTAGTTTCCAAGAACTCAAATTTTCTTAAGGCTGCAATAATTGGTCCTACTTTATGCCTGATGGGGTTAATGTGTTGTTACCATGACATTTTCTCATCTAGGATTAAGCCGAGATATTTTATTGATTCAACTTTTTCTAGACGAATTCCGTTTATCTGAATAAAGGGGTTTATACCTGTAGGATATTTATTTTTTTGCTGGGAAATGATGTACTTGGTTTTGTTAACGTTTCTAAGCAGTTTGCTATGCCTGAGCCACACTCGATATGTTTCTAAATCTCTGTTAATTTTATACTCAAGAGATGGTTCATCCTTTTCAGAATATAAAAGAAGTTTTTCATCAGCAAAAAGGACTAATTTGCCAGACAGCTGGAGATGTTGAATGCAATTCACATACAGAATGAATAATACTAGTCCAAGAATTGATCCCTGTGGTATGCCCACATATATTGATGAAACGTTCTTGACTAATGCATTGTATTTGTTTTGTTACAATCCGCCTATCCAATAAAAAATCTTTTATTATCGAGATAAACTTCTTACGAATGCCATATTTTTCGAGACGTTGAAGCAAAATTTTGTGGTCAATGTGTCAAAGGCCTTCTTGAGATCGACAAAAATGATTATTACATAGTTGCCTTTATCTAAAGAGCTGCTCATGAATTGGACCGCGTCAAATGTGGCCACTATTTTATTGCTGTGTTTTTGTTGGAAACTGTATTGTATTGGAGCCAAAACTGCTGCTTCATAGATATGTTGTACTATATGCGAGTTTAAGATTCTCTCAAATAGTTTGCTCATTACACTGATAACGGCAATTGGCCGATAGCTAGAAGGATCCGAAGGATCACCTTCGTTAAAAGTTGGTCAAATTCGCGCCAACTTAAGGCAAGTAGGGAAAGAACCCGTCTTTAAATGACTATTAATAATTTTTGATAGAATCCCCGCTATTTCATTTTTAAGCATTTTGACGTCTTCGGATGTTAAATTGTCGATACCAGGAGAATCTTTGGTTTTTAATTTATCTATAATTTCTATTACTTCACTTTGCACTGTAGGTCTTAAATGGATACTGGCGTAACTTTCAGGAATTGTATTATCATTTTGCTCTGAAGCATTGTTGAATTGTTGGTTGATACTCTTTCCAATCATTGCAAAATAACTGTTCAATTCCTCTGCGATAAATTCAGGATTTGAGATCAACAATCCATTTATGGATAATTCATTAATACATGTTGATTGTTGAGTTACATTTTTACCTGTTAATTCGTTGATAATTCTCCAGTATTTTGAACTATTTCCAGCCGATGCTTCGAATTTTTTGAGTAAAATTCTCGTTAAGCTTCCTTTATCAGTCGATTCGACTCCCTTTTTAAGACTGTGTATCTTTGCTTCTTAATTGCGGAATTTATATCTGCCATGTATATTTTGTACGCTTTGCGCTTCTTCTTCGAGACATCTATAATTTTTTTGGTGATCCATGATTCTTGGCGTACTCTTATATGTTTTGTAGTTGTTACTTTGTTCTTGGCTTGAGTTAATATGCCAATCAGTTCTTTGAAATTTGTTACTATGTATATATATATATATATATATATATATATATATATATATATATATATATATATATATATATATATAGATATATATATATATATATATATATATATATATATATATATAGATATATATGTATATATATATATATATATATATTTATATATATATATATATATATATATATATATATATATATATATATATATATATATAGATATATATGTATATATATATATATATTTATATATATATATATATATATATATATATATATATATATATATATATATATATATATATATATATATATATATATATATATATATATATATATATATATATATATATATATATATATATATGTATATATATATATATATATATATATATATATATATATATATATATATATATATATATATCGCGTTTAATACTAATGTTCTTCGAACATGACTGAAAACAAGAAAACTGCAACGAAGGCACGCACACAAAAATAGAACTTGATCAATTTTACTGTCGGATGTCACCGGTGTGCAGATCCAAAAACCGTTCATTTATCATTGCGGCCGATCGTAGTCGTTTGACGGTTGCATTTATGCAAATATTTTGCCGGGATGCAAGAGATAAGCATCGAATCTCCGATGCATAATTAGTGCGTTTTATCTCACGTGTGATTTGAGTGAGCTGCGAATGAGTTCGACTTCAAAATGGAATCTGAAATAGAAGTATTTCTACACTGATTCTCTGTATAATAATATGAAATGACCTACCTTGACATTTTTGTTCATTTTCTGAACAATTTTTTTTTTATCGAATTCGTCGTCGACAATCAAACATACATAAATGTATAAATACACATTTATATGTCCGATTTCATGACACACTTCTTCAGCTCAGCAAAACCAGCATTTACTGAACTGAAGAACATTTCACCATTTCAACATACTCATGCATGTATGCTGAAAGAGGGCTCTGTTGAGAGAAAGAATATATAAATATGCATGCATTTTTCATCCACTACCAACTGTTAAGTGTTTCATACAAACTATAGACCAATTGGGGTTAGTTTAAATTGCCGCTAAAGTTAGTAACCGATTGACCATTCCCGAGTAGGGAATGAAGGATCTGTGGATAGATTCGAACCACACTCTCATCACAATTTTATTGATTCTTTAACAAAATGAGGCTACATTGGGAGTGACATAACTGGCTTATTAGTTGTGTTTCGGTCGTTAGTTTTTTTTCTTCAGCCAATTCATCGTTTCCGTCACCCAATGTCAGATCGTCAACTCCGTCATCATCTTCTACTGATTCAACAGTGTTCCTGCCTCTTCCTTTAACTAAACTCTTTAACGGCACCTTCATTCGCTTTTCTTTCAGCTTTTTGTGTTTTCTTCATACACCGTTTCTGCTTCTTTCGTTTGGAACCAGCAATTGTTAAAAATTATTGATTTCACATTCACATTGATCAACACTAAAACTAAACACTATTAATTTTAAATTGCCGCTCCGCTCTCAAATGCTAAATCTGTTTTTGAGTCGATCAGATTTCTAGCTCGCGACGCCACTGAATATTTTCGAACATGATATATTCTCATATCATGCGCCAAATATATTTTCAATAAATTATTAACAAAACTAAATGAATATCTATAATTTTTTCATGCGGAATACTACAAAACAAAACGAAAAGCACTGTTTTTCGTTATAAACGCAAAATTACAATATTCAAACGCAGCAAGTACCATTAGAACATCACTTGACAGACTTTGAGATCATCAAATACGAGTTTATAGCTGAAGATGTTAGTTTTTGGCCGATTTCCAATAAAACTTTAATCGGAACGCACAATCCTTATAAATGAAAGACATTTCTTCATATTTCCCCGAATAATTTTGTCAAAACTTTCACTAAATTGATCACATTAAACCAGAAAGGCGAACGGCCACATCAGCTCCTGAAGCCGATTTCGCGAGCACCATAACACGAATTATGTTACAACTAACAACACAGAATGCAAAGTCAAAAAAATTTTTCACTTTTTCACATTTTCACTAGATAATTTCGATGTCTTTTATTGTATATGAGAACAGAATTCACAAAATTAAGACTTAAATGTGGAAACCAACGATTTCAGCTCCCTGTTCCCACGCTGAAACAGAATTCCGCACAACACACTTCATCTTACCCGAAACTAGGATTTATTTAGAAAGGTTTCTTTTCGCGACCTTCTTTTGTATCCCGATATCACTTCACAAATTGAGTTTACTCGCCCACCCGCACGATTTATTTAGAAAATTTGGTGGCCATCTTGATACTGTCAAAATAAGATCGGTAACATATGTTCGAAAAAGTACTGCCAGGATTGAAAATAGCTTGAGGGATGTTTTGGGAAATCGTCGCCTCGATTGCGGATTTTTTGATAACATTTTTCATAGATTTTATTATATTTGCAGCAAATGTAGCTTATATTGTATGTGTTTGATGAAAAAATATTTGAAGGATATATTTGGCGAAAAATCTAATGGATTTAACTTCAATGTTTATGGCTAAAACGTACTGAATACAACAAAATTAAGCTAGCTCGAAACTTTTTAGCCAATCAGGTGTGAAATAAATGTGTGTTACAGCAATTTTATGGCATGTTGAAACAGCATCTTATGTTGTAGATTGGTACTGTTATTTGATGTCTATTTATTGAAAAAAGTGGAAAACTCTCAACTATAATTACACATCTGTTTAAATGCATATATATATATATATATATATATATATATATATATATATATATATATATATATATATATATATATATATATATATATATATATATATATATATATATATATATATATATATATATATATATATATATATATATATATATATATATATATATATAAATATATATAAATATATATATATATATTAGGGCGGGCCAAATTTTGTGTCGATTAGACCTGCCCCCTAAGATGATTATATGGACAATTCTAAGCAACTTTGCCGAAGGAACCATAGGTCTATCTTGATTTTCGAGTCTCCCACTTTTCAAAAAAAGATTTTTTCCCTATAACATCATTTTGATTCAAAATTCGTTTTTTTATTCATCGTTATATTATCTTTTTTATGTGTATATGGGGGGTTTTTGGGGTCGAGAAATTCATTTCTGATCTTTATTTTTACCTATAACTACCGCCAGAGGGCGTTTCATGCATATTTTAACTATTTTTCGTCTATTTTCCGAGAAAAATTACAAGTTTTTCGGTAAAATTGATCTTTATTTTATTTTTTTCAACAAAAATTCAACTTAAAAAATAAGAACATGTGTAAAAAATAAAAAAAAAAATGAATTTAGTGGAAGAAAAGCGAAATAACTTATTTTTGAAAGTCTTTTTTGCTTTCAAGTCGGGGGTATTTTGCACGGCTTTCTGATGTAACTGCCATAACACTGTGTCGACTCTTTTCTAAAACACGTTTAGAAACGCTAGCCAGCAATTGAACATGTCTTTCCGTTGCTTGTATGTGTACCGGAATTCTTGGATCAGGCAATGGTGGATCATCGCATTCTAAATATTGTTCCAAATGATCATACGGAATGCTATACGTAAACGGTGGTTCGAATAAGACATCATCTCTATTTAAATCAATCATATTCGTATAATCTGTACAATTGAAGTTTATCAAAGGTTTTTGATAAACTCTAAGATGTGCCGGGTCGTACAGATTTCTTCGGTAGTGTAAAATTTTCTTGATTGCGATTTTTCGTGTCTCTTTTTTATCATCAAATAACATCGCTAACAAAATATTTTCGGAATGTGCGTAATATGAATTGTTTTTAATGACATTATTCACAACTCCGCGTAGATTTGTATCCAAATATTGTGTCCAACGAATGAATTTGTAAAATAATACACTACCGAAGACCACCGAATTATAGTACTTGATGTTGAAGTACATCGGCACATACACTTTCATTATGTATGTTGCCAAAATTTTCAAATTCCTTGATAGATTTTCAGTTGACACATACAACCGCAACAATCTATTCGCCTTGGTGAGCCAACGTGAATGTGCTATTGGTCCTGGTTTATTGTGAGATAAATCCGCAGGAACAACACCATTCGAAATTGCATTGGCCATTTTGTATAAGTACTTTGAATCGGTGGATAATTCAAATGGATCTAAATCAGGTGGCATGTTCTCTAGCACGATTATCTCGAATTCATCTACAAGCTGAAAAAAAAGAAATGAGATGAATTAAATTTTACCATTTAATAATGGAAAAAATCGATGAGAAAAATGACAAATGATACATACCGGAAGATTTTCACAAGTTTCAATTTGTTTGCCCAACGTTCCAGTTGTTGTTCGTGGTCCAGTGGTCGATGATCTTTCCAAAGTGTCAAACAAATGACGAAATGGCAGCTCGTTAAAGTGCAGCATGCACACAAACCAATGCAGCGGTCTATTCAAATGCAATTCAAATCGACGCAAAATCCCATTTCTTACGCCAGTATTTGTTGGCTCACCATCACAGCATATGCCGATTAATGCATCGAGAGCAATTTCTTTTTCGACGAAGAATGCATTAAATGTCATCAATTTGTGTTCAGCATCTTCATTTTCGACTTTTGTGTAGCCTATCAATTGAGAATTTGGTTCCTTCAAAACAACTAGATGTGGTTCTTTCACCATCCTTGCATGCAACTTCTCATCGATTTTTT
>OZ022263.1:148562461-148600688 GCA_963978885.1 Nemotelus pantherinus
GGAAATTATAGATAAATTAAAAACCAAAGATTCTCCTGGTATCGACATTTTAACATCCGAAGACGTCAAAATGCTTAAAAATGAAATAGCGGGGATTCTATCAAAAATTATTAATAGTCATTTAAAGATGGGTTCTTTCCCTACTTGCCTTATGTTGGCGCGAATTTGACCAATTTTTAAGGAAGGTGATCCTTCGGATCCTTCTAGCTATCGCCCAATTGCCGTTATCAGTTTAATGAGCAAACTATTTGAGAGAATCTTAAACTCGCATATAGTACAACATATCTATGAAGCAGCAATTTTGGCTCCAATACAATACGGTTTCCAACAAGAACACAGCAATAAAATAGTGGCCACATTTGACGCGGTCCAATTCATTAACAGCTCATTAGATAAAGGCAACTATGTAATAGTCATTTTTGTCGATCTCAAGAAGGCCTTTGACACATTGACCACAAAATTTTGCTTCAACGTCTCGAAAAATATGGCATTTGTAAGAAGTTTATCTCGATAATAAAAGATTTTTTATTGGATAGGCGAATTGCAACAAAACAAATACAATGCATCAGTCAAGAACGTTTCATCAATATATGTAGGCATACCAGAGGGATCAATTCTTGGACTAGTATTATTCATTCTATATGTGAATTGCATTCAACATCTCCAGCTGTCTGGCAAATTAGTCATTTTTGCTGATGACAAACTTTTTTTATATTCTGAAAAGGATGAACCATCTCTTGAGTATAAAATTAACAGAGATTTAGAAACATATCAAGTGTGGCTCAGGCATAGCAAACTGCTTATAAACGTTAACAAAACCAAGAACATCATTTCCCAGCAAAAAAAATAAATATCCTACAAGTATAAACCCCTTTATTCAGATAAACGGAATTCGTCTAGAAAAAGCTGAATCAATAAAATATCTCGGCTTAATCCTAGATGAAAAAATGTCATGGTAACAACACATTAACCACATCAGGCATAAAGTAGGACCAATTATTGCAGCCTTAAGAAAATTTGAGTTCTTGGAAACTAGAACAAAATTAATAATGTTTAATGCTTATATACTTTCAACTATCACATACGGAACTATTTAATGGAGTCAGACATCAAAGCAAAAAAAAAGAGTTAATTGAAAGACTTATTTCGAAAGCAATTAAAATTATATTTAGAATGCCGACTCTAACACCAACAGTTACTGTGTACACTCGAATCGGATTACTAAATATGCAACAACTAATTAATTTTGAAAGGGGAAAATTAGTGTTTAACATCCTGAACAACAATCTGAAGTGGTTTAACACCCCCCCTAGAAATCTATCTCTTGCAGTTCCAAAAACGGATAGATTAAGGATGGATCCAGTACAGCAGGCTATCGCATACTACAATTCATTACCGAACTCGGTCAAATTAACAAAAAATATAATATAATAGAGTTCAAGTTACACTTGAAAACGCACATCAAAAACACAAATCCTAAATGAAGAAGATACCAGAGTTTTTTTTGGAAACTTTTCTCTGGACGCATGTCAATGAGAACAAACATACAACTTAAAGTATGAAGTGGAATAAAAATGAATAGCAATTGTATCTTCCCTTATACCAATTTTCAATTATCTGGGATGTACTACGACGATATGTTTTGATAATATGTTGATGCACACGGACCGTGCATACTGATTGAGTGATGGAGAGACTGGAAGGAAGGAGGAAAAAATTAATATATATATACATATATATATATATATATATATATATATATATATATATATATATATATATATATATATATATATATATATATATATATATACATACATATATATATATATATATATATATATATATATATATATATATATATATATATATATATACCTATATAGAAATATATATATATATATATATATATATATATATATATATATACCTATATATATATATATATATATATATATATATATATATATATATATATATATATATATATACGAGGGTGGGGTGAAAAGTTTCCGGCCTGACCAAGAGATGGTGCCACTAGGACTTTATCAAAGGGATATTTTGAATGACGTCAGAGCTGAACGTATACGCACGAGAGATGAGAAAGTGTATTAGTGAGGCTTCACTCAATTTATTAAGAGGCCTATGGGGCATGCCGTCTCTACTTTATTAGTACTCTGGGTGTTTAACCATACCGCTCAGATTCTTCCAGCAGTATCTTTGTTTTGGCTTCAACAAAGTTTTGCGGATTCTTAAATGTCCTCCTTGTGGGGAGCTATGATACTCTTCTATTAGCTTCAATTGGTCGGTTTTACTCAGTATTCTTGTGAATGGCTTATTCCTTATTATTTTGAATTTCGAATGCGCAATATCATTTCCTTTCCGTTGCAACAAGTTAAATATTCTCTTAAATGTTTCTTTGTCTTTGGACTTTAATATGATATCATCATTCGCTAGTAAGAGTTTTTGGATTTTGTTACGTCTAGCAAAATTTTATAGTTTCTCCATAATCAAAACATATTCTGAATCCGAATTATTATCATTGTTCGCATCATATTTGTTGCTTTTGTTACGCTTATTAAATGTAAGCTTTTCATTGACGGAAACTGGTTTCGCGTCAGTATAACATTATTTGTACGAACATTATGTTCTTTAGTGCCCAGTATAAATTCTAATTTTGTAACACCGGTGACATCTGACAGTAAAATTGATCAAGTTCTATTTTTGTGTGGGTGCCTTCGTTGCAGTTTTCTTGTTTCCACTCATGTTCGAAGAACATTAGTATTAAAAGCGATATATTTATATATATATATATATATATATATATATATATATATATATATATATATATATATATATATATATACATATATATATATATATAAAAATATATATAAATATATATATATATATATATATATATATATATATATATATATATATATATATATATATATATATCTATATATATATATATATATATATATATATATATATATATATATATATACATATATATATATAAATATAAATAAATATACATACATATATATATATATAAATAAATATATATATATATATATATATATATATATATATATATATATATATATATATATATATATATATATATATATATATATATATATATATATATATATATATATATATATATATATATATATATATATATATATATTTATATATATATATCGCTTTTAATACTAATGTTCTTCGAACATGAGTGAAAACAAGAAAACTGCAACGAAGGCACCCACACAAAAATAGAACTTGATCAATTTTATTGTCAGATGTCATCGGTGTTACAAAATTAGAATTTATACTGGGCACTAAAGAACATAATGTTCGTACAAATAATGTTATACTGACGCGAAACCAGTTTCCGTTAATGAAAAGCTTACATTTAATAAGCGTAACAAAAGCAACAAATATGATGCGAACAATGATAATAATTCGCATTCAGAATATGTTTTGATTATGGAGAAACTATAAAATTTTGCTAGACGTAACAAAATCCAAAAACTCTTACTAGCGAATGATGATATCATATTTAAGTCCAAAGACAAAGAAACATTGAAGAGAATATTTAACTTGTTGCAACGGAAAGGAAATGATATTGCGCATTCGAAATTCAAAATAATAAGGAATAAGCCATTCACAAGAATACTGAGTAAAACCGACCAATTGAAGCTAATAGAAGAGTATCATAGCTCCCCACAAGGAGGACATTTAAGAATCCGCAAAACTTTGTTGAAGCCAAAACAAAGATACTGCTGGAAAAACATGAGCGGTATGGTTAAACCCTCAGAGTACTAATAAAGTAGAGGCGGCATGCCCCATAAGCCTCTTAATAAATTGAATGAAGCCTCACTAATACACTCTCTCATCTCTCGTGCGTATACGTTTAGCTCTGACTGCATTCAAAATATCCCTTTGATATAGACCTAGTGGCACCATCTCTTGGTCAGACCGGAAACTTTTCACCCCACCCTCGTATGTATATATATATATATATATATATATATATATATATATATATATATATATATATATATATATATATATATATATATATATATATATTATTTTTTTTCCTCTTTCCTTCCACTCTCCTCATCACTCAATCAGTATGCACGGTCCGTGTGCATCAACATATTATCAAAACATATCGTCTTAGTACATCCCAGATAATTGAAAATATGTATAAGGGAAGATACAATTGCTATTGATTGTTATTACACTTCATACTTTAAGAGCGTCCGCACACGGGTCGACATTCAATCGACTCGACTGCGACTCGACTGCGACTCGAACTCGAACTCCTTGCGATTTCCAATGTAAATGAATGGAGACCCGCACACGGGTCGACTTGTGCTCGACTCGGACTCGGTGCGACTGCGACTCGACTGCGACTCGTCTCGCTCGAAGTGTTTGGAACGGGAAATGTCGAGCAAGACGCGTGATATTTTTTTTCGAAATATATGAAAGTGTTTTTTTTTTATAATGTATGCATTATTAATTATTTTATTTTATGTATTATTATGATTGGTTCTTTGAAAAATATTAGTGTTGTTAAATATTAATGTTCACGTATGTATTTTTTTATATGTTTGCGTAATGTTACATATTGTAAAGTTATATACATGAAATGTTCCTATCTATATTTTAATTATGTTGGCCACAAAATAGTTGCACCTATATGTTCATAAAGGTTATTGATTTGTGATCATGGTTCCCTTCTTGTCTATAAATCAGCATAGATAAAGCAGAGCACAATTGATACGGGAAACTCGATCGTTTTGCGGAATAAGCCGCCGAAAGCAGAATCAAAGTGGAATTGTTTTTGCGGGATGATTAAAATTGAAAATTTTATAGAAAATGTTTTTTTTACAAAATGGTTTTGAACGTATGCACGGATTCTCATCAGACTCCAGCTTCCAGTGCTTACTTGACTGATGTGACCACTTGCAGTTGGAAATCAGTAATTTTTATTTACGTTAGTTGTGACAAATTTTAACATCTCCGCAAAACGCAAAACAATGGTGTTTGTGTGAGCTGGTGTCTGATGAGAATCAGTGTATACTTTCGAAACCACTTTGTCCAAAAGTTCAATAAAATTTTCAATTTTAATCATCCCGCAAAAACAATTCCACTTTAGCACCTATATATTTATTCAAGCAACAGAGAAGTGTTTATAATATAGTTTCCTAACAAAGAAACAAGCTTGCAATTTTTCAGGATGAATTTCCACTTACTGGAGAAGCTTTTATTGAACACTAGTTGTTGCTGCCAATGGCTAATGATTCGATTGGTATTGACATTCTTAGATTATATAGCAGTGCCATCTGCGAGGATAGGAATTTTGCACTTAGAGTGTGGAAGAGAGGCGTATAGCTATTGAATTTAGTTGGACCCTGGGACATGCTTGTCAGAATATTAATGGAAGTGCTTCATATCGGATTCAATAAAGGTCGGATCGTTATTACTTGTAGTGATCCATAGTGGGTGAATATAAGTTACACGTGACAAAGCGACATATACTAATAACATACAAGTATATAATATTATTGAAGATCTCTTTAGTAAAATTACTTTCAATAACCGACCAAGACGCACCAGATTTGCAAATCTGCTCAATGAATTCATTCATCACACTACTTATCACATAATGAGCCCATTAATAGGTTCTGTGGATTATTCAATTCTATAAGCAGCCACTACTCTTCGGGGATTACCAAATCAAAATTCAAAAATAACTGGTCCAAAGCCCATTCCACATCCGAACCCGATTAACTTCCATCGTTATTAGCCTAAATTTAATTAAAACAATGTAAAGTAAATGCTACAAAATTTGTGATGTATTGAAATATTTTTTAGGGCCATTTTTTATTTTATATTTATAATGATTAATTGTATTTTAAATTTATATTATGGTTTCTTGTTGTGTATGTTGCCTTGTTTCGTAAAATAAATATCTAAATAAATAATATATACTATTGTTTGTTTGTCAAAACTTCGCGTAGAAACGACCCGTTTCGAGTTCGAGTCGCAGTCGAGTCGATTGCATGTCGACCCGTGTGCGGATGCAATTGTCTACTTCGAGTGTGACGCCTATGACGCTTCGAGTTCGAGTCGCAGTCGAGTCGATTGAATGTCGACCCGTGTGCGGAGGCACTAAGTTGTATGTTTGTTCTCATTGACATGTGTCCAGAGAAAAGTTTCCGAAAAAAAACTCTGGTATCTTCTTCATTTAGGATTTGTGTTTTTGATGTGAGTTTTCAAGTGTGTCTTGAACTCTATTATATTTTTTGTTAACTTGACCGAGTTCGGTAATGAATTGTAGTATGCGATAGCCTGCTGTACTGGATCCATTCTTAATCTATCCGTTTTTGGAACTGCAAGAGATAGATTTCTAGCAGTTCTGGTTTCTCGGTTAGTTATTTCTAACACAGTGCGGGGGGTGTTAAACCACTTCAGATTGTTGTTCAGGATGTTAAACATTAATTTTCCCCTTTCAAAATTAATTAGTTGTTGTATATTTAGTAATCCGATTCGAGTGTACACAGTAACTGTTGGTGTTAGAGTCGGCATTCTAAATAAAATTGTAATTGCTTTCGAAATAAGTCTTTCAATTAACTCTTTTTTTTGCTTTGATGTCTGACTCCATTAAATAGTTCCGTATGTGATAGTTGAAAGTATATAAGCATTAAACATTATTAATTTTGTTCTAGTTTCCAAGAACTCAAATTTTCTTAAGGCTGCAATAATTGGTCCTACTTTATGCCTGATGTGGTTAATGTGTTGTTACCATGACATTTTTTCATCTAGGATTAAGCCGAGATATTTTATTGATTCAGCTTTTTCTTGACGAATTCCGTTTATCTGAATAAAGGGGTTTATACCTGTAGGATATTTATTTTTTTGCTGGGAAATGATGTACTTGGTTTTGTTAACGTTTATAAGCAGTTTGCTATGAGCCGGTTTAGACGAGCGATGTTGTGCTTTGCCAGCACAGAGTTTGCTGGCCGATGATGCTCGTTGCAAGTTTTGACGAGCGATTCCTTGCTGTGCTAGCACACAGTTTTTTATATTCGTAGCAATCGAACTTTGTACTAAACAATTTCTGAGCCTAAAATTTTTTCTACGAAAATGACATAAAAATCGCTGCCTTGCTCGATGGCCAACTATATCACTCGTGCTCGCTGTTCCGTTCCGTCCTTCACTTCTCTTTCCTAAAAGCTCGTGCTGTATCCAGCAAAAAACCGCTCGTCTAAACCGGCTCTATGCCTGAGCCACACTTGATATGTTTCTAAATCTCTGTTAATTTTATACTCAAGAGATGGTTCATCCTTTTCAGAATATAAAAGAAGTTTGTCATCAGCAAAAATGACTAATTTGCCAGACAGCTGGAGATGTTGAATGCAATTCACATATAGAATGAATAATACTAGTCCAAGAATTGATCCCTGTGGTATGCCTACATATATTGATGAAACGTTCTTGACTGATGCATTGTATTTGTTTTATTACAATCCACCTATCCAATAAAAAATCTTTTATTATCGAGATAAACTTCTTACGAATGCCATATTTTTCGAGACGTTGAAGCAAAATTTTGTGGTCAATGTGTCAAAGGCCTTCTTGAGATCGACAAAAATGACTATTACATAGTTGCCTTTATCTAATGAGCTGTTAATGAATTGGACCGCGTCTAATGTGGCCACTATTTTATTGCTGTGTTTTTGTTGGAAACTGTATTGTATTGGAGCCAAAATTGCTGCTTCATAGATATGTTGTACTATATGCGTGTTTAAGATTCTCTCAAATAGTTTGCTCATTACACTGATAACGGCAATTGGGTGATAGCTGGGAGGATCCGAAGGATCACCTTCCTTAAAAATTGGTCAAATTCGCGCCAACTTAAGGCAAGTAGGGAAAGAACCCGTCTTTAAATGACTATTAATAATTTTTGATAGAATCCCCGCTAATTCATTTTTAAGCATTTTGACGTCTTCGGATGTTAAATTGTCGATACCTGGAGAAACTTTGGTTTTAATTTATCTATAATTTCCATTACTTCAGTTTGCACTGTAGGTCTTAAATGGATACTGGCGTAACTTTCAGGAATTGTATTATCATTTTGCTCTGAAGCATTGTTGAATTGTTGGTTGATATTCTTTCCAATCATTGCAAAATATTTGCTCAATTCCTCTGCGATAAATTCAGGATTTGAGATCAACAATCCATTTATGGATAATTCATTAATACATGTTGATTGTTGAGTTACATTTTTACCTGTTAATTCGTTGATAATTCTCCAGTATTTTGAACTATTTCCAGCCGATGCTTCGAACTTTTTTGAGTAAAATTCTCGTTTAGCTTCCTTTATCAGTCGATTCGACTCCCTTTTTAAAACTGTGTAACTTTGCTTCTTAATTGCGGAATTTATATCTGCCATGCATATTTTGAACGCTTTGCGCTTCTTCTTCGAGACATCTATAACTTTTTTGGTGATCCATGATTCTTGGCGTACTCTTATATGTTTTGTAGTTGTTTCTTTGTTCTTAGCTTGAGTTAATATGCCAATCAGTTCTTTGAAGTTTGTTACTATGTATATATATATATATATATATATATATATATATATATATATATATATATATATATGTATATAAATATATATATATATATATATATATATATATATATATATATATATATATATATATATATATATATATATATATATATATATTTATATATATATATATATCGCTTTTAATACTAATGTTCTTCGAACATGAGTGAAAACAAGAAAACTGCAACGAACGCACCCGCACAAAAATAGAACTTGATCAATTTTATTGTCGGATGTCATCGGTGTTACAAAATTAGAATTGATACTGGGCACTAAAGAACATAATGTTCGTACAAATAATGTTGTACTGACGCGAAACCAGTTTCCGTCAATGAAAAGCTTACATTTAATAAGCGTACCAAAAGCAACACACATGATGCGAACAATGATAATAATTCGCATTCAGAATATGTTTTAATTATGGAGAAACTATAAAATTTTTCTAGACGTAACAAAATCCAAAAACTCGTACCAGCGAATGATGATATCATATTTAAGTCCAAAGACAAAGAAACATTTAAGAGAATATTTAACTTGTTGCAACGGAAAGGAAATGATATTGCGCATTCGAAATTCAAAATAATAAGAAATAAGCCATTCACAAGAATACTGAGTAAAACCGACCAATTGAAGCTTATAGAAGAGTATCATAGCTCCCCACAAGGAGGACATTTAGGAGGACCAATTGAAGCTTATAGAAGAGTATCATAGCTCCCCACAAGGAGGACATTTAGGAATCCGCAAAACTTTGTTGGAGCCAAAACAAAGATACTGCTGGAAAAACATGAGCGGTATGGTTAAACCCCCAGAGTACTAATAAAGTAGAGGCGGCATGCCCCATAAGCCTCTTAATAAATTGAATGAAGCCTCACTAATACACTCTCTCATCTCTCGTGCGTATACGTTTAGCTCTGACTGCATTCAAAATATCCCTTTGATATAGACCTAGTGGCACCATCTCTTGGTCAGACCGGAAACTTTTCACCCCACCCTCGTATGTATATATATATATATATATATATATATATATATATATATATATATATATATATATATATATATATATATATATATATATATATATTTTATTTTTTTTCCTCTTTCCTTCCACTCTCCTCATCACTCAATCAGTATGCACGGTCCGTGTGCATCAACATATTATCAAAACATTTCGTCTTAGTACATCCCAGATAATTGAAAATTGGTATAAGGGAAGATACAATTGCTATTCATTGTTATTACACTTCATACTTTAAGTTGTATGTTTGTTCTCATTGACATGTGTCCAGAGAAAAGTTTCCGAAAAAAAACTCTGGTATCTTCTTCATTTAGGATTTGTGTTTTTGATGTGAGTTTTCAAGTGTGTCTTGAACTCTATTATATTTTTTGTTAACTTGACCGAGTTCGGTAATGAATTGTAGTATGCGATAGCCTGCTGTACTGGATCCATCCTTAATCTATCCGTTTTTGGAACTGCAAGAGATAGATTTCTAGCAGTTCTGGTTTCTCGGTTAGTTATTTCTAACACAGTGCGGGGGGTGTTAAACCACTTCAGATTGTTGTTCAGGATGTTAAACACTAATTTTCCCCTTTCAAAATTAATTAGTTGTTGTATATTTAGTAATCCTATTCGAGTGTACACAGTAACTGTTGGTGTTAGAGTCGGCATTCTAAATAAAATTGTAATTGCTTTCGAAATAAGTCTTTCAATTAACTCTTATTTTTGCTTTGATGTCTGACTCCATTAAATAGTTCCGTATGTGATAGTTGAAAGTATATAAGCATTAAACATTATTAATTTTGTTCTAGTTTCCAAGAACTCAAATTTTCTTAAGGCTGCAATAATTGGTCCTACTTTATGCCTGATGTGGTTAATGTGTTGTTACCATGACATTTTTTCATCTAGGATTAAGCCGAGATATTTTATTGATTCAGCTTTTTCTTGACGAATTCCGTTTATCTGAATAAAGGGGTTTATACCTGTAGGATATTTATTTTTTTGCTGGGAAATGATGTACTTGGTTTTGTTAACGTTTATAAGCAGTTTGCTATGAGCCGGTTTAGACGAGCGATGTTGTGCTTTGCCAGCACAGAGTTTGCTGGCCGATGATGCTCGTTGCAAGTTTTGACGAGCGATTCCTTGCTGTGCTAGCACACAGTTTTTTATATTCGTAGCAATCGAACTTTGTACTAAACAATTTCTGAGCCTAAAATTTTTTCTACGAAAATGACATAAAAATCGCTGCCTTGCTCGATGGCCAACTATATCACTCGTGCTCGCTGTTCCGTTCCGTCCTTCACTTCTCTTTCCTAAAAGCTCGTGCTGTATCCAGCAAAAAACCGCTCGTCTAAACCGGCTCTATGCCTGAGCCACACTTGATATGTTTCTAAATCTCTGTTAATTTTATACTCAAGAGATGGTTCATCCTTTTCAGAATATAAAAGAAGTTTGTCATCAGCAAAAATGACTAATTTGCCAGACAGCTGGAGATGTTGAATGCAATTCACATATAGAATGAATAATACTAGTCCAAGAATTGATCCCTGTGGTATGCCTACATATATTGATGAAACGTTCTTGACTGATGCATTGTATTTGTTTTATTACAATCCACCTATCCAATAAAAAATCTTTTATTATCGAGATAAACTTCTTACGAATGCCATATTTTTCGAGACGTTGAAGCAAAATTTTGTGGTCAATGTGTCAAAGGCCTTCTTGAGATCGACAAAAATGACTATTACATAGTTGCCTTTATCTAATGAGCTGTTAATGAATTGGACCGCGTCTAATGTGGCCACTATTTTATTGCTGTGTTTTTGTTGGAAACTGTATTGTATTGGAGCCAAAATTGCTGCTTATATATGTTGTACTATATGCGTGTTTAAGATTCTCTCAAATAGTTTGCTCATTACACTGATAACGGCAATTGGGTGATAGCTGGGAGGATCCGAAGGATCACCTTCCTTAAAAATTGGTCAAATTCGCGCCAACTTAAGGCAAGTAGGGAAAGAACCCGTCTTTAAATGACTATTAATAATTTTTGATAGAATCCCCGCTAATTCATTTTTAAGCATTTTGACGTCTTCGGATGTTAAATTGTCGATACCTGGAGAAACTTTGGTTTTAATTTATCTATAATTTCCATTACTTCAGTTTGCACTGTAGGTCTTAAATGGATACTGGCGTAACTTTCAGGAATTGTATTATCATTTTGCTCTGAAGCATTGTTGAATTGTTGGTTGATATTCTTTCCAATCATTGCAAAATATTTGCTCAATTCCTCTGCGATAAATTCAGGATTTGAGATCAACAATCCATTTATGGATAATTCATTAATACATGTTGATTGTTGAGTTACATTTTTACCTGTTAATTCGTTGATAATTCTCCAGTATTTTTAACTAATTCCAGCCGATGCTTCGAACTTTTTTGAGTAAAATTCTCGTTTAGCTTCCTTTATCAGTCGATTCGACTCCCTTTTTAAAACTGTGTAGCTTTGCTTCTTAATTGCGGAATTTATATCTGCCATGCATATTTTGTACGCTTTGCGCTTCTTCTTCGAGACATCTATAACTTTTTTGGTGATCCATGATTCTTGGGCGTACTCTTATATGTTTTGTAGTTGTTTCTTTGTTCTTAGCTTGAGTTAATATGCCAATCAGTTCTTTGAAGTTTGTTACTATGTATATATATATATATATATATATATATATATATATATATATATATATATATATATATATATATTATATGTATATAAATATATATATATATATATATATATATATATATATATATATATATATATATATATATTTATATATACATATATCGCTTTTAATACTAATGTTCTTCGAACATGAGTGAAAACAAGAAAACTGCAACGAACGCACCCGCACAAAAATAGAACTTGATCAATTTTATTGTCGGATGTCATCGGTGTTACAAAATTAGAATTGATACTGGGCACTAAAGAACATAATGTTCGTACAAATAATGTTGTACTGACGCGAAACCAGTTTCCGTCAATGAAAAGCTTACATTTAATAAGCGTACCAAAAGCAACACACATGATGCGAACAATGATAATAATTCGCATTCAGAATATGTTTTAATTATGGAGAAACTATAAAATTTTTCTAGACGTAACAAAATCCAAAAACTCGTACCAGCGAATGATGATATCATATTTAAGTCCAAAGACAAAGAAACATTTAAGAGAATATTTAACTTGTTGCAACGGAAAGGAAATGATATTGCGCATTCGAAATTCAAAATAATAAGGAATAAGCCATTCACAAGAATACTGAGTAAAACCGACCAATTGAAGCTTATAGAAGAGTATCATAGCTCCCCACAAGGAGGACATTTAGGAATCCGCAAAACTTTGTTGGAGCCAAAACAAAGATACTGCTGGAAAAACATGAGCGGTATGGTTAAACCCCCAGAGTACTAATAAAGTAGAGGCGGCATGCCCCATAAGCCTCTTAATAAATTGAATGAAGCCTCACTAATACACTCTCTCATCTCTCGTGCGTATACGTTTAGCTCTGACTGCATTCAAAATATCCCTTTGATATAGACCTAGTGGCACCATCTCTTGGTCAGACCGGAAACTTTTCACCCCACCCTCGTATGTATATATATATATATATATATATATATATATATATATATATATATATATATATATATATATATATATATATATATATATATATATATATATATATTATTTTTTTTCCTCTTTCCTTCCACTCTCCTCATCACTCAATCAGTATGCACGGTCCGTGTGCATCAACATATTATCAAAATATTTCGTCTTAGTACATCCCAGATAATTGAAAATTGGTATAAGGGAAGATACAATTGCTATTCATTGTTATTACACTTCATACTTTAAGTTGTATGTTTGTTCTCATTGACATGTGTCCAGAGAAAAGTTTCCGAAAAAAAACTCTGGTATCTTCTTCATTTAGGATTTGTGTTTTTGATGTGAGTTTTCAAGTGTGTCTTGAACTCTATTATATTTTTTGTTAACTTGACCGAGTTCGGTAATGAATTGTAGTATGCGATAGCCTGCTGTACTGGATCCATCCTTAATCTATCCGTTTTTGGAACTGCAAGAGATAGATTTCTAGCAGTTCTGGTTTCTCGGTTAGTTATTTCTAACACAGTGCGGGGGGTGTTAAACCACTTCAGATTGTTGTTCAGGATGTTAAACACTAATTTTCCCCTTTCAAAATTAATTAGTTGTTGTATATTTAGTAATCCTATTCGAGTGTACACAGTAACTGTTGGTGTTAGAGTCGGCATTCTAAATAAAATTGTAATTGCTTTCGAAATAAGTCTTTCAATTAACTCTTTTTTTTTGCTTTGATGTCTGACTCCATTAAATAGTTCCGTATGTGATAGTTGAAAGTATATAAGCATTAAACATTATTAATTTTGTTCTAGTTTCCAAGAACTCAAATTTTCTTAAGGCTGCAATAATTGGTCCTACTTTATGCCTGATATGGTTAATGTGTTGTTACCATGACATTTTTTCATCTAGGATTAAGCCGAGATATTTTATTGATTCAGCTTTTTCTAGACGAATTCCGTTTATCTGAATAAGGGGGTTTATACCTGTAGGATATTTATTTTTTTGCTGGGAAATGATGTACTTGGTTTTGTTAACGTTTATAAGGTAACTTTCAGGAATTGTATTATCATTTTGCTCTGAAGCATTGTTGAATTGTTGGTTGATATTCTTTCCAATCATTGCAAAATATTTGCTCAATTCCTCTGCGATAAATTCAGGATTTGAGATCAACAATCCATTTATGGATAATTCATTAATACATGTTGATTGATGAGTTACATTTTTACCTGTTAATTCGTTGATAATTCTCCAGTATTTTGAACTATTTCCAGCCGATGCTTCGAACTTTTTTGAGTAAAATTCTCGTTTAGCTTCCTTTATCAGTCGATTCGACTCCCTTTTTAAAACTGTGTAGCTTTGCTTCTTAATTGCGGAATTTATATCTGCCATGCATATTTTGTACGCTTTGCGCTTCTTCTTCGAGACATCTATAACTTTTTTGGTGATCCATGATTCTTTGCGTACTCTTATATGTTTTGTAGTTGTTTCTTTGTTCTTAGCTTGAGTTAATATGCCAATCAGTTCTTTGAAGTTTCTTACTATGTATATATATATATATATATATATATATATATATATATATATATATATATATATATATATATATATATATATATGTATATAAATATATATATATATATATATATATATATATATATATATATATATATATATATTTATAAATATGTGTATATATATATATATATATATATATATATATATATATATATATATATATATATATATATATATCGCGTTTAATACTAATGTACTTCGAACCTGAGTGAAAACAAGAAAACTGCAACGAACGCACAAGCACAAAAATAGAACTTGATCAATTTTATTGTCGGATGTCACCGGTGTTACAAAATTAGAATTTATACTGGGCACTAAAGAACATAATGTTAGTACAAATAATGTTATACAGACGCGAAACCAGTTTCCGTCAATGAAAAGCTTACATTTAATAAGCGTACCAAAAGCAACAAACACGATGCGAACAATGATAATAATTCGGATTCAGTATGTGTTTTGATTATGGAGAAACTATAAAATTTTTCTAGACGTAACAAAATCCAAAAACTCTAACTAGCGAATGATGATATAATATTTAAGTTCAAAGACAAAGAAACATTTAAGTGAATATTTAACTTGTTGCAACGGAAAGGAAATGATATTGCGCATTCGAAATTCAAAATATTGAGGTATAAGCCATTCACAAGAACACTGAGTAAAACCGACCAATTGAAGCTAATAAAAGAGTATCATAGCTCCCCACAAGGAGGACATTTAGGAATCCGCAAAACTTTGTTGAAGCCAAAACAAAGATACTGCTGGAAAAACATGAGCGGTATGGTTAAACCCTTAGAGTACTAATAAAGTAGTGGCGGCATGCCCCATAAGCCTCTTAATAAATTGAGTGAAGCCTCACTAATACACTCTCTCATCTCTCGTGCGTATACGTTTAGCTCTGACGTCATTCAAAATATCCCTTATTTTTCGAACCAATGCTCGAAAAATAACATAGAACGACAATACGCCAAATTACATTAAAGAATATGTCCTATTAATATAAACTTTTCCAACAAAACATTGTGGAACACCCTGTTTAAGTATTACATGGTGCTGCCACAGCTAAAATCAATGAAGGAATTTGGTTCCGATAATGGTCCAAGTGAGCTTATAAATTTCCGTGACAAATCGATAGCATCCTGAAGTTAATAAACACATATATGCTCATATATGTACAAAATAAAAATGATCCTGAGACGAAATACTGCAAGCTCCATTTGCGAGAGAGTTTTACATTTTGTGTACATGTTTTTATTTAAAAATGCGCATAAATATATATATTTAGATATATATATATATATATATATATATATATATATATATATATATATATATATATATATATATATATATATATATATATATATATATATATATATTGTTCTTGATTAAATCACAAATTCGCGTTGAGTTTTAAGTGTTTATTAAAAATGTATTTAGTTGACATTAACAGAATGAACATTTCGATTGAACAAAAAACTTCTTCATTTTACATTTATGAATATATACACTTTTGCTCTGGTACGCGAATGAATCAAGACTCTACTTATTCTCCTTTTCTTTTTCTACCATTGGCACAATTTTTACAGTCTCTTACAAAAATTCAAAAAACATATAGTCGCTCACAAATTAAACATTATTGGCGCAAATAATTTAAATTACTTCATATTGTCTTCAACATCCTCCCCCCCGTAAATCGATGGCGGCGAAGATTTACTTTCAATGTCAAGTATAGCTAATTTTGAGACTGGGCGTTTGAGAATGCCTTCCTGGGTTTTAACGTCAGCTGATCTGATAACTCCATCTTTTCCTTTGTAGACTCGAATAACTCTTCCACGTCGCCACTGACTTCTAGAACATGCTGAGTCGCAAATAATCACCAGATTATCTACTTCTATAGGTTTCGTTTTGTTGAACCACTTGGATCGTTTAGTAAGCTCAGGTAAATACTCTGCTACCCATCGTTTCCAGAAACAATTCTTCAATTGCTGGGAGATGCGCCATTGTTTCCGGAGGCATATTGTCTCACACGGTCCAGGTGTTTGAGTCGAATTCATTTTACCTAATAAAAAATGATTTGGAGTCAACGGTTCATCTTCATCACCTGACACTGGTAAATGAGTTAGTGGTCGTGAATTAATTATATTTTCAGCTTCTATTAGCAAACTGTTGAGTGTCTCTGGCCTCGGTGCAGCTTCCTTTAGTGTAAACGATAGAACTCGTTTTACGCTTCTAACCAGTCGTTCCCAGCATCCTCCTTCACTGGGGTTTGCGGGACAATTGAATATCCATTCTATTCCAATGGAAGACATTGCAGCTTGAATACGGTCGTTATCAAAAAACTGTTGGTCTCGAAGCTCCCTTTTTACTCCCACAAAGTTTGTCCCATTGTCTGACCTAATGCGAATCGGTACTCCACGTCGGTTGACAAAATTACGTATACACAGCAGACATGCATCTGTCGAGAGATCGACAGAAAGCTCCAGATGTATAGCTCTCGTAGTCAGGCAGGTGAATAAAGCGACCCACCTTTTTTCTCGGCGCCTTCCAATTGATACATTATAAGGTCCAAAGTAGTCCAGGCCAACATAAGTAAACGGACTCACGTATGGTGTTAATCGGTCTGGAGGTAGCTGTCCCATTATAGGCACTTTCGGAAGTGTTGTACGAATACGGCACAAGTAGCAATTAGTTTTAATGTTTTTCACTAGCGATCTCAAACTAGGAATCCAAAATTTATTTCGAATTTGCGCTATGACGAGTTCTTGATTTTGATGATGAAATTTTTGATGAAAGTAATCCACAATAAGTTTGGTGAGTTTATGTTTAGTAGGCAGTATAATTGGTCGGCGTCCTGACATTGGCAACACGTTGGCGTAATCAATTCTTCCGTGTAGTCGAATGACACCATATTCATCAATATACGGAGTTAATTGATAAATGGTGCTGTGTTTATTTATCGATTGATTATTGTTTAAGGCAAAGTACTCGTCTGCGAATGCTATCATTTGAACTAGTTGACATATTTTTCTTTCACTTTCTTCCAATTCAATGGATGTCAATTCATTTGAACTTATTTTCGCTTTATTTAACCTCTTTGCGGTGACATTCGTCACGAAACGCAAAACCCATCCTATAGCCCTTTTTAGTCTCAAATAATTTGAAAATCGATTCCAATCGATCGTATTTTCTTTCGCTGCTCCTGATGTCACTACATTACATCTTTTGATTCTAAGCTCTTCCACACATTCCGCCCACGGTTCCTTATCTACATTAATAGGCCAACTCGCAGGAGAAGCTAACAAAAATTCAGGTCCATTAATCCATCGACTGTTAGGTTGATATTTTGGCGGAAACTTAGCCCTTGTTGCATCATCCGCTGGATTTATTTTTGATGGGATCCATCGCCAATCACCCGCATCACTATGCTCAAGTATTTCTCCGATTCGATGTGCTACGTACGATTTATATTTTCGTTGATCTGATTGAATCCATCCGATCACGCTTTTAGAATCACTCCAAAAGATACATTTATTGACTTTCACTGAATGATTTTCGACTACAGCATTTTTTAATCGTATTCCTAAAACGGCAGCTTGCAGTTCCAAACGGGGTATTGATATAATTTTTTGCGGAGCACAGCGTGATTTCGCGGCAACGAAGGATAGTTCTACTCCATTTTCAGTCTCCATCCTCCAATAAGTGACAGTAGCGTATGCTTCCTCGCTGGCATCTACAAATATATGTAGTTGTAAGTTTTTGCAAACTAAAAATCCCGGTGAATAACAACGTGGTGCAGTGAATAATTCGATCTTGTGAATCTCATCTAACCACAATTTCCATTTGCGATGTATGTCTTCGGGGAGAGTATCATCCCATGCCAAATTAGTTTTCCATACCTCTTGTAAAAGCACCTTTGAGTGTAAAGTGAAGTTGGCCAAAAATCCGAAGGGATCAAATAAAGACATAGTTAGCGACAGCATCTCTCTTTTAGTGGGAAGACGACTTCCACTTAAAATCTCATCTGGTACTCTATGAAACTTCACGAAAAATATTAGTTGGTCTTCATTCGTTGACCATCTTAGTCCCAGCACTCTTTCGTTGTGGTCATGTAAGTTAACGTTCAGTTCTGTGTTATTGTTTTTTGATGTCTGTATGCCATTTAGTTCGTTTGCAACTCGTGGGGAATTCGACACAAAGCTCCTCAGCTCGAACCCAGCTTTTTTATGAATATGTATCACTTCACGGCAAACTTCTATCGCTTCGTTTTCTGAAGAAAAACAATCTACGTAATCATCCACATAATGTTTGTTTATGATGGCCTCCACTGCTTTTGGATACAATTCGGTATATTCAGAGGCGTTTTTGTTTTTTACATATTGAGCCAGGCTCGGGGAGCACGTAGCGCCGAATATCATTACATTCATCACGTATGTATCCACTTGATTTTCAAAAGTACTGCCTCTCCATAAGAAGCATTGTGCATTAAGATCTTCTCTTCTTATACGAATCTGATGAAACATTTCTTTTATGTCACCTACCACACTAATTGTTGCTTCTCGAAATCGAAATAATACTTTTAATAAAGGTTTGTTCAAATCAGGCCCTGATAGCAAAGCATCATTTAATGAAATGGTTCCTGATTGGGCCGCGGCATCAAACACTAATCGCATTTTACCCGGCTTGTTAGGGTTTCTAACTGCAAAATGTGGTAAATACCATGTTTTAGAATCTGTCTGTCTTGCTTCTACTTTTGACAGTTTTCTCGCATATCCGGTTTTAATATATTCATTTATTTTTAATCTATATTCTGCAGCAAACTTATCATTGGCTTTCATTTTCCTTTCGATGCCCTCCAATCGGCGCATAGCTGTACTGAAACTATCTGGCAATTTAATCGAATCAGATTTCCAAAGTAGGCCCGTTTCAAATCGCTCACCAACTCGTTTGGTTGTCGAATTCATTATCTCAAGGGCTCTTTTATTTTCATTCGAGTCTAAATTAATAACTTTCACTGGTAAATAATCATCTACCATCTGTTTAATCGAATCTAATTGTGATTCCGCAGCAATTGATTGAACTACCATTACTCGTTTAGAAGGCAATTCCTGGCTATCGCTTGTTGGTCCATACACTATATATCCAAGTTTAGTTTTTGTGACGATCGGTTTATTTGGTTGCATGTGGCACTGTTGGGATACACCCAAATGACAATTGTCCACACCTATCAATATTTTGGGCACCGCATTAATGTAGCCTTTTATATTTGTACTTTCAATTTCTTTAAATAAACGCTTCAGTTTTTCAATATCCAAAGTTTGCTTTGGCAAGTCTATGTTCTCAACAGTTTGTACGTTTCGTACATAATACTTTTGGTAAGTGTTATCAAAACCACTAATTTCTAAATTCACTGTCATAGACGGCTTTGTACTTGTGTAGCTTTGGAACCATTTTAACGTCAGTGGCTTTTGCGGGCCTTTGAGCCCCAACTTTTGTGCGACATCACAGTCAATAAGTGAAACGGACGATCCTTCATCTAAAAAGGCAAAAGTATCAATACTACCATTTGGGCCGTACAATTTCACGGGCAGAATCCTAAATAAGACTGTAGATTCTGCAGTGTTCAGTCAAGGAGTGATCACGGCCTAGGCACGCAAAACACAGTCTATTTCTCTTTACCAGTTCCCATCTGTCTTTCACTGACTTCGTACGGTAATCTTCACAAGCGTAAGTTTTGTGCGGGCCACTGCAAAATTGGCAAACAATTGATTCGTTTGCAAACAGGCTAAATTTGTTTTGGTCATTAACCCGACGATTGACGTTCGACGATAAACTATTTGACTGTAATTTGACATTCGACTGTGAACTGACATTATGCGGCGAAGTGGAATGAAACAGTGGACCCGTATGTGATGGCGTACAGTCGGTTACAAACGCAAGTAATTAGCGTTCTGATCTAACCATTCACTGAAATGAGAAATCGTTGGAAATGGTTTTATGTTAATCGCGAACTTGGCCCAGTCTATGCGATAATTCAGTGGCAATTTGCTGAGTAGCTCGTCAATAAGTGTAGGGTTGGCCATATGATGTTCACTCTTGAGCGTTTGCAGAAAGGCTGCTAAATTTTTTACTTTTACTGCAAATCGTATGAGCAGTTCAGGGCGAGCATCAACTACAGGCTGGAATTGTTGGACTTTTAGCAATTGACTTCTTATGAGCAAGTCTGGCCGTCCGAATGTAAATTCTAGAAGAGATAAAACCTCATTGACGTTTTGCGGATGTATTAAGAGAGAAGCAACAGTCTCTTTGGCGGTTCCTTGTAGGCATTTTTGCAACCGGATCGTATTTTCCAGTTGAGAATAACCAAATGTTTTGGTTGTTTCGTTGAAAGTGTTGATGAAGACTGGCCAATCTTCTGGCACTCCTGAGAAGGTTGGAAGATCATGAAGTCTTCTTGTGGCATAAAGAAGCTCAGAATGCGAATCGGTATGGGCAGGAATATTTGGCATGTGGTTTGTCATCAACGGCGTCATTGGCGTGTAAATATGTTGGTTGGCAGGTTGGTTTGTTGGATGAACATTATCAGGCGGAATTTCTGTCGAAATCGGTTCATTTATGGCCATTGCGTGTGATGGTTTGGGCATGAAAAATGGCGGCTGGTGATGTGTGAGGCTATGTGGGTTTTCACTTATGTGTGGCCTTTGTGTCATGGCAGCCATTTGTAGGTCAAGACTGTTTTTATAGTCTTTCAATGACTCTGAGTCAGCTTTGACATTATTGCCGACAATTTTTAACTCCTGCATTTGCGCAGCCAGTGTATTTTGCAGGTTTTGAAATTGTTTTGAAATATTTTCGCACATTACCTGCATTTGGCTGTCCATTCGACTGGATACGGCGGCCATGATGGAGTCGGCGTTGGCGTTGGTGTCGGCGTCATTAGTACTTTTGTGTACGGCACTATTTTGTGATTTGTTGGCTATGTCTGGCGAAATTTCGAGCAGGTTTTTCAACGATGGCTTTTTTGGCTGGTTCGCTACAGCGGCACGGCGATCCTTTTTAGCCGACATGTTGGATTGTACACTACGAAATTTAAATCACTCGCAGAGCAAAAGGCTTGTTCTTGATTAAATCACAAATTCGCGTTGAGTTTTAAGTGTTTATTAAAAATGTATTTAGTTGACATTAACAGAATGAACATTTCGATTGAACAAAAAACTTCTTCATTTTACATTTATGAATATATACACTTTTGCTCTGGTACGCGAATGAATCAAGAATCTACCTATTCTCCTTTTCTTTTTCTACCATTGGCACAATTTTTACAGTCTCTTACAAAAATTCAAAAAACATATAGTCGCTCACAAATTAAACATTATTGGCGCAAATAATTTAAATTACTTCATATTGTCTTCAACATATATATATATATATATATATATATATATATATATATATATATATATATATATATATATATATATATATAAAGTTATGTATATATATATATATATATATATATATATATATATATATATATATATATATATATATATATATATATATATATATATATATATATATATATATATATAGTATATATATATATATATAGTATATATATATATATATATATATATATATATATATATATATATATATATATATATACATATATATATATATATATATATATATATATATATATATATATATATATATATATATATATATATATATATATATATATATATATATATATATATATATATATATATATATATATATATATATATATATATATAGAGAAAGAGAGAGAGAGAGAGAGTTTTGACATTTTGTGTCAATATATAAAGAGAGTTTTGACATTTTGTGTACATGTTTTTATTTAAAAATGCGCATAAATATATATATATATATATATATATATATATATATATATATATATATATATACATATATATATATATATATATATATATATGCATATATATAAATATATATATATATATATATATATATATATATATATATTTACATATATATAAATATATATATATATATATATATATACATATATATAAATATATATATATATATATATATATATATATATATATATATATATATAAATATATATATATATATATATATGTGTAAATAAATATATATATATATATATATGTGTATATAAATATATATATATATATGTGTGAGGCTATGTGGGTTTTCACTTATGTGTGGACTTTGTGTCATGGCAGCCATTTGTAGGTCAAGACTGTTTTTATAGTCTTTCAATGACTCTGAGTCAGCTTTGACATTATTGCCGACAATTTTTAACTCCTGCATTTGCGCAGCCAGTGTATTTTGCAGGTTTTGAAATTGTTTTGAAATATTTTCGCACATTACCTGCATTTGGCTGTCCATTCGACTGGATACGGCGGCCATGATGGAGTCGGCGTTGGCGTTGGTGTCGGCGTCATTAGTACTTTTGTGTACGGCACTATTTTGTGATTTGTTGGCTATGTCTGGCGAAATTTCGAGCAGGTTTTTCAACGATGGCTTTTTTGGCTGGTTCGCTACAGCGGCACGGCGATCCTTTTTAGCCGACATGTTGGATTGTACACTACGAAATTTAAATCACTCGCAGAGCAAAAGGCTTGTTCTTGATTAAATCACAAATTCGCGTTGAGTTTTAAGTGTTTATTAAAAATGTATTTAGTTGACATTAACAGAATGAACATTTCGATTGAACAAAAAACTTCTTCATTTTACATTTATGAATATATACACTTTTGCTCTGGTACGCGAATGAATCAAGACTCTACTTATTCTCCTTTTCTTTTTCTACCATTGGCACAATTTTTACAGTCTCTTACAAAAATTCAAAAAACATATAGTCGCTCACAAATTAAACATTATTGGCGCAAATAATTTAAATTACTTCATATTGTCTTCAACATCCTCCCCCCCGTAAATCGATGGCGGCGAAGATTTACTTTCAATGTCAAGTATAGCTAATTTTGAGACTGGGCGTTTGAGAATGCCTTCCTGGGTTTTAACGTCAGCTGATCTGATAACTCCATCTTTTCCTTTGTAGACTCGAATAACTCTTCCACGTCGCCACTGACTTCTAGAACATGCTGAGTCGCAAATAATCACCAGATTATCTACTTCTATAGGTTTCGTTTTGTTGAACCACTTGGATCGTTTAGTAAGCTCAGGTAAATACTCTGCTACCCATCGTTTCCAGAAACAATTCTTCAATTGCTGGGAGATGCGCCATTGTTTCCGGAGGCATATTGTCTCACACGGTCCAGGTGTTTGAGTCGAATTCATTTTACCTAATAAAAAATGATTTGGAGTCAACGGTTCATCTTCATCACCTGACACTGGTAAATGAGTTAGTGGTCGTGAATTAATTATATTTTCAGCTTCTATTAGCAAACTGTTGAGTGTCTCTGGCCTCGGTGCAGCTTCCTTTAGTGTAAACGATAGAACTCGTTTTACGCTTCTAACCAGTCGTTCCCAGCATCCTCCTTCACTGGGGTTTGCGGGACAATTGAATATCCATTCTATTCCAATGGAAGACATTGCAGCTTGAATACGGTCGTTATCAAAAAACTGTTGGTCTCGAAGCTCCCTTTTTACTCCCACAAAGTTTGTCCCATTGTCTGACCTAATGCGAATCGGTACTCCACGTCGGTTGACAAAATTACGTATACACAGCAGACATGCATCTGTCGAGAGATCGACAGAAAGCTCCAGATGTATAGCTCTCGTAGTCAGGCAGGTGAATAAAGCGACCCACCTTTTTTCTCGGCGCCTTCCAATTGATACATTATAAGGTCCAAAGTAGTCCAGGCCAACATAAGTAAACGGACTCACGTATGGTGTTAATCGGTCTGGAGGTAGCTGTCCCATTATAGGCACTTTCGGAAGTGTTGTACGAATACGGCACAAGTAGCAATTAGTTTTAATGTTTTTCACTAGCGATCTCAAACTAGGAATCCAAAATTTATTTCGAATTTGCGCTATGACGAGTTCTTGATTTTGATGATGAAATTTTTGATGAAAGTAATCCACAATAAGTTTGGTGAGTTTATGTTTAGTAGGCAGTATAATTGGTCGGCGTCCTGACATTGGCAACACGTTGGCGTAATCAATTCTTCCGTGTAGTCGAATGACACCATATTCATCAATATACGGAGTTAATTGATAAATGGTGCTGTGTTTATTTATCGATTGATTATTGTTTAAGGCAAAGTACTCGTCTGCGAATGCTATCATTTGAACTAGTTGACATATTTTTCTTTCACTTTCTTCCAATTCAATGGATGTCAATTCATTTGAACTTATTTTCGCTTTATTTAACCTCTTTGCGGTGACATTCGTCACGAAACGCAAAACCCATCCTATAGCCCTTTTTAGTCTCAAATAATTTGAAAATCGATTCCAATCGATCGTATTTTCTTTCGCTGCTCCTGATGTCACTACATTACATCTTTTGATTCTAAGCTCTTCCACACATTCCGCCCACGGTTCCTTATCTACATTAATAGGCCAACTCGCAGGAGAAGCTAACAAAAATTCAGGTCCATTAATCCATCGACTGTTAGGTTGATATTTTGGCGGAAACTTAGCCCTTGTTGCATCATCCGCTGGATTTATTTTTGATGGGATCCATCGCCAATCACCCGCATCACTATGCTCAAGTATTTCTCCGATTCGATGTGCTACGTACGATTTATATTTTCGTTGATCTGATTGAATCCATCCGATCACGCTTTTAGAATCACTCCAAAAGATACATTTATTGACTTTCACTGAATGATTTTCGACTACAGCATTTTTTAATCGTATTCCTAAAACGGCAGCTTGCAGTTCCAAACGGGGTATTGATATAATTTTTTGCGGAGCACAGCGTGATTTCGCGGCAACGAAGGATAGTTCTACTCCATTTTCAGTCTCCATCCTCCAATAAGTGACAGTAGCGTATGCTTCCTCGCTGGCATCTACAAATATATGTAGTTGTAAGTTTTTGCAAACTAAAAATCCCGGTGAATAACAACGTGGTGCAGTGAATAATTCGATCTTGTGAATCTCATCTAACCACAATTTCCATTTGCGATGTATGTCTTCGGGGAGAGTATCATCCCATGCCAAATTAGTTTTCCATACCTCTTGTAAAAGCACCTTTGAGTGTAAAGTGAAGTTGGCCAAAAATCCGAAGGGATCAAATAAAGACATAGTTAGCGACAGCATCTCTCTTTTAGTGGGAAGACGACTTCCACTTAAAATCTCATCTGGTACTCTATGAAACTTCACGAAAAATATTAGTTGGTCTTCATTCGTTGACCATCTTAGTCCCAGCACTCTTTCGTTGTGGTCATGTAAGTTAACGTTCAGTTCTGTGTTATTGTTTTTTGATGTCTGTATGCCATTTAGTTCGTTTGCAACTCGTGGGGAATTCGACACAAAGCTCCTCAGCTCGAACCCAGCTTTTTTATGAATATGTATCACTTCACGGCAAACTTCTATCGCTTCGTTTTCTGAAGAAAAACAATCTACGTAATCATCCACATAATGTTTGTTTATGATGGCCTCCACTGCTTTTGGATACAATTCGGTATATTCAGAGGCGTTTTTGTTTTTTACATATTGAGCCAGGCTCGGGGAGCACGTAGCGCCGAATATCATTACATTCATCACGTATGTATCCACTTGATTTTCAAAAGTACTGCCTCTCCATAAGAAGCATTGTGCATTAAGATCTTCTCTTCTTATACGAATCTGATGAAACATTTCTTTTATGTCACCTACCACACTAATTGTTGCTTCTCGAAATCGAAATAATACTTTTAATAAAGGTTTGTTCAAATCAGGCCCTGATAGCAAAGCATCATTTAATGAAATGGTTCCTGATTGGGCCGCGGCATCAAACACTAATCGCATTTTACCCGGCTTGTTAGGGTTTCTAACTGCAAAATGTGGTAAATACCATGTTTTAGAATCTGTCTGTCTTGCTTCTACTTTTGACAGTTTTCTCGCATATCCGGTTTTAATATATTCATTTATTTTTAATCTATATTCTGCAGCAAACTTATCATTGGCTTTCATTTTCCTTTCGATGCCCTCCAATCGGCGCATAGCTGTACTGAAACTATCTGGCAATTTAATCGAATCAGATTTCCAAAGTAGGCCCGTTTCAAATCGCTCACCAACTCGTTTGGTTGTCGAATTCATTATCTCAAGGGCTCTTTTATTTTCATTCGAGTCTAAATTAATAACTTTCACTGGTAAACTTTCGATGGAAAAATAATCATCTACCATCTGTTTAATCGAATCTAATTGTGATTCCGCAGCAATTGATTGAACTACCATTACTCGTTTAGAAGGCAATTCCTGGCTATCGCTTGTTGGTCCATACACTATATATCCAAGTTTAGTTTTTGTGACGATCGGTTTATTTGGTTGCATGTGGCACTGTTGGGATACACCCAAATGACAATTGTCCACACCTATCAATATTTTGGGCACCGCATTAATGTAGCCTTTTATATTTGTACTTTCAATTTCTTTAAATAAACGCTTCAGTTTTTCAATATCCAAAGTTTGCTTTGGCAAGTCTATGTTCTCAACAGTTTGTACGTTTCGTACATAATACTTTTGGTAAGTGTTATCAAAACCACTAATTTCTAAATTCACTGTCATAGACGGCTTTGTACTTGTGTAGCTTTGGAACCATTTTAACGTCAGTGGCTTTTGCGGGCCTTTGAGCCCCAACTTTTGTGCGACATCACAGTCAATAAGTGAAACGGACGATCCTTCATCTAAAAAGGCAAAAGTATCAATACTACCATTTGGGCCGTACAATTTCACGGGCAGAATCCTAAATAAGACTGTAGATTCTGCAGTGTTCAGTCAAGGAGTGATCACGGCCTAGGCACGCAAAACACAGTCTATTTCTCTTTACCAGTTCCCATCTGTCTTTCACTGACTTCGTACGGTAATCTTCACAAGCGTAAGTTTTGTGCGGGCCACTGCAAAATTGGCAAACAATTGATTCGTTTGCAAACAGGCTAAATTTGTTTTGGTCATTAACCCGACGATTGACGTTCGACGATAAACTATTTGACTGTAATTTGACATTCGACTGTGAACTGACATTATGCGGCGAAGTGGAATGAAACAGTGGACCCGTATGTGATGGCGTACAGTCGGTTACAAACGCAAGTAATTAGCGTTCTGATCTAACCATTCACTGAAATGAGAAATCGTTGGAAATGGTTTTATGTTAATCGCGAACTTGGCCCAGTCTATGCGATAATTCAGTGGCAATTTGCTGAGTAGCTCGTCAATAAGTGTAGGGTTGGCCATATGATGTTCACTCTTGAGCGTTTGCAGAAAGGCTGCTAAATTTTTTACTTTTACTGCAAATCGTATGAGCAGTTCAGGGCGAGCATCAACTACAGGCTGGAATTGTTGGACTTTTAGCAATTGACTTCTTATGAGCAAGTCTGGCCGTCCGAATGTAAATTCTAGAAGAGATAAAACCTCATTGACGTTTTGCGGATGTATTAAGAGAGAAGCAACAGTCTCTTTGGCGGTTCCTTGTAGGCATTTTTGCAACCGGATCGTATTTTCCAGTTGAGAATAACCAAATGTTTTGGTTGTTTCGTTGAAAGTGTTGATGAAGACTGGCCAATCTTCTGGCACTCCTGAGAAGGTTGGAAGATCATGAAGTCTTCTTGTGGCATAAAGAAGCTCAGAATGCGAATCGGTATGGGCAGGAATATTTGGCATGTGGTTTGTCATCAACGGCGTCATTGGCGTGTAAATATGTTGGTTGGCAGGTTGGTTTGTTGGATGAACATTATCAGGCGGAATTTCTGTCGAAATCGGTTCATTTATGGCCATTGCGTGTGATGGTTTGGGCATGAAAAATGGCGGCTGGTGATGTGTGAGGCTATGTGGGTTTTCACTTATGTGTGGCCTTTGTGTCATGGCAGCCATTTGTAGGTCAAGACTGTTTTTATAGTCTTTCAATGACTCTGAGTCAGCTTTGACATTATTGCCGACAATTTTTAACTCCTGCATTTGCGCAGCCAGTGTATTTTGCAGGTTTTGAAATTGTTTTGAAATATTTTCGCACATTACCTGCATTTGGCTGTCCATTCGACTGGATACGGCGGCCATGATGGAGTCGGCGTTGGCGTTGGTGTCGGCGTCATTAGTACTTTTGTGTACGGCACTATTTTGTGATTTGTTGGCTATGTCTGGCGAAATTTCGAGCAGGTTTTTCAACGATGGCTTTTTTGGCTGGTTCGCTACAGCGGCACGGCGATCCTTTTTAGCCGACATGTTGGATTGTACACTACGAAATTTAAATCACTCGCAGAGCAAAAGGCTTGTTCTTGATTAAATCACAAATTCGCGTTGAGTTTTAAGTGTTTATTAAAAATGTATTTAGTTGACATTAACAGAATGAACATTTCGATTGAACAAAAAACTTCTTCATTTTACATTTATGAATATATACACTTTTGCTCTGGTACGCGAATGAATCAAGACTCTACTTATTCTCCTTTTCTTTTTCTACCATTGGCACAATTTTTACAGTCTCTTACAAAAATTCAAAAAACATATAGTCGCTCACAAATTAAACATTATTGGCGCAAATAATTTAAATTACTTCATATTGTCTTCAACATCCTCCCCCCCGTAAATCGATGGCGGCGAAGATTTACTTTCAATGTCAAGTATAGCTAATTTTGAGACTGGGCGTTTGAGAATGCCTTCCTGGGTTTTAACGTCAGCTGATCTGATAACTCCATCTTTTCCTTTGTAGACTCGAATAACTCTTCCACGTCGCCACTGACTTCTAGAACATGCTGAGTCGCAAATAATCACCAGATTATCTACTTCTATAGGTTTCGTTTTGTTGAACCACTTGGATCGTTTAGTAAGCTCAGGTAAATACTCTGCTACCCATCGTTTCCAGAAACAATTCTTCAATTGCTGGGAGATGCGCCATTGTTTCCGGAGGCATATTGTCTCACACGGTCCAGGTGTTTGAGTCGAATTCATTTTACCTAATAAAAAATGATTTGGAGTCAACGGTTCATCTTCATCACCTGACACTGGTAAATGAGTTAGTGGTCGTGAATTAATTATATTTTCAGCTTCTATTAGCAAACTGTTGAGTGTCTCTGGCCTCGGTGCAGCTTCCTTTAGTGTAAACGATAGAACTCGTTTTACGCTTCTAACCAGTCGTTCCCAGCATCCTCCTTCACTGGGGTTTGCGGGACAATTGAATATCCATTCTATTCCAATGGAAGACATTGCAGCTTGAATACGGTCGTTATCAAAAAACTGTTGGTCTCGAAGCTCCCTTTTTACTCCCACAAAGTTTGTCCCATTGTCTGACCTAATGCGAATCGGTACTCCACGTCGGTTGACAAAATTACGTATACACAGCAGACATGCATCTGTCGAGAGATCGACAGAAAGCTCCAGATGTATAGCTCTCGTAGTCAGGCAGGTGAATAAAGCGACCCACCTTTTTTCTCGGCGCCTTCCAATTGATACATTATAAGGTCCAAAGTAGTCCAGGCCAACATAAGTAAACGGACTCACGTATGGTGTTAATCGGTCTGGAGGTAGCTGTCCCATTATAGGCACTTTCGGAAGTGTTGTACGAATACGGCACAAGTAGCAATTAGTTTTAATGTTTTTCACTAGCGATCTCAAACTAGGAATCCAAAATTTATTTCGAATTTGCGCTATGACGAGTTCTTGATTTTGATGATGAAATTTTTGATGAAAGTAATCCACAATAAGTTTGGTGAGTTTATGTTTAGTAGGCAGTATAATTGGTCGGCGTCCTGACATTGGCAACACGTTGGCGTAATCAATTCTTCCGTGTAGTCGAATGACACCATATTCATCAATATACGGAGTTAATTGATAAATGGTGCTGTGTTTATTTATCGATTGATTATTGTTTAAGGCAAAGTACTCGTCTGCGAATGCTATCATTTGAACTAGTTGACATATTTTTCTTTCACTTTCTTCCAATTCAATGGATGTCAATTCATTTGAACTTATTTTCGCTTTATTTAACCTCTTTGCGGTGACATTCGTCACGAAACGCAAAACCCATCCTATAGCCCTTTTTAGTCTCAAATAATTTGAAAATCGATTCCAATCGATCGTATTTTCTTTCGCTGCTCCTGATGTCACTACATTACATCTTTTGATTCTAAGCTCTTCCACACATTCCGCCCACGGTTCCTTATCTACATTAATAGGCCAACTCGCAGGAGAAGCTAACAAAAATTCAGGTCCATTAATCCATCGACTGTTAGGTTGATATTTTGGCGGAAACTTAGCCCTTGTTGCATCATCCGCTGGATTTATTTTTGATGGGATCCATCGCCAATCACCCGCATCACTATGCTCAAGTATTTCTCCGATTCGATGTGCTACGTACGATTTATATTTTCGTTGATCTGATTGAATCCATCCGATCACGCTTTTAGAATCACTCCAAAAGATACATTTATTGACTTTCACTGAATGATTTTCGACTACAGCATTTTTTAATCGTATTCCTAAAACGGCAGCTTGCAGTTCCAAACGGGGTATTGATATAATTTTTTGCGGAGCACAGCGTGATTTCGCGGCAACGAAGGATAGTTCTACTCCATTTTCAGTCTCCATCCTCCAATAAGTGACAGTAGCGTATGCTTCCTCGCTGGCATCTACAAATATATGTAGTTGTAAGTTTTTGCAAACTAAAAATCCCGGTGAATAACAACGTGGTGCAGTGAATAATTCGATCTTGTGAATCTCATCTAACCACAATTTCCATTTGCGATGTATGTCTTCGGGGAGAGTATCATCCCATGCCAAATTAGTTTTCCATACCTCTTGTAAAAGCACCTTTGAGTGTAAAGTGAAGTTGGCCAAAAATCCGAAGGGATCAAATAAAGACATAGTTAGCGACAGCATCTCTCTTTTAGTGGGAAGACGACTTCCACTTAAAATCTCATCTGGTACTCTATGAAACTTCACGAAAAATATTAGTTGGTCTTCATTCGTTGACCATCTTAGTCCCAGCACTCTTTCGTTGTGGTCATGTAAGTTAACGTTCAGTTCTGTGTTATTGTTTTTTGATGTCTGTATGCCATTTAGTTCGTTTGCAACTCGTGGGGAATTCGACACAAAGCTCCTCAGCTCGAACCCAGCTTTTTTATGAATATGTATCACTTCACGGCAAACTTCTATCGCTTCGTTTTCTGAAGAAAAACAATCTACGTAATCATCCACATAATGTTTGTTTATGATGGCCTCCACTGCTTTTGGATACAATTCGGTATATTCAGAGGCGTTTTTGTTTTTTACATATTGAGCCAGGCTCGGGGAGCACGTAGCGCCGAATATCATTACATTCATCACGTATGTATCCACTTGATTTTCAAAAGTACTGCCTCTCCATAAGAAGCATTGTGCATTAAGATCTTCTCTTCTTATACGAATCTGATGAAACATTTCTTTTATGTCACCTACCACACTAATTGTTGCTTCTCGAAATCGAAATAATACTTTTAATAAAGGTTTGTTCAAATCAGGCCCTGATAGCAAAGCATCATTTAATGAAATGGTTCCTGATTGGGCCGCGGCATCAAACACTAATCGCATTTTACCCGGCTTGTTAGGGTTTCTAACTGCAAAATGTGGTAAATACCATGTTTTAGAATCTGTCTGTCTTGCTTCTACTTTTGACAGTTTTCTCGCATATCCGGTTTTAATATATTCATTTATTTTTAATCTATATTCTGCAGCAAACTTATCATTGGCTTTCATTTTCCTTTCGATGCCCTCCAATCGGCGCATAGCTGTACTGAAACTATCTGGCAATTTAATCGAATCAGATTTCCAAAGTAGGCCCGTTTCAAATCGCTCACCAACTCGTTTGGTTGTCGAATTCATTATCTCAAGGGCTCTTTTATTTTCATTCGAGTCTAAATTAATAACTTTCACTGGTAAACTTTCGATGGAAAAATAATCATCTACCATCTGTTTAATCGAATCTAATTGTGATTCCGCAGCAATTGATTGAACTACCATTACTCGTTTAGAAGGCAATTCCTGGCTATCGCTTGTTGGTCCATACACTATATATCCAAGTTTAGTTTTTGTGACGATCGGTTTATTTGGTTGCATGTGGCACTGTTGGGATACACCCAAATGACAATTGTCCACACCTATCAATATTTTGGGCACCGCATTAATGTAGCCTTTTATATTTGTACTTTCAATTTCTTTAAATAAACGCTTCAGTTTTTCAATATCCAAAGTTTGCTTTGGCAAGTCTATGTTCTCAACAGTTTGTACGTTTCGTACATAATACTTTTGGTAAGTGTTATCAAAACCACTAATTTCTAAATTCACTGTCATAGACGGCTTTGTACTTGTGTAGCTTTGGAACCATTTTAACGTCAGTGGCTTTTGCGGGCCTTTGAGCCCCAACTTTTGTGCGACATCACAGTCAATAAGTGAAACGGACGATCCTTCATCTAAAAAGGCAAAAGTATCAATACTACCATTTGGGCCGTACAATTTCACGGGCAGAATCCTAAATAAGACTGTAGATTCTGCAGTGTTCAGTCAAGGAGTGATCACGGCCTAGGCACGCAAAACACAGTCTATTTCTCTTTACCAGTTCCCATCTGTCTTTCACTGACTTCGTACGGTAATCTTCACAAGCGTAAGTTTTGTGCGGGCCACTGCAAAATTGGCAAACAATTGATTCGTTTGCAAACAGGCTAAATTTGTTTTGGTCATTAACCCGACGATTGACGTTCGACGATAAACTATTTGACTGTAATTTGACATTCGACTGTGAACTGACATTATGCGGCGAAGTGGAATGAAACAGTGGACCCGTATGTGATGGCGTACAGTCGGTTACAAACGCAAGTAATTAGCGTTCTGATCTAACCATTCACTGAAATGAGAAATCGTTGGAAATGGTTTTATGTTAATCGCGAACTTGGCCCAGTCTATGCGATAATTCAGTGGCAATTTGCTGAGTAGCTCGTCAATAAGTGTAGGGTTGGCCATATGATGTTCACTCTTGAGCGTTTGCAGAAAGGCTGCTAAATTTTTTACTTTTACTGCAAATCGTATGAGCAGTTCAGGGCGAGCATCAACTACAGGCTGGAATTGTTGGACTTTTAGCAATTGACTTCTTATGAGCAAGTCTGGCCGTCCGAATGTAAATTCTAGAAGAGATAAAACCTCATTGACGTTTTGCGGATGTATTAAGAGAGAAGCAACAGTCTCTTTGGCGGTTCCTTGTAGGCATTTTTGCAACCGGATCGTATTTTCCAGTTGAGAATAACCAAATGTTTTGGTTGTTTCGTTGAAAGTGTTGATGAAGACTGGCCAATCTTCTGGCACTCCTGAGAAGGTTGGAAGATCATGAAGTCTTCTTGTGGCATAAAGAAGCTCAGAATGCGAATCGGTATGGGCAGGAATATTTGGCATGTGGTTTGTCATCAACGGCGTCATTGGCGTGTAAATATGTTGGTTGGCAGGTTGGTTTGTTGGATGAACATTATCAGGCGGAATTTCTGTCGAAATCGGTTCATTTATGGCCATTGCGTGTGATGGTTTGGGCATGAAAAATGGCGGCTGGTGATGTGTGAGGCTATGTGGGTTTTCACTTATGTGTGGCCTTTGTGTCATGGCAGCCATTTGTAGGTCAAGACTGTTTTTATAGTCTTTCAATGACTCTGAGTCAGCTTTGACATTATTGCCGACAATTTTTAACTCCTGCATTTGCGCAGCCAGTGTATTTTGCAGGTTTTGAAATTGTTTTGAAATATTTTCGCACATTACCTGCATTTGGCTGTCCATTCGACTGGATACGGCGGCCATGATGGAGTCGGCGTTGGCGTTGGTGTCGGCGTCATTAGTACTTTTGTGTACGGCACTATTTTGTGATTTGTTGGCTATGTCTGGCGAAATTTCGAGCAGGTTTTTCAACGATGGCTTTTTTGGCTGGTTCGCTACAGCGGCACGGCGATCCTTTTTAGCCGACATGTTGGATTGTACACTACGAAATTTAAATCACTCGCAGAGCAAAAGGCTTGTTCTTGATTAAATCACAAATTCGCGTTGAGTTTTAAGTGTTTATTAAAAATGTATTTAGTTGACATTAACAGAATGAACATTTCGATTGAACAAAAAACTTCTTCATTTTACATTTATGAATATATACACTTTTGCTCTGGTACGCGAATGAATCAAGAATCTACTTATTCTCCTTTTCTTTTTCTACCATTGGCACAATTTTTACAGTCTCTTACAAAAATTCAAAAAACATATAGTCGCTCACAAATTAAACATTATTGGCGCAAATAATTTAAATTACTTCATATTGTCTTCAACATATATATATATATATATATATATATATATATATATATATATATATATATATATATATATATATATATATATATAAAGTTATGTATATATATATATATATATATATATATATATATATATATATATATATATATATATATATATATATATATATATATATATAGTATATATATATATATATAGTATATATATATATATATATATATATATATATATATATATATATATATATATATATATATATACATATATATATATATATATATATATATATATATATATATATATATATATATATATATATATATATATATATATATATATATATATATATATATATATAGAGAAAGAGAGAGAGAGAGAGAGTTTTGACATTTTGTGTCAATATATAAAGAGAGTTTTGACATTTTGTGTACATGTTTTTATTTAAAAATGCGCATAAATATATATATATATATATATATATATATATATATATATATATATATATATATATATATATATACATATATATATATATATATATATATATGCATATATATAAATATATATATATATATATATATATATATTTACATATATATAAATATATATATATATATATATATATATACATATATATAAATATATATATATATATATATATATATATATATATAAATATATATATATATATATATGTGTAAATAAATATATATATATATATATATATGTGTATATAAATATATATATATATATGTGTGAGGCTATGTGGGTTTTCACTTATGTGTGGACTTTGTGTCATGGCAGCCATTTGTAGGTCAAGACTGTTTTTATAGTCTTTCAATGACTCTGAGTCAGCTTTGACATTATTGCCGACAATTTTTAACTCCTGCATTTGCGCAGCCAGTGTATTTTGCAGGTTTTGAAATTGTTTTGAAATATTTTCGCACATTACCTGCATTTGGCTGTCCATTCGACTGGATACGGCGGCCATGATGGAGTCGGCGTTGGCGTTGGTGTCGGCGTCATTAGTACTTTTGTGTACGGCACTATTTTGTGATTTGTTGGCTATGTCTGGCGAAATTTCGAGCAGGTTTTTCAACGATGGCTTTTTTGGCTGGTTCGCTACAGCGGCACGGCGATCCTTTTTAGCCGACATGTTGGATTGTACACTACGAAATTTAAATCACTCGCAGAGCAAAAGGCTTGTTCTTGATTAAATCACAAATTCGCGTTGAGTTTTAAGTGTTTATTAAAAATGTATTTAGTTGACATTAACAGAATGAACATTTCGATTGAACAAAAAACTTCTTCATTTTACATTTATGAATATATACACTTTTGCTCTGGTACGCGAATGAATCAAGACTCTACTTATTCTCCTTTTCTTTTTCTACCATTGGCACAATTTTTACAGTCTCTTACAAAAATTCAAAAAACATATAGTCGCTCACAAATTAAACATTATTGGCGCAAATAATTTAAATTACTTCATATTGTCTTCAACATATATATATATATATATATATATATATATATATATATATATATATATATATATATATATATATATATATATAAAGTTATGTATATATATATATATATATATATATATATATATATAGTATATATATATATATATAGTATATATATATATATATATATATATATATATATATATATATATATATATATATATATATATATATATATATATATATATATATATATATATATATATATATATATATATATATATATATATATATATATATATATATATATATATATATATATATATATATATATATATATATATATATATATATATAGAGAAAGAGAGAGAGAGAGAGAGTTTTGACATTTTGTGTCAATATATAAAGAGAGTTTTGACATTTTGTGTACATGTTTTTATTTAAAAATGCGCATAAATATATATATATATATATATATATATATATATATATAAATATATATATATATATATATATATATATATATATATACATATATATAAATATATATATATATATATATATATATACATATATATAAATATATATATATATATATATATATATATATATATACATAAATATATATATATATATATATATATATATATATATATATATATATATATATATATATATATATATATATATATATTTGACTTCCGTAATGCTGATTATGAAAGCATTAAACATGTTCTTGATACTACTGATTGGTCAACTACTCTTTCAACACAAGATCTCGAGACAGCCATTTCGTCTTTTTACAATAAAATATTTGACGCCGTTGAAAGATATGTCCCAAAGATAAACAAAAAGAATAAATTGTCTGAGCCATGGCTGGGTAGAGACCTTAGGCATATGCGAAATCGTAGGAACAAACTTTATAAGCTTATTAAAGAAAATACCGATGTTAGTCCTCCTATTCAGGAAGAATATAATGAAGTTGCTAAGCAATTTTTAGCAAAGTCTCATGAGGTTTATGACACTTACATTAGAACAACCGGCGAAAATATAGTCCGCAACCCGAAAAAATTCTTTGATTTTGTTAATATGAAGCGAAAAACTAATGGCTATCTATCGTCCATGTTTCTTAATAATATAACGTCTTCCTCTCCTAAAGAGATATGTGACCTGTTCGCTGATAGTTTCCAAGAAATTTTCGATGCACCTGACCCATCAAAATCACACCTTTCCTCCGCTGATTCAGCTTCAATAGCTTTTGTGAACCATTTAGAAATTTCCCGTGATGAAATACGTAAAGCTATTTTGGATCTCGACTGCAACAAAGGTCCTGGGCCTGATTTTCTTCCTCCGATCTTCTTGCGCAAGTGTGTAGAGCAGCTTATAGATCCCTTGCATATTTTCTTTAATAGATCACTTTCGTCGGGAAT
>OZ022263.1:148603388-148605888 GCA_963978885.1 Nemotelus pantherinus
TATATATATATATATATATATATATATATATATTATTTTTTTTCCTCTTTCCTTTCACTCTCCTCATCACTCAATCAGTATGCACGGTCAGTGTGCATCAACATATTATCAAAACATTTCGTCTTAGTACATCCCAGATAATTGAAAATTGGTATAAGGGAAGATACAATTGCTATTCATTGTTATTACACTTCATACTTTAAGTTGTATGTTTGTTCTCATTGACATGTGTCCAGAGAAAAGTTTCCGAAAAAAAACTCTGGTATCTTCTTCATTTAGGATTTGTGTTTTTGATGTGAGTTTTCAAGTGTGTCTTGAACTCTATTATATTTTTTGTTAACTTGACCGAGTTCGGTAATGAATTGTAGTATGCGATAGCCTGCTGTACTGGATCCATCCTTAATCTATCCGTTTTTGGAACTGCAAGAGATAGATTTCTAGCAGTTCTGGTTTCTCGGTTAGTTATTTCTAACACAGTGCGGGGGGTGTTAAACCACTTCAGATTGTTGTTCAGGATGTTAAACACTAATTTTCCCCTTTCAAAATTAATTAGTTGTTGTATATTTAGTAATCCTATTCGAGTGTACACAGTAACTGTTGGTGTTAGAGTCGGCATTCTAAATAAAATTGTAATTGCTTTCGAAATAAGTCTTTCAATCAACTCTTTTTTTTGCTTTGATGTCTGACTCCATTAAATAGTTTCGTATGTGATAGTTGAAAGTATATAAGCATTAAACATTATTAATTTTGTTCTAGTTTCCAAGAACTCAAATTTTCTTAAGGCTGCAATAATTGGTCCTACTTTATGCCTGATATGGTTAATGTGTTGTTACCATGACATTTTTTCATCTAGGATTAAGCCGAGATATTTTATTGATTCAGCTTTTTCTAGACGAATTCCGTTTATCTGAATAAGGGGGTTTATACCTGTAGGATATTTATTTTTTTGCTGGGAAATGATGTACTTGGTTTTGTTAACGTTTATAAGCAGTTTGCTATGCCTGAGCCGCACTTGATATGTTTCTTAATCTCTGTTAATTTTATACTCAAGAGATGGTTCATCCTTTTCAGAATTTAAAAGAAGTTTGTCATCAGCAAAAATGACTAATTTGCCAGACAGCTGGAGATGTTGAATGCAATTCACATATAGAATGAATAATATTAGTCCAAGAATTGATCCCTGTGGTATGCCTACATATATTGATGAAACGTTCTTGACTGATGCATTGTATTTGTTTTATTACAATCCACCTATCCAATAACAAATCTTTTATTATCGAGATAAACTTCTTACGAATGCCATATTTTTCGAGACGTTGAAGCAAAATTTTGTGGTCAATGTGTCAAAGGCCTTCTTGAGATCGACAAAAATGACTATTACATAGTTGCCTTTATCTAATGAGCTGTTAATGAATTGGACCGCGTCTAATGTGGCCACTATTTTATTGCTGTGTTTATGTTGGAAACCGTATTGTATTGGCGCCAAAATTGCTGCTTCATAGATATGTTGTACTATATGCGAGTTTAAGATTCTCTCAAATAGTTTGCTCATTACACTGATAACGGCAATTGGGCGATAGCTAGAAGGATCCGAAGGATCACTTTCCTTAAAAATTGGTCAAATTCGCGCCAACTTAAGGCAAGTAGGGAAAGAACCCGTCTTTAAATGACTATTAACAATTTTTGATAGAATCCCCGCTATTTCATTTTTAAGCATTTTGACGTCTTCGGATGGTAAATTGTCGATACCTGGAGAAACTTTGGTTTTAATTTATCTATAATTTCCATTACTTCACTTTGCACTGTAGGTCTTAAATGGATACTGGCGTAACTTTCAGGAATTGTATTATCATTTTGCTCTGAAGCATTGTTGAATTGTTGGTTGATATTCTTTCCAATCATTGCAAAATATTTGCTCAATTCCTCTGCGATAAATTCAGGATTTGAGATCAACAATCCATTTATGGATAATTCATTAATACATGTTGATTGATGAGTTACATTTTTACCTGTTAATTCGTTGATAATTCTCCAGTATTTTGAACTATTTCCAGCCGATGCTTCGAACTTTTTTGAGTAAAATTCTCGTTTAGCTTCCTTTATCAGTCGATTCGACTCCCTTTTTAAAACTGTGTAGCTTTGCTTCTTAACTGCGGAATTTATATCTGCCATGCATATTTTATACGCTTTGCGCTTCTTCTTCGAGACATCTATAACTTTTTGGTGATATATGATATATATATATATATATATATATATATATATATATATATATATATATATATATATATATGTATATAAATATATATATATATATATATATATATATATATATATATTTATAAATATGTGTATATATATATATATATATATATATCGCGTTTAATACTAATGTACTTCGAACCTGAGTGAAAACAAGAAAACTGCAACGAACGCACCCGCACAAAAATAGAACTTGATCAATTTTATTGTCGGATGTCACCGGTGTTACAAAATTAGA
>OZ022263.1:148610888-148650888 GCA_963978885.1 Nemotelus pantherinus
ATCAATAATAAATTAATAAATAACAAATAAATAAAACATTGTTATATAGCTTAGGATTAAGGGTTGCGGATGGCTTGGAAAAGGGAGGATTTGAAGGATAATTTTGAGACTGTTGGAGAATACAGATTACTTATGCTATTGAATATCCTGCAGCATCTATTTATCGGCTCATTAGCTGCGTAAGTAGTGGAGTGTGGATATTCCTTAAGTAAACGGGAGGACCTGGTATTTCTTACAGGGTTATTCAACACCATTTTGCTATTCAGGAATTCAACTTTGATGACGCCTCTAATGACGTCAAATGTGAAGCAGGCTGAAATCATCTTTCTTCTAGATGCAAGTGTTAATAAGTTTAGATGACCCAGTCGAAACTCATAAGGAGGAAGGGTATTAAAATCGTAAGGGTTGTATAGTTCTCTCAATGCGAAAAGTAAGAATTGCTTTTGTATGGACTCGAGCCTGCTACTGTGGGTTTCAAAAGCCGGATTCCAGCAAATGGAAGCATATTCGAGAATGGGGCGTACAAGAGAGGTATATAAGGATCTTGTGACCCACAGGTTACGAAATTCTTTGGCACGTCTTTTGATGAAGCCTAGCTGTTTGTTCGCACGGGAAAGTATTTTATCATAATGCAAGGTGAAGCGGAGTCGCTCATCCAAGACAACACCAAGGTCGACAACGTTGTCAACTCGAGCTAACAAATTATTCCCGAGGAAGTATGTGTTATGTGAGACGGTGCATTTTCGGGAGAAACTTATAACTTGGCACTTAGCAATGTTGAGAGAGAGCTTGTTTTCATTGCACCAATGATCAAGTGAATCAAGTTGGGATTGGAGAAAGAGTGCATCGGATTTAGATTTAATGATATGATAGACTTTGAGATCGTCGGCATAAAGTAGATGGGGCATTTCACGTGAAGCGGACAACGAAAAAAAGTCGAGGATCCGGATTTCGTTCATATTATGCATAATGATACTTCTAGAGGATATGAACGTGGATGCACAATTTTTTTCTTCTATGAGGTTCAGTTGCTGAGTTATGGGCTTCTGAAGAATTGAAGAAGCTGATGAAGGGTTTTTTTGGAAGTCGATTTTGAGACTGAAAAAAATATATTAAAAACATTAAACATATTGATTGGTATAGAAAATCAACTGTTCTTTTTAATTATAAAATTAGATTTGGAATAAAAAAAATTTTTCCTGTTTAAAACCGGAAGTAACCATTTCAACTCGTTATTTGAGTAACTTGGACCAGGTTAATTTTTTTTATTTTTATAGTAAAACAAAGCTTAAACTATACTTGTTTTATCATAGAATTTTTAGAATGGGATGGCGAGTAGTTTGGGAGGTAGGTGAATTTTAGTACATACAAGTCGTATGAAGCGCGACACTCGAAGCTTGATTAGGATAGCTAGTGAGTGTGAAAACAAAACATTTTTAGTAAAATTATTGCTATATCGCAATATTATTGCAATATTAAAAGTTGCTAATGCTAATTTATTTAATAAAAAAACAAACTTGTTCATGGAAAAATGAATTTATTTCACCGTTTTTACAATTACATATATAATTAACTTACATATAGAGGTTAAAATATAAAACAATTGCTTATGCTTATTTACTAAATGAAAAAAAATTATTTATGGAAAAATGAATTTTTTTCACCATTTTTACAATTTGACACTCACTACTTAAACTTGTTCTTTTTATAAGAAGGTCTTCAGTAACTGGAATAAAACAGTGAAATTTCTTAGTCCCGGGAATAGTAATAGAGGAATCAAACCGTGGTTTTAAAAATATTCTCTGGCGTTGAAGTTCCTCTGATGAGCAATAGTAAGTGGCTGTTAGGGATAAAGCCGACTTTGCCCAATGAAAAAAACGTAAAGGTGTAGTAATAGCTTTACTAGGAGGTAATTGTACAAAATCTGTCCACAAAATCATCGGATGCAAGCAGATGAGTAGAAATGGTAAATCTGTCTGAACAAACCCATTTTTCGAACTGAACGGTTGTCACTTGATTATCATCAAATATTTTCAAATCATCACGAATTGCACTTACGCCAGGACAAAATTTGCAACTTTCATTTGGGGTTTTTGTTGAAATTATTAAATGACATTTCGGCGTAGGATTGGGACACATCATTTTGCGTAGAAAGTAGAAAGTTCCACAATAGTTCCAGATGTGAGATTGTCAATGTCTCCTCCACTCATCATTAATTTCACATTTTGGTGATATATACATACACAGACCATATGCTCAAAGTGAAAAATTTTGTTAGGCCGATTTTGATATCCGAATATTCATTTTTAAACGTTTGGTAAAGCTCGTCAATGTTACACATTAAAAGCTGTTTTGGGATTTGCGTTCTTTTCCGTCATCTAACTTAATAAATACACAATCCTTTTTACCGGGTATTATTCGACTAATGTCTTCTCGCAGATAAAAGCACTTCACAAAGTTCATAGTTTCAACTGCTAGCTTACGACCACCTCGTGAATTTGGAGATGTTAATATACCAAACTGATCCAAAAGTTGCTTTGCTTTTTTCGCTTGTCGCCTGGATGTTCCGAATTCTTGTGCAAGTCTGTTTTCGGTCCATGGCTTAGGTGTTATAGTCAGTAACGTAGTTTTCATAGCAGTAGATGTAGACGGATTACTAAATTTTGCTTTTAACTGGGTCAGAATATCTTGGTCGTATATTGTTGAATCAGTTTACTTTGAGCTATGTTTATACTTCTCTTCAGGAATGAATGGTAAACCCGGGGAGCACAAAGACAAATCAGTTGAAAATTTGCAGGTATTTCCACGGTCAGTTTTTTACTGCATCTTCCACACACGTACATATCAGAAGAATATCTCCACTTCTCTGCTATTTTTTTTTTTTTGAATTTTTCTTAGGTCTTTAACCTTCCGATGAAATCTCAAGTCGAAAGGATTGAAACATCGGTAGCCGCAAGAAGACATAATACACACAATTCAACTTATTTACGTAGTCACTTCAAGCGCTGAAATAGAACTAAAACAAAAACGGAAAAATCGAAATGGCTCTTTCATCACACTTCCATCCCTCTCTATTACATAGCTTTGACCTCCTTCTATTATATGGCTTTTTATGAAAAAATAATACCTTTTTCAACTAAAAAATGGCGCCACTAATCGCATTTCTGTAGGGTAGTCGGTTAAGTATGAACACAATTTAAGTATGTATTTTAAGTATGTTATAAAAACTATTTATATACAGGATATAGTATCACGGCAATTTACATATACTTTCCACTCTAAAATTTTAAACATCAAATAAGTATAGTTTTAGCTTTGTCTTGTTACAAAAATAAAAAAAAATAAACTGGTCCAAGTCATATAAGTTCAAGTAAAAATTTTTTTTCCATAAATCATTTTTTTGTTTTCACTTCGTAAATAAGCATTATCAATTGTTTTATATTTTAACCTCTATATGTAGGTGAATTATATATGTAATTGTAAAAACGGTGAAATAAATTCATTTTTCCATAAACAAGTTTGTTTTTTTATTCAATAAATTAGCATTAGCAACTTTTAATATTGAAACTCTATCGCTTTATTTTAACTATATTAATTCTTTATATAATATTTTAACGATATTGCAATAATTTTACTAAAAATGTTTTGTTTTCACACTCACTAGCTATCCTAATCAAGCTTCGGGTGTCACGCTTCATACGACTTGTATGTACTAAAATTCACCTACCTCCCAAACTACTTGCCATCCCATTCTAAAATTTTTATGATAAAACAAGTATAGTTTAAGCTTTGTTTTACTACAAAAATAAAAAAAATTAACCTGGTCCAAGTTACTCAAATAACGAGTTGAAATGGTTACTTCTGGTTTTAAACAGGAAAAATTTTTTTTATTCCAAATCTAATTTTAAAATTAAAAAGAACAGTTGATTTTCTATACCAATCAATATGTTTAATGTTTTTAATATATTTTTTTCAGTCTCAAAATCGACTTCCAAAAAAACCCTTCATCAGCTTCTTCAATTCTTCAGAAGCCCATAACTCAGCAACTAAACCTCATAGAAGAAAAAAATTGTGCATCCACGTTCATATCCTCTAGAAGTATCATTATGCATAATATGAACGAAATCCGGAACCTCGACTTTTTTTCGTTGTCCGCTTCACGTGAAATGCCCCAGATGAGGTATATTTGCTAGGGCGTCAGATAGGTCAGAAATAAATATATTAAAGAGAAGTGGGCCAAGATGGCTACCTTGTGGTACACCAGAGGTAGCAGAGATATTTTTCGACAAGAGTCCTTGAAATTTTACCAGCTGAGTTCGAATTCCAAGGTAAGAAGTCAGCCAGCTAAGCAAAGATCCACCAAGTCCGAATTTCAGTAGCTTTAGAATTAAGGTAGGGTGGTCAACTGTGTCAAAAGCTTTACTAAAGTCTGTATAGACTGCGTCAATTTGGTATCCTTTCTCCATTTTACATAGGACTTCTGAGATTAGGACGGTCAAATTTGTGGTAGTTGAGCGACCTTTTCTAAAACCATGTTGTTGCTCGTTCAGACGGGAGTCAACAAGTGGCGAAAGTTTGTCGTAGACAATCTTTTCAAAAAGTTTCGGAATAGAAGATAAGATGGCAATACCTCTATAATTTCCGATACAGCGTCTATCACCATTTTTGAATATGGGTGTGACATATGAAAGTTTCCAACGGGATGGGAAAACTCCAGACGAAAGTGATCTGTTGAAAAAGATATGAAAGGGAGTTATAAGCTGCTCTACACATTTGCGCAAGAAAGTTGGAGGAAGAAGATCTGGCCCTGGACCTTTGTTGCAATCGAGTTCCGAAATAGCTTTACGTATTTCGTCACGTGTAATTCCTAAGTGGCTGATAAAAGCTGTAGCAGTGGAATGAGAGGAAGGGAGATGTGAGTTTGATGAGTCAGGAGTAATAAAAATATTCTGGAAATTATCTGCGAATAAATCACAAATCTCATTAGGAGAGGAAGAAGTGATATCATTAAAGAACATCGACGATGGATAACCAGTAGTTTTTCGCTTCACATTTACAAAATCATAAAATTTTTTCGGGTCGCGGATTATATTTTCACCTGTTGCCTTAATGTAATTGTCATAAGCCTCTTGGGACTTTGCCAGAAATTGCTTAGCAGTTTCATTATATTCATCCTGAATAGCAGAACTAACGTCGATATTGTTTTTAATCCGCTTATAAAGTTTGTTCCTTCGATTTCGCAAATGCCTAAGGTCCCTATCAAGCCATGGCTCAGACAGTTTCTTCTTTTTTTTATCTTAGGTACATATCTTTCAACGGCGTCAAATATATTGTCATAAAAAATGGAAATGGCTTCCTCAAGATCTAACGTTGAAAGAGTATTCGGCCAATCTATAGAGTCAAGGTGATGGTGAATGCTTTCATAATTAGCATTAAGAAAGTCATATACAATTGAATTATTGTACGCTCTAAAATAAATAGAATCAGAAGTGGGAAGTTCAACTGATAGTGCAGTGTGGTGTAAACTATTTGAAAAAAGATGTTCTGCATCATCAGTTGGACTTACCACTACCTCGTCATAGGCGTTTGTAAATACAAGATCCAACCAATGACCGTTTTGGTTGGGAGTTGGAGAAACTTGCTGCAAATCGTTGCCATAAAAAGTACTCGCAAGGTTGAAGTCATTTGAAACTGAGAGGTTAACAGGGAGAAGAAATGCGTCGTTTTCATCGGGGATAAAACGTAAGTTGGGACGATTGAAATCCCCTAGGAATATTATTTTGTCTTTTTCATTTAGAGATGTTGTAATGGAAGATATTAATTCACAGAAATGGTTGTAAACTGATTCGTCCGATCTGGGTGGGATATAGGCCAAACTAATGTAAAGGAAATTGTTATTCAAAGAAACACGAATAACAAGGTGTTGGAACAATACATTGGGGGTGATGTCAATAATCTCACTTGAAATAGTGTTGCTAACCGCCAGTAAAACCCCACCGCCTCGCGATTGGCCTGTGGAAGAATAGTCGCGATCATTTCTGTAAATTGTCCAATTGCTATCAAGGATCTCTTCATTCTTATGGGAGTCATTTAGCCAAGTTTCAGTGAAGGCGAGTAAATTAAAGTGGCAGGATTTTGCGTCAAGATATAATTTATTCAATTTGCCTCTCATACCACTACAATTGTGGTAAAAGAGTCTGAGTCCATTGAAAGAAGGGGTTATGTTAGGACAAATGCCTAACAGAGTTGACTGCTTTTCGACGAGAAGCAGTTGTCATTAAATTGTCAATAGTGGGAGTATTCGTAGTTGCCTCGGTAGAGGTGACATAAGAAGTTAGGTGGCTAGAGGATAAAGAGGAGCTAACATTGTTTGCATTTTGTTGAGAAGAAACGGAAGCATCAGTAGGACGTGGAATTAATGAGTTCTTACGAGTAGAAGCAATATTAAAAGTACCGTCCAACGATAAATTGTTTGTTACTACCGTAGACTGGGTGGGGTTTTTAGAAGGAATAGTCAACAAGTTGGATAGAATTTGAGGATTTTGAAAGGATGGAGATTTGCGGGTAATAGGAACATTATGCCAAATACAATTTTTTCTTACAGAATTAGTTTTAGTTTCTTTCTTACGCCTATTGTTGGTGACTCGATTTTTCCAGGGAGAAAATGTAACGCCATTCCAGTCGAAGTTGCTGCTACCTCCGTCTAAACTCGTAAAAATCCAGGCATATTTTGAAGGAATTAACACTTTATATCGTTTCTGCGAGTTGTGTTTCCGTTGTGGTAGTTTTGTTATACAATAATCTGTGATGTGGAAACCGGCTTCGAGAAATCTATCCAGCCAAACTTGATCAGCAGCGGGGGGTACTCCTTTGACGAAGAACGCTACTTTGTCGGTGTCAACTTGTAATTGGAAGCGTGATTCTTCGTCTTGACAACTTTCATTATTTTTTTTTATTTTTTCAATGCGACTGTCCCATTCATTTTTCGACCAATAAGTACCAAATTTATATATTGGCTTCGTACAAGAAGGAATAAAAGATTCGCGTTGGTTACTTGATGAACCAGTAGTAGAAGTTAGTTCTTTGATAGGAGACGAAGCCATGTCTTTTGTTGTCACTTTTGGCATGTTGCTGTTAATATATATATATATATATATATATATATATATATATATATATATATATATATATATATATATATATATATATATATATATATATATATATAGATACATATATATATAAATATTTATATATATATATATATATATATATATATATATATATATATATATTTATATTTTCGTAAATATAAAATATATATTAATACATATATATTTATATATATATATATATATATATATATATATATATATATATATATATATATATATATATATATATATATATATATATATATATATATATATATACATATATATATATATATATATATATATATATATATATATATATATATATATATATTTATATATATATATTTATATATATATATATATATATATATATATATATATATATATATATATATATATGTATACATGTTTATATATATAAAGATATATATATATATATATATATATATATATATATATATATATATATATATATATCTATATATATATATATATATATATATATATATATATATATATATATATATATATCTATATATATATATATATATATATATATACATATATATATATATATAACATATATATATATATATATATATATATATATATATATATATATATATATATATATATATATATATATATATATATATACATATATATATATATATATATATATATATATATATATATATATATATGCATTTAAACAGATGTGTAATTATAGTTGAGAGTTTTCCACTTTTTCCAATAAATAGACATCAAATAACAGTACCAATCTACAACATAAGATGCTGTTTCAACATGCCACAAAATTGTTTTAAATACACACATTTATTTCACACCTGATTGGCTAAAAAGTTTCGAGCTACCTAAATTATGTTGTATTCAGTACGTTTTAGCCATAAACATTGAAGTTAAATCCATTAGATTTTTCGCCAAATATATCCTTCAAATATTTTTTCATCAAACACATACAATATAAGCTACATTTGCTGCAAATATAATAAAATCTATGAAAAATGTTATCAAAAAATCCGCAATCGAGGCGACGATTTCCCAAAACATCCCTCAAGCTATTTTCAATCCTTGCAGTACTTTTTCGAACATATGTTACCGATCTTATTTTGACAGTATCAAGATGGCCATCAAATTTTCTAAATAAATCGTGCGGGTGGGCGAGTAAACTCAATTTGTGAAGTGATATCGTGATACAAAAGAAGGTCGCGAAAAGAAACCTTTCTAAATAAATCCTAGTTTCGGGTAAGATGAAGTGTGTTGTGCGGAATTCTGTTTCAGCGTGGGAACAGGGAGCTGAAATCGTTGGTTTCCACATTTAAGTCTTAATTTTGTGAATTCTGTTCTCATATACAATAAAAGACATCGAAATTATCTAGTGAAAATGTGAAAAAGTGAAAAATTTTTTTGATTTTGCATTCTGTGTTGTTAGTTGTAACATAATTCGTGTTATGGTGCTCGCGAAATCGGCTACAGGAGCTGATGTGGCCGTTCGCCTTTCTGGTTTAATGTGATCAATTTAGTGAAAGTTTTGACAAAATTATTCGGGGAAATATGAAGAAATGTCTTTCATTTATAAGGATTGTGCGTTCCGATTAAAGTTTTATTGGAAATCGGCCAAAAAATAACATCTTCAGTTATAAACTCGTATTTGATGATCTCAAAGTCTGTCAAGTGATGTTCTAATGGTACTTGTCGCTTTTGAATATTGTAATTTTGTGTTTGTAACGAAAAACAGTGCTTTTCGTTTTGTTTTGTAGTATTCCTTATGAAAAAATCATAGATATTCATTTAGTTTTGTTAATAATTTATTGAAAATATATTTGGCGCATGATATGAGAATATATAATGTTCGAAAATATTCAGTGGCGTCGCGAGCTAGAAATCTGATCGATTCGAAAACAGATTTAGCATTTGAGAGCGGAGCGGCAATTTAAAATTAATAGTGTTTAGTTTTAGTGTTGATCAATGTGAATGTGAAATTGATAATTTTTAACAATTGCTGGTTCCAAACGAAAGAAGCAGAAACGCTGTATGAAGAAAACACAAAAAGCTGAAAGAAAAGCGAATGAAGGTGCCGTTAAAGAGTTTAGTTAAGGGAAGAGGCAGGAACACTATTGAATCAGTAGAAGATGATGACGGAGTTGACGATCTGACATTGGGTGACGGAAACGATGAATTGGCTGAAGAAAAAAAACTAACGACCGTACCACAACTAATAAGCCAGTTATGTCACTCCCAATGTACCCTCATTTTGTTAAAGAATCAATAAAATTGTGATGAGAGTGTGGTTCGAATCTATCCACAGATCCTTCATTCCCTACTCGGGAATGGTCAATCAGTTACTAACTTTAGCGGCAATTTAAACTAACCCCAATTGGTCTATAGTTTGTATGAAACACTTAACAGTTGGTAGTGGATGAACAATGCATGCATATTTATATATTCTTTCTCTCAACAGAGCCCTCTTTCAGCATACATGCATGAGTATGTTGAAATGGTGAAATGTTCTTCAGTTCAGTAAATGCTGGTTTTGCTGAGCTGAAGAAGTGTGTCATGAAATCGGACATATATATGTGTATTTATACATTTATATATGTTTGATTGTCGACGACAAATTCGATAAAACAAAAAAAAATTGTTCAAAAAATGAACAAAAATGTCAAGGTAGGTCATTTAATATTATTATACAGAGAATCAGAGTAGAAATACTTCTATTTCAGATTCAATTTTGAAGTCGAACTCATTCGCAGCTCACTCAAATCACACGTGAGATAAAACGCACTAATTATGCATCGGAGATTCGATGCTTATCTCTTGCATCCCGGCAAAATATTTGCATAAATGCAACCGTCAAACGACTACGATCGGCCGCAATGATAAATGAACGGTTTTTGGATCTGCACAAATCCCAGTCAACAACACCAGCTCCGAAGACGATGGAAGGTGTCATACAATAAAATAAAATTAAAGGTATCATACAAAGAACCAATCATGCTGCCCTTACAAATACCGAGCGATTAAAGAATTACGTGAGAGCTCACTTGTAAAAATAGCCGATATCGAAGATTTAGTTCAAGCTGACGAAAAACTCAAAGCATGTCCTTACTTTTCAATTCGAGCGGCTATAAAAGATGCTCAGATCGTTCTTTTGCTTTAATAAATGCTACTACACCGCAAAACCAAACTGGGATCGATCTAGAAAATAGCGTTGTGATAATCGGAGGAGCACATAATCTTGTGGATACAATAAATTACATTTATAGTAGTGAAACCAGCGTAGCGCAACTTCAGCTAGCCCAAAAATAACTTGTTAGCTACAAAACAAAATATTGCTCTCGATTCAAAACGAAGAATCACCTGAAAATTAATCAACTGATATTTGTAACAAAATGACTAGTGAAGCTTCATCAACCACCTGGAGGAATTTTTTCCGAGATCACATCTAGGGTCCTACGAACCCATGAACTTATGTCCGAGGGTGAATTCTTCAACATCGATCTCTTTCAAATTCTCGACTTTTGCGAACAGACTCGTCTAAAAAGTGCACGGAATTGCGCAACGGGAGGAGCTGCGTAAACCAGTTGTGGAGAAAGAAAACAATACCGAAGGCGTCTCTGGAGTGCTGAAGAATCTTGAGGAATAACACATGCTGAAAAGATTGTCGAAGAATGAAAGGAAACAAATTGAATCGCAGAATAATTCTAAAGCAGAGAAGAAGAAATTTGTAGAAAAAACATATCGAATAAGATCCGGCCTTTGCTGGCTTTTCTAGTATGTTTGACGGAATGCTGTGACGATGGGCAAGTCCCAATGTAATTCAATTCCGAACCTGAGAAGACAATGGTGAAATTTTTCTTATTAAATCCGGGTGGGCATTTCAGCGAACTAGTGAGAAAGTGTCGATTGGTATAATAATTTGCTTTTCGTCGTTTTCAGTGTTGATTATTTGGAATATTCTATTTAAAGGTCACAGTCCCTGGTGGTACAATTAGGCTAACTGGTGAATTAGTTGAACAATTTTTCCAATCATGTATATATATATATATATATATATATATATATATATATATATATATATATATATATATATATATAAATATATATATATATATATATGTATATATATCTATATACATAAATATATATATATATATATATATATATATATATATATATATATATATATATATATATATATATATATATATATATATATATATTGTTACGGTAACTCCTTCAAACGCGTCACAAAACCCCTTATCCCCGACTGGGATACAAGGGCGGCAGTTTTCGTTTGGCTTTTGCTCGCGAGATAGGTCGTGAGTGGGCGCCACTCGCTTCGGACCCGAAAACCTGCCTTATTGCCGTCGCCCCGAAGCGAGAAGACTGCGACGGTTATATTTTAAACTTTGGCACACCCGCACTAAGCGATAATTTGTTAAAAAGCAAAAGAATTACGCCAGCGTTACACATACAAATTTACAAATTTTATTTATTTCACTTCCGTTCACTAAAACCCTGACGGCGCCGCGTTGCACAATAGATCAAATCCTAATTTAATTCTCACTAAAAAAACTGGTTCTTACGTACTACTTAACTATTATTTTGCGCCTAACACGTACCTCGTAACAACTTCGCTTATCACTGCCACCTGCCGCTGCCTAGCCGCGCCTCGTTTTCCAGGTACCTCCACAATAGATTTGTTGGTCGTAACGTCGCCGAAATCTCACCACAGCTTGTGGTTTCGATGTTAACCCCGTCTATCGATATCTAGCGATCTCTGGATGTGATGCGCCTTCCGTTGTGTGAAGCACAACCCGCGTAAAAAATTCCTGCGGGCTCCAAAGCTTACTCGCCAACCTCCAATCTTCGGTCGTTTATCCCAGATTCGCCCACTGTTATCTTCAGTCTCGTGATCGTGTTTCCTTACTCAGTCTCGGTCTCGGCCAAAAAAAGAAAAGATTGAAGTTTTAGTTGACTAATTTTTTCGCAAGGCACCTCTGTGTCTCACCTCAGTCTCCACCAGAAAGAACGAAGCATTGTTCCTCCATCAACCATCATGCCTCGGTTGGTGTTTAATCTACCGCTTCAGCGGGATTTTCCTGACCCGTTCTTCCGGCCTTGTGCATTCTTGCACACGGGTGCATTGGTCAATCGTACTTGGGGATGACCTTTCAATCTTTCTTTCCCCGGGTCTTTCGCTGCTGAGTCGTTTAGCTGACCGATCGCAGCCTTTCGGTTCTTTCCAGTCGGCTGGAATTAACGATGTTTTCAATCGCTTGGCGGCGTTCCTGTCGCCGATCATCAGTTTGTTTTGACGTTTAAGGAACATGGCAACAAACATGTTCAAGTGCGGCGGTATTTTCTGGAGTTTAATGTACAGTCCATTTGGTGTATTCGAATCGATTCTGCGGTGCCATGCCGTTTTCCTGTCAATTCGCGACATACGTGGTGTAGGTGCCCTCACCAAATGCTCGGTTTGTTCATAATTCGTGCTGTGTTTCGTGGTTAGTCGCGGCGGAGCCGGTATCTTTCATTCGCTTTTTGAACCAGTGGGTTGACTCATTTCTGGACCAAATCATCGGCGTTCGTTGGATCTGCATCGCCGGCGATGGCCTGGTCTGGCGAGGAGCAACTTTCTCCATCGTTGGCAGCTGTATATCTAAACCTACTCATTTACATTTACATTTCTGTAATCCAAACCTACTCATTTACATTTACATTTCTGTAATCCAAACCTACTCATTTACATTTACATTTCTGTAATCCAAACCTACTCGTTTGCAACTACATATAACAATTCTTCCATTCTTTCATTCGTATTTACTTTTGTTCTCTTTTTAGGCTAAAATCTATCGCTGGCGTAACATCACCCCCATCCCCAGAGAATTAAGGAGTGATTCTCGACAATTAATACCCGAACACTTCGCGAGTTCCGATACCACGTCGCGCCGTTCCTCAGCGGAGCCGCATTGAATCTTACTTTGATTCTACCTACAAAGATCTTTGCATTCACACTCATTCTTGTTAACACCTCGTTAGATATATTAGGTAATTCTTTTTGCGTTACGACCTATATGTATTCTAAACTTATTTTATTCCTAACTGAATTCACTAAGTTCCCCATCACCATAGGTATCTTAATCTATCCCCAACTAATTCAACCCGCCACCATACTAAGTTCGAATTGATAATTGTTTTTGTTTGTAATCCGCCACCATACGTTCTATTATTCTTTTCCTCACGGTTATTGTCCTTACTGGGCCTGGAGTATGGTCGTACCGCTTGCCATGCAACAATCTTATTACTGATACCCGCCACCATGCAACGTTCTTAATATATCTATATATATGTATATAACCACCACCTCTTAGTTTCAAATACTTAAGTACTTTCTCCTCGTTTCCCGCAATTACAAAAAGATTAACTTATGGGTATGTCGCGCACACTCCCGTTCTACTTTCAAGCTTGACACCATCTTCGTATTTCTTTATTCCACGTACCGTTTTAAATCTTTCGTATGCCATGTTCCCGCATTTTTACCCTGGTGGTCCACTAGTTGGTAGGTCCACCCGGAGACTTGCTTCTGTATCCAAAAGGGTCCAACATACTCAGGTGCCAGTTTTGCGGAATAAAACTTCGCCGCATCCGAGAGAGTGTAATTCTTCCGCCAAACGGCCTCTCCCACTCCATACCCCACGTCCCGTTTCCGTAAATTATACTTTTTGGAACTCTGTCGAACCGCGGCTGTCATTCGCTCTCGCACGTCCACTCGTACCCGCTCAAGCTCCACGGCTCTGGCTTCCGGCCCTAGACTTTCCTGCCTCACTTCCGGCCGTTCTTTATCGTCGTGGTAAGTCACCATTTCTCGCCCGAAGTTGAAGAAATAAGGAGTGATTTGTGCGACTTCGTGCTTATAAGTCCGCAAGCCGCACGCGATTTTTGCTAGATCCTGATCCCACCGCCGATGGTTCTCCGTGACATATGATCACAACATACGTTTGATGTCTTGATTTTTACGTTCCGCAGGATTAGCTTGCGGATGGTATAACGCCGTGTACTTTATTTTTGTTCCATACTTTGCCGTCATGTTCTGGAGATACTTCCCTCTAAACTGGACCCCGTTATCACACACGAGCCACCGGGGTGCTCCAAACAATAGGAACACTTGGTCCTCGAGCACTCTGGTAACCGCGGAGGCCGTCGCCTGCCGTAAAGGGTACAGTAGGGTGAACTTACTCACGTAGTCAAGAACGGTTAAAATGTAATTGTGCCCCTGACTAGTTCGTGGCAGAGGCCCCACCAGGTCCACACAAACCATTTCCCAAGGTTGCTGAGCTTCACCACTCCGGGAGACCATGAACCCAGCCGGAGCTCGTCTCTCCACTTTACTCGCTTGGCACACCTTACACCTTCTCACGTAGGTGGTGACATCTGCCGCCATCTTCGGCCAATAATACTTTGCCCCCACCCGTCCTAACGTGCGACTGGCCCCCATATGTCCGGCTACTGGATCGTCATGGCAACGATACAGAATATCCTTCCGCTCTGCCCTAGGTATTACCCTCTTCCAAGCCTCCGCTCCTTCCAACTCAGGGTAACGCCCCGGTAAATGTTTCCACAATGCTTCTCCGCCCACACGCCAATCCGCATAACGCTCCGGTGCCCCTAGCACTTTGTCCCTCATGGTTTCGAACCACTTGTCGCCAAAACCGGTGATTGCTGCTACCTCTCCGTCTGGCAGCATGCGCGAAAGAGCGTCGGGGACTAGATGGTCCTTACCCTTCCTATGAATGATGTCAAAACTGTATTGTTGGAGACGCACGGCCCACCTTGCCAAACGCCCCGTAGGATCTTTCAGATTGTGGAGCCAAACCAAGGAATAGTGGTCGGTGACCACTGAGAACTTAGATCCCTCTACATATGGCCTCAGTTTCTCGATGGCCCATAAAACCGCAAAGCACTCTTTCTCGGTTGTGGAGCATTTGCGTTCCGTTTTGGTCAAGGATCTGCTAAGATAGCATATGACCTTCTCCCCATCCGGATGGTTCTGCGAAAGCACTGCTCCCAGCCCTCGGTCTGACGCGTCAGTCTGGATGCAGAAGGGCAAACGATAATCTGGACACGTTAATATCGGTGCGGTGGCCAACTTCATTTTTGCCTGCGTGAAAGCATCCTGGCATTCTTGGGTCCACAAGAATTTTTGATGTTTCTTTAATAGATTGGTTAGTGGCGACAACATCGTGGCGAAAGCTGGTATAAAACGCCGGTACCAGGATACCATTCCTAGAAATTGTCTCACTCCCTTCACGGTGGTAGGAGGGATATCCAGCACGCATTTAACTTTATCGGGGTCCACATTCAGGCCTTTTTCGTCCACCACGTAACCCAAGTATTTAAGTTGTGGTCGACAGAATTCGCATTTGTCACGGGACACCCGCAACCCCGCCTTCCTGAGACGCTCGAAAACCTCCGCAAAACTTCAACATGCTTGGAAAAATCCTGGGTCACCACAATGATGTCGTCTAAATAGGTAAAAACGTACGGCTCCAGATCAGGACCCAAAACTTGATCAATTAGCCTCTGCCAAGTCGCAGGGGCGTTCTGCAGCCCAAATGGCATTCTTCTAAATTGAAACAGCCCGCGATGTGGCACCGTAAAAGCTGTAAATTTTTTTGAGTTTTCAGCCATAGGCACTTGCCAATAAGCTGATTTGATGTCTAAGGAAGACAGATACTTGGCTTCTCGTAGCTTGTCCAGCGTGGCTGACACGTAGGGGATGGGATAGGCGTCGTGCTCCGTGACCCGATTTAGTTTACGGTAATCCACACAAAATCGATAGGAGCCGTCCTTCTTTTTCACCAACAATATGGGCGATGCCCAGGGACTGACAGATCTCTCCACTATTCCCTGAGCTAGCATATCGTTCAGCTCGGCGTCGATATGCTGTTGGACCGCAGGCGAAACCGGGTAGTAGCGTTGCTTTATTGGCGGTGAGTCTGTCTTGATGACGTGTTCCACCCGAGTGGTACAGCCGACCCCTTCCCCCATTAGGTTGAACTCCTCAGTCAACATTTGGTCGAGCTCCGCTTGTTCTGCCCCCGACAGTCGACTGCGTGCCCTGAGCTGTTCCTCTTGCTCCCCCCGTAGAGCACTCACAAAATCCCAAGTATTCTCACTTACCTTCAACACTACTTCAAACCGTTTGGCGAAGTCTACTCCCAGAATCAGGGTCAATGGCAGAGAAGGGACCACCAACACCCGCAACCACTCCAGCTTCTCCCTTAGCTTAAACGGAATCACCGCTGTCCCGATGATGGGACATCCTTGGTCATTGGCCAACCGTATTGCCCGCTGGTTGGTCGGCAGGAGCTCCACTTCCAGCTCCGTCATCGCTCGCCAACCTTCTCCACCTACTACTGTATTGGAAGCGCCAGAATCTAATAGCCCCAGGAATTTACGTCCCATAACATCCACCTCGAGGTGTGGCCTCTCATCTCCTTGCTTCTGATCCAATACGTAGCTTAGTTGCGTGGCTCTGTCCGTCTCGCTCGGCGTGTCCAGGCGGCCGCCTACTGGACACCGTGCCCGTTTCCCGAAGATTCTGGTGGACTCCTCCTACTTCCGGAGTCTCTGCGTGATGGCCCCCCATTACGACTCGGTCTTCCCTGACAGTTTGGGCAATTAATTTTTCTCACGCCTACCCGACCACAGCCGAAACACTTAGGAGGTTCAGGGCAATTCCGGGAAGTGTGCCCGTTCCGTCGGCAATTCCAGCACTGAATACCATTTCCGGAGATTGTCGCTATATTCACCCTGTCTGCACAGTCCACGTACGCCAGATCAGGTTCCAACAATCGTTGAGACTTGCGAGTAGGCGGTGGTAAATAGGCTTCTACGGCGACCCTCGTTGCTTCTAAGGAACGACCCACTCGGATAAGATCGGCAATGGTCCGTACTGGGGTTAGTGCAAGTTGTGTCTGATAAAAAGGAGCGATGTTTCTCCTAAGGATCTTCAACTTCTCCTCTTCCGAACACGGGATCGCACGGCGTCTAAATAGCCCCTCCATCACCGAGACGTATACTCCCATGGTTTCTTCTGGCCCTTGTGTGCGTCTCGTGATCTCTCCGAGCAAGCGATCATCGTAATCCGGTGGCAAGAATTCAGCGCGCATTTCCTGGATGAGTTCCTGCCACGAACTTACCCTGGATCGATTTGCCCGAAACCAAACTAACGCCTTCCCCTCAAAAATCTCCACTGCCGACTGAAACAACTGCCCGGTGGTAACTCCCCTTGCTATCCGCAGCTCTTCCACACGCTCGAGGAAAGCACTGAGCGACCCCGAGTCCCCACTATAACGCAAACCCCATTTTGCCACCTCTTGCCCTTTTGCCAGCAGCGGTACCATTCTGGGTGTCGAAGTCGAAGGGTCGCTAGGGATTTCTAAATCGGGAATGGGCTCCACAGCCCCACCGACATTCAGTTCCAACTCTCGGCCTGGCGTCGACTCCCGCTCGCTGTTGTGGGCGTCTCCTGGTGCAATGTCTAGCTCTGCCTCCTCCTCATTCTCCTCCTCACCTTCGGCCTTAACTAGCAACTCGCCCATGGCCATAATCAACCGAGTCCGGAGTTTACTGGCCTCCTCCCTCATCTCCTCGTTGTCGTGCTGCGCGTTCTTCAACCTTCGAATCCCGAACTCGATCTTAGTTTTAATTTTAAAGAATTCTGACGACTGCAGCCCCCCCTGAAAACCTGAAATCAAAGTCTGGACCTCGAGAAGTTTCCCTTCTACGGCCTCCAAGTCCTCCTTGAGAGTGAAAGGGTATTCCCTCACGGAAACCAGAGAAGTATCCATCGAGGTCTCCGCTCTCATGGCCACTCGAAGCGTCTTTCTCATCGACTCTACCGTTCCAGTCGGCTGACCTCGGATCTCCAGCTCATAGGCAAGCTCATCTTTACTGAGCCGATCCACCAATATTTTTGTTGCCTGACCCATTTTGATGCGATTGCGCAACCCTGAGGTTGAAACTAAAGACGTACTACTCTCTCCTTTACTACACACAACACTTCGCTGCAATCTATCCGGATAAGTCCAAAACTGTTCCTACTGTACCACGTTCTCGTAAGAAACCCCCAAGGGCCGAAAGGTTTGAATTGCTGACTGCGCGAGGCACCACACAAAGCTAGGCAGTCTCTCCAAAACTCCACTTTGCTCACACACCACCACAGGTCACTTATCGACTCCCGATAAGCTGACTCTTTTCCTATTTCACGGCTCACCAATTACTTACACTCGGCCGTCCCCTTGCTCTGAAATAGTAGCCCACCGGAAGATACCACTCCGGCCAATGAAACCCTGTTCAACTCGGTAGTTACTAGACTTATACCAAAAAAAAACAACTAATTTACCATGAAAATGGAGCGAACGTGAGCGCGCAGACGCAAGATTTGGGGAGTTTTCTTCGTGGTTTACTTGGCGTATTCAACAGCGGATAAGAAAACTTCCACGGATAGCGACACTCGACAAGTTAAATTAGATCGCAAACTGCTAGTGGTTTCGAAACCCCATCAAAGATCCCAATTGGAAATTTTACAACAAGAGAGCACAAATTTTACAACAAGACCACGAGAGCACTCCACCCCTGGTCTCGACTTATCAACGCGACACTCTGAAATCTTCACCAATGTGGAGTTTGACACAGGTTATTTTTTTCTTTTTTTAAAAAAACATTTTACATCAACACAGCAGCAAGCAGCACACTCACCACACAATCTATCACTCACACAGCCTAGCCTTTTGTAGGTAGAACCAAAGGTTTTAATATACAAGATGCTGAAAATTTTATTTAAAAAAAAAAATATATATAAAGACTTCGAAAGCGGGATCCAACTCACATTCAAAACGAACGTTATAATATTTTGAGCTTGGATCACTAAATACGTAGGCTTCTGCCTAAGACCACATGCAAATATTCTCCGAATTTGTATCTTTGTAACTGTAACTTTGTATCTGTGTCTTTGGATCTGCATGTTTGTGCCGTTTTTTTTACGGTAATTCTAATTTTCCCCGTTCACGTGCTTTGATCAAAACAAATAACTAATTTTAACCGAAATTGGAACCACGTGTTAACCAAAAGTGATCGCTTCTTATAATCGAATTCGAGAACCGCTTTTTAACTGTAATTAAGGGCCCCACGTTGGGCGCCAATTTGTTACGGTAACTCCTTCAAACGCGTCACAAAACCCCTTATCCCCGACTGGGATACAAGGGCGGCAGTTTTCGTTTGGCTTTTGCTCGCGAGATAGGTCGTGAGTGGGCGCCACTCGCTTCGGACCCGAAAACCTGCCTTATTGCCGTCGCCCCGAAGCGAGAAGACTGCGACGGTTATATTTTAAACTTTGGCACACCCGCACTAAGCGATAATTTGTTAAAAAGCAAAAGAATTACGCCAGCGTTACACATACAAATTTACAAATTTTATTTATTTCACTTCCGTTCACTAAAACCCTGACGGCGCCGCGTTGCACAATAGATCAAATCCTAATTTAATTCTCACTAAAAAAACTGGTTCTTACGTACTACTTAACTATTATTTTGCGCCTAACACGTACCTCGTAACAACTTCGCTTATCACTGCCACCTGCCGCTGCCTAGCCGCGCCTCGTTTTCCAGGTACCTCCACAATAGATTTGTTGGTCGTAACGTCGCCGAAATCTCACCACAGCTTGTGGTTTCGATGTTAACCCCGTCTATCGATATTTAGCGATCTCTGGATGTGATGCGCCTTCCGTTGTGTGAAGCACAACCCGCGTAAAAAATTCCTGCGGGCTCCAAAGCTTACTCGCCAACCTCCAATCTTCGGTCGTTTATCCCAGATTCGCCCACTGTAATCTTCAGTCTCGTGATCGTGTTTCCTTACTCAGTCTCGGTCTCGGCCAAAAAAAGAAAAGATTGAAGTTTTAGTTGACTAATTTTTTCGCAAGGCACCTCTGTGTCTCCCCAACGGTCTATATACGGTCATATATATATGTATATATATATATATATATATATATATATATATATATATATATATATGTATATATATATATATATATATATATATATATATATATATATATATGTATATATATATATATATATATATATATATATATATATATATATATATATATATATATATATATATATATATATACATATATATATATATATATATATATATATATACATAAATATATATATATATATATATATATATATATATATATATATATATATATATATATATACATAAATATATATATATATATATATATATATATATATATATATATATATATACATAAATATATATATATATATATATATATATATATATATATATATATATATATATATATATATATAAAATATATATAAATATATATATATATATATATATATATATATATATATATATATATATATATATATATATTTATATATATATATATATATATATATATATATATATATATATATATATATATATATATATATATATATTTATATGTATATACATATATATATATGTATATATATATATATATATATATATATATATATATATATATATGTATATATATATATATATATTGTATATATATATATATATATATATATATATATATATATATATATATATATATATATATATATATATATATATATATATATATATATATATATATATATATATATATATATATATGTATATATATATATATTGTATATATATATATATATATATATATATATATATATATATATATATATATATATATATGTATATATATATATATATATATATATATATATATATATATATATATCAACTATGCGTCTAACCTGGCCGCAGGTATAAAAGGCTATGGGAAGGAACCCAGAATAATAAACCAACGATTGAAGTAAAGGAGCAGAAAATTCGAACGGGGATATGCGTTCAAACGTCGGAAGGAATCGTGACTTCCGGCGGGCTATCATCCAGCATAGCTGGAAGGGAGTCGCCAGCGGACTCTAACGTTAAAGGAGCGGGCAGCTTGGCTACTTCAACGCTCAATACTACAAGGCAAAACACCAGTGTACAAATGGAGAATGCGTTTCAACGCATGGAAAACCCTTTCACTCGGAAATCGCTGCTGGCTCGAACACCACCAAGAGTAGCAACTGAACGAGGGGAAACTCCAGATGACTCCAGAAGCACGATGCAGCAGATGATTGTAGCACCAACGGAGCAAAAACTCGATGCCTTTGCCAAACTAGGCGAAATGATTAAAGCCCTAGCAGATTTTACGGAATCGCGAACCAATCTGCACCATGCGATTAAGGATCAGGTTCAGGCTATCCGAGCGGCGTATCATAAAGCTCGAGTAGAAAGGGGACGGCCCAAGCCTGGACGAATGGAAGTGGCAACGCAGGTCAAACCAACACTAGTTACATGTGAAAATGCTGACCGATGTAGACCAAGAGGCAGCAACGCAGCTGGCGAATCGCTAGGACCATCCAAGGTCAAAATGCAGAAGCGGTCTAGAGAAGCGGAAACCGAAGTACAAACCTTTGGACAGACCCCCATAAAGAAGATTGTTAAGACGCCAACCAAAATTTCCGCGCAGAAGGAGTGCTTGCAAGAAAAGGCCCAGGACCCATGGATTAAGGGGACTAAGAAAGGAAAAAAGATGCCCCCTGCAAAGAGAAAGCGTCCGGACGTCATGATTATTTCCACGAAAGGTGACGTGACATATGCAGACATCCTACGCCAGATGAAGGCTGACACGAGTCTGAAGGAAGTAGGCGAAAGGGTGACCCGCATCCGCAGAACGCAGAAGGGCGAATTGCTGCTACAGATGAGATCATCTGTTCCAGACGTAGTGCTCAAACTCCAAAAGCAAATGGAGGAGGCTTTAAACGGGAAAACCGAAGTCACATCCAGATGTGATATGACGAAGATTGACATCAGGGATCTGGATGAAATCACAACGAAAGCTGACATCTGCAAAGCTTTCCAGGAACACTTCAACCTGAATGGCCTGAAGTAAGAGTCGGTGCTTTCGTTAAGGAAGTCGCATGGTGGAACACAGGTGGCCACGATGAGCATTCCAGCAGCACAAGCAAAAATGGTGATTGCAGCTGGAAAGATACGAATCGGTTGGGTCGTTTGTCGGCTTAGAGAGCAAATCCAGCTGAAAAGATGCTTCAAGTGCCTGGAATATGGGCACTTTGCTGGGCATGTAAAGGTGACTAGGATAGGTCGGAAATGTGTCGACGCTGCGGAGAAAAAGGCCACTTTGCAAAGGACTGCGTAAAAGAGCCAAAGTGTCTATTCTGCTCTCAGGCAAAGCGGGCCGACACAAATCATGTTGCTGGCAGCGCTAGATGTCCAGTGTTCAAAAGAGCTCTCAGCAACAGAAAATGAGATTTATCCAGTTGAATCTCAAACATTGTGTGGCAGCGCAAGATCTGCTCTCCCAAAACGTATACGAGATGGAAATCGATACAGCGATACTGTGCGAGCAATATAGGAGACCGAACAAGGGCTCCTGGGTTGCTGACAAATCCAACAGAGCGGCAATATGGGCTTGCGGAAATATCCCATTTGGGGAAGCCATGAAAGAGAGAGTAGACGGTTTCGTTTGGGCTAAAATAGGCGGCTATTATGTGTACAGTTGTTACATCTCCCCAAACTCGACGAAGGATGAGTTTTACCACTTTCTGGATAGGTTGGTTATGGATGCCAAACAGCACACTCCACACATCATAGCCGGCGACTTTAATGCGTGGTCCACGGAATGGGGCAGTAGGAAAACGTATGTACGAGGCCGCAGTCTTATGTAATCATTCTTCCAGCTGGACGTGGTTCTATTAAACTCCGGAAATATACCTACTTACCGTAGCAGAGGGATGAGCTCCGATCGACCCAATCGACCTGACATATGCTAGTACGAAGGTGGCGAGAGACATAACATGGTACGTGTCTGAGCATTACACCCATAGCGATCATCAAGCTATTATGTTTGAGACCCACTAAAAGTTGGGCAGTCGATCACAACAACTAGCCAAGGAAAAAGTTGGCAAGGGCTGGTCAGCCCGGAAATTCGATGATGGAGCCTTCGTAAAAACACTACGACAAGCTGAAATGCCTCGAGGAACTGCGGAAAAAAAGGCTGCACAGGTTGTGGAATTGATATCGCGCGCATGTGATGCCTCGATGCCACGGCAAAAACATTTACCGTATAGGAAACCAAATTACTGGTGGCCCGATGAACTAGCGAAGCTCCGGGCGCTATGTCTGAAAGCTAGAAGACAGTGCCAACGTGGTGTAAATCAGCCCAATCATGAGGAGCTGCAGCGATCATACCAGGAGGCGCGGAAAAAATTGCAACTGGCTATTCGAAACAGCAAGGAGGCTTGCTTCAAAAAGCTGTATGAAGAGGCAAGTATTGACCCATGGGGAGGTGCGTACCGAGCAGTCATGTCACGCATAAAGGGCCCATGCTCAACGCAGGCCAGTTGTCCCGTACTACTCAGGAAGATAGTTGAAACGCTGTTTCCTCATCATCAGGATGGTGTCATCGTACCTGAAGCAGGGAATGCGGCGGAGGATGTGCACTCGGTCACCGAAGCAGAACTTTCGGAGGTGTGCAAGAGACTAAAGGACAAAAAGGCGCCTGGGCTGGATGGAATTACAAACAAGTGGCTTAAGATAGCCATCAAGTCGAGGCGGAAATGTTTGTTAGTGTCTTCAACACATGCCTAAATGATCGAACTTTCCCAGCATGTTGGAAGAGGCAGAAGCTAGTGTTGTTGCCAAAACCAAACAAATCGGTTGGAGAACCGGCATCTTATCGCCCCATCTGCCTGCTGGATGTCCTAGGCAAAACACTGGAGCGGATCATCTACAACAGGCTTCTACCGGCGGTGGAAGACAATGGAGGACTATCTGATCGCCAATACGGTTTTCGCAAAGCACGTTCGACGGTTGACGCTATCAGTGTGATAATCGAGCTAGCCAAGCCCGCGCTTGAAGCGCGTAGAGCATCCCGAAACTACTGTGCTCTTATCACGCTCGACAACAAAAACGCGTTCAACTCGGCAAATTGGAACCGAATAGTAACTAAGTTACTCAAGCTGAAAGTTCCTTACTACCTGACGGAGTTAATCGCTGACTATTTTCGGAACCGAGTTTTATGGTATGACTCCGATGACGGGCCGAAACGTCACTGCGTTACAGCAGGTGTCCCACAGGGATCTGTCTTGGGGCTTCTACTCTGGAACCTTATGTACAACGACGTGCTTACCCTAAAATTACCAAGAGGGGTAACAATAATCGGATTCGCGGACGGCATAGGTGTGTTGGTATCTGCTGCAAATCTGGAAGGAATTGAACTGCTGGCGGACGAGGCGGTGTAGTCAAGTCAGTGAATGGCTAGAAAGTGCTGGTCTAGAGCTCGCAGGGCGCAAGACTGAGGCGGTATTGATAAGCAGCCGGCGAAAAACCGAGTGTTTTGAAGTCACCGTCGGAGACCAGAGAATCAAATCCAAGGCTTCCAATCAGGTACTTGGGCGTCGTGATTGACTCAAGGCTGAGCTTCAAAGCCCACGTTGAGCAGGTGTGCAACAAAGCCGCACACGTAAGCGTAGCACTATCGAAGATGCTACCGAATATCGGCGGCCCCCGTCAAAGTAGCAGAATTTTAATATCCAGAGTCGTGAGCTCTATCCTTCTCTACGCGGCGCCAATATGGGTACACAAGCTGACAGCAAAAGCGAATAAGAAGAAAATGTGCTCGACATATCGATTAAGTGCTCTGAGAGTGACTCGCGCCTACAGAGCAACACCAGGGGAAGCGGCATATGTGATAGCGGGCATGATTCCGATAGAAATCCTAGCAGATGAGATGCAAAGGCTCTACAAAAACAACAGCGCGGATTCAAAGGCAGAGAGGCAAATCTCTGTAGGAATATGGCAAAGGAGATGGGATCAATGCGCAACCGGTAGATGGACCTATACGCTTATCCCCGATATTGCTAAATGGACCCAGCGGAAGCACGGAGAAATCACCCACGAACTTACGCAGTTCTTAACTGGGCATGGCGTATACCGGAAATATATGCATCGGTTTGGCCTGGACGACTCCCCCAACTGCCCGATATGCGGAATAGACGAGGACCCGGAGCACATACTGTTTCAGTGTCCACGATTTGCGCGACACCGAGCTAAACTGCAAACTTCTACCAACCTGCTCTTATCGGCAGAAAACGTGGTGGAGATGATACTGGCATCAGAGGAAGCTTGGAAAGCACTGACGGGAGCACTAGCGCAAATTCACGCCGTTCTTCGAAAAGAGGATGCCAAGAGAGCGAACACTAGGCGGCAGCCCGTGAACAGCTAAAGCTTACCCCACCCCACGAAGTAATACCTGTCAGCAGACCCGTGGGGCGGTGGAGGATAAGGAGGTGGTTTTTAGTCGGTTTGCGCCCGACATAATCTACGATTAGGTATCCATGCGGATTTTCCCCTGCAATAAAATATATATATATATATATATATATATATATATATATATATATATATATTATATATATATATATATATATATATATATATATATATGTATGTATATATATATATATATATATATATATATATATATATATATATATATATATATATATATTTATTTATTTATTTATTTCTTTATTGCAGCTTTTTGTTTTACAAAAAATAAGTTACATATGTTTATTTTATTGCTCGCAACTCGCAAAAGTGGGAACACTTGTGCGCGAGAGCGGGGATCTTTCCATGATTAAAATATTTGTTTAATTTCCATGTTTAAAGAAAATGTGAAGAAATCAATACAAATGAAAAAATGAAATGAAATGAAAAATGAAAGCGAAATAGTAATCTTAAAACACACAATGAATCAAATTAAACGAATTAATGTAGGATCTATAGGCATGAGGTTATGTAAAAGCAAAGTGAAAGAGTAATCTTAAAACACACACAATGAAACAAATTAAATGAATTAAGTTTAATTGCTGACATAAAAAAGTAAAAAAGACGAGCGATTTATGGGTTTAAGACTGAATCCAGAAATCTATTGTTGTTTTGGGCAAAAAGCTTTAATACTAATTTATAGTTGCGTTCATTTAGACAAAGTTTGATCTCTAGTGGAAGGTTATTATACAACTTCGGCCCTAATATACTTAAATGCCTGCCCGTTTGAGCTTTCCTACAGCGCGTGGTCAAAAAGGGATTCATCATTTGTCGCCTCGTACGATAGCCAGTGATATGGAAATCAAATTCGTTTGAGTTGAGATACATGAATTTCAAAGCTGCATACAGATACAACTGACGGATATTCATTACACGGAACTCATTAAAAGATGCTGTTGTAGATGAATAAATTGATCTTTTTAAACATATTTTAATTATCTTGTTTTGCAGGTTTTGTAATGGTGCAATATATGTTGAGAGAGCGGCACCCCATGTTCCAATAGCATACTGCATTATGCTTTGAGCGATGGCAAAATAGACCATCCTTATCGTATTTAAATTAACGTTGTGCCTAAGCCTAACGAAAGAATATAGAGTTCGACGTAGCTTCGGTATAAGACTAAGAATGTGACTTTTCCAACTAAGCTTGTCATCCAGAATTACGCCAAGGTAGTTAGTTTCACTAAGCCGCATTATCTCTTCATTGTTCAGCTTAAGGTTGAAACTCACCTCATCGAGTTTGTTCCTGGTGCCAAAAGCCAAAAAGCATGATTTTTTCGTATTAAGGACAAGCTTGTGTAAGTTTAGCCACTTGGAAACTATTTGAAGACCCCTGTTTGCCTCATCGAAAACTTTTTCCCAAGTGTCCTCTATGAAGATTAGTACAGTGTCGTCTGCATATGAAATTACTTGACCGCTAAAATCAGGAACGCTGCACTGTAATCTACATAAGTCGTTGATGTAAAAGTTAAACAGAATCGGGCCTAATACTGTTCCTTGGGGTATACCGCAATTGACTTCTATTAAATCACTGACGAGTGTTCCGATTTTAACTTTTTGCGTACGCTTACGTAGATAAGATTCAAAAAGCAGATTTATGTTGTTTGTCGGTGTCAGTTGCCTTAGCTTTTGCAAAAGTATATCGTGGCAGACCGTATCGAACGCCTTTTTTAAGTCTATAAACACCGCAATGGTTTTTTTGTTTACATCTAAGGCCCTGTTTATGATATTCGTTGCGTAGTATATTGCATCTGCTGTGCTTTTACCCTGACAGAAACCAAATTGGTTTGGGGCTATTTGTTGACGCATTGTGAAAAAGTCACACAAACGGGTCTTTAGGCACTTTTCAAAAATTTTTGATAGATTCGAAATCAAGGAGATTGGTCTATAGTTGTTTAGACACTTCTTATCCAGCGCTTTGAAAATGGGGATGACAATTGCTGTTTTGAGGCTATCTGGAAACTGCCCGGCTTGTAGGCATATGTTGTAAATGTGGTGAAGAGGAGTTAATATATCTTGAGCAATTGTTTTTAGCACTTTCGCTGCTATAGAGTCTTCGCCTGGAGATTTGTTGTCTTTCAAGGATTTTACGTGAAAAAGTATCTCATCTTTTGTTATTTCTGGGAAAGGAAAAGGTTCCAGCTGAGTGACTGAAATACTTGAATATTGATGTGTCTTGAATATTGATGTGTATATTATATATATATATATATATATATATATATGTATATATATATATATATATATATATATATATATATATATATATATATATATATATTAATATATATACACATATATATATATATATATATATATATATATATATATATATATATATATATATATATATATATATATATATATATATATATATATTTATATATATATATAAATATATATATATATATATATATATATATATATATATATTAATATATATATATATACATATATATATATATTTATATATATATATATATATATATATATATATATATATATATATATATATATATATATATATAAATATATATATATATATATATATATATATATATATATATAAAAATATATATATATATATATATATATATATATATATATATATATATATATATATATATATAAATTTATATATATGTATATATATATATATATATATATATATATATATATATATATATATATTTATATATATATATATAGGTATATATATATATATATATATATATATATATATATATATATATATATATATATATATATATATATATATATATATATATATATATATATATATATATATATATATATATATATATATATATATATATATATATATATATATATACAGGGTGTTTGGTACTAAATGAAGACTATTTTAAGGAGGCGTTCTTTGACAGATTTTGAGTAAAAAATCGTTCTACAGGATGGTGTGGATTTCAAAACCTACCGAGTTACAGGGTGTTCAAAAAAACTTGTTCGGACCGGTACCCTGACTCACTTGAATCGTGATATCTTGAAAACTAATTATCACAACTCAAAATTTTATACCGCGTTTATTAGACAACTAAATTACCTTTTATTTAATGTATTGCACTTGATTGCAGTTGTACCGAGTTTTGAGATATTTTCTTCGAAACACAAAATTTTTTAATTTTAACCTCGAAAATTCTGTGTTCCAGGTCGTTTTCCTTAGAAAACCTCATTATAATGTGCCACTTTCGTTTAAATATTTTGATAAGCCATATTACTGGCTACAAAAGTTGCATACATTTTAATGACTTAGATTCTACCATTTCGCAAGTATTGAGCGAAAATAAATATCGCTTAAAAACTAAATATGTCATAAAACGGTCCTCCTTGAAAAAACAAAGTTTAAGTAATTAAAACTCTAGCGCACCTGAACCGCTAGAAACACTAATGTTCGAAGAACAGTAGAAGAATCGTGCAGGTTTTGAGTGCATATTCCACCACATGTGCTGCTTATTACGGCCACACTGTTTCAAATGCCACGTTTTACTTTCGTCTTAAGAATGCATTATAACTCATATGGTGCAAGGTTTCAGATATTACCACTGGCATGAATTTCAACGTTTATGAGAGCAAAACACGGGTTAATTATATTCGTTATCAGTTGCTTATTTCACATAATTTTGAAAGCAGCATCTCATATAACATCAATGAAGAAAATGCTCAGTGCCTGCAGCACTGTAACTGAAGTTGGTGTTTGGGGCTGCGATCCGAAAAATTTGCAGAACTTTGCGAATTGTAACATCGGTTATTTATTTTCATTGTAAATGTTTCCGGTATGTATACTAACTGTAAGCATTTATTGATACAAAAGTAGCACAACCGACTCGTGCTGGCAACCTTTCGCCAGTATCAAATCCAAGAATATATCAAATCTGCTTCACGTTGTTTAATTACATTCGAAGTTATAGGAGTATAAAGAAATTTAGGGTTACCTGCAGCGAGTTTTTTCAAATGATCGAAAGCTTAATATTTGCTGTTTATTGTCACTACAATATCATTACCATTTGAAAATTCTACGATAAAACCGCTTAATAAAGATATTGCAATTAAACACAAAACCAACAATAGCTGGCAACCCTATCGTGTCTTTTCAACCAAATTTGGCCTGAATAATGTTTATGACAGGTTTCATTAATTGTATGAAATTCGTATTGATTTCATGACTGCACTGGAAGTTATAGTACAAAAAGTTTTATTTTCCTGAGCGAATTTTCAAAACCAAAGACACAAAAATTGCCATAGCAGGTAGCACCAATCAAATTTTTCAACCAAATTTCCACCAAACAGAGATTAGAGTTAGGTTTAGCTTCTGTGTCAATTTCATGAAAATCTGGTAACTTATTCACATTTCATAGGGCAAAAAGCAGTTTTTTTTCTTTGTAATTTTTCAAGATGGCACCACTGGCACAGAGTTGCCCACAATTCAAAATCGCTTCTATCAAATCTGGTCTTACTTAAGTCCAATGCATTCTGTAAATTTTAGCTGTATCTGATTATTGGTTCGTGAGTTTCCGTGAACAGAAGTTTTTGATGCTAAAAATATAGGTTAACTGGGAGAGGGTTACCGTTCTTGTCCGACATGAAATTTCCAAAGTTTTATTTTGAACGTGTAGATAAAACATAAGATTTATATACAGATTGGTTTTATTGTAAGAAACGGACATTTTTTTGAATATTCGATGGTTTGAATGTTTTTACTTCCAAATTTTTTTTTTCAAAATGAAGACACCAAAATTATCATAGCTGGTAGCTCCAATCGAATTTTTCGACCAAATTTCTACCAAACGTGGCTTAAAGTAAGGTCCAGCAATTGTGTAAGTTTCGTCAAAATCGAACGATTCAATCAGAATTTATAGGGCTAAAAACAGTTATCTTTTTTAGTGGTTTTTCAAGATGGCACCACTGGCACAGAATTGCCCGCATTTCAAAATCACTTCTATCAGACCTGGTCCTATTTAAGGTCAATACATGCTGTGAATTTCAAATAATTCTGCCCATCGGATCGTGAGTTTCCGTGAACAGAAATTTTTGATGCTAAAAATATAGGTAAATTGGGCAAGGGTTGCCAGGCGTGCCCGTTATACCATATCTTTTTTTTTTTTTTGGTTATGTAAACAAAGCACAAAATTTACATATGAAAGGCTTATTTTTGAAGAAACTGCATTTTTTCAAGAGAGACGATGATTTGGAGGTTTTCACTTTCAGTGCCTGCCCTAGCTACAGAGTTGCCAGCACGCTCATTAAAAGCCACATAAATCTACAACTAAATAATATCAATATGTCCTGAAAATTTGGTAATGATTGAATAGCTCTGTCAAAAGTTATCGAAATTTAAAAATTTTCAAATTTTCCCGTTCTCTTTTTAGGCACCCAGCGCACACATAGGGTTAAAAAATTCCAAAGCATTATCCGATTCATATGTAAAACACGTTAGAAATTTATTTTATTAACTTTATTTTTGCGAAAATCATTTGTGCACGAAATAATAGGTATATTAAAAATATCACTTAAATGCCCGCCGGCGCGAAAAGGTTTACAATAACTGACATTTAAAGAGACCTGGACCTATTCTGCATATACACCAATGTATCCTGAAAGTTTCAGCTCAATCGAATGGCGCGTTCCCGAGATTATCTCACTGAAATTTTTTGTACATATATATATATATATATAAAGATATATGAATTTTTGGCCGAATCGATTTTAATACTAATGTTCTTCGAACATTAGTAAAAAAAGTAATTTAGTACCCATTTATTGCTATTTAAAGTATCAATAAACTTAACTATATTTTAATTAGTTTCAACATAATTGATGCACCTACCTAGATGTGACAGGTAAAAGCATGTCCAGTTCTTCGCCTTTATTAGTGGGATACTTAAAAAATTGAAAACGCATAAAAACAGAACCACTTTCAAATTCTTGTAAGTTTCAGTGCATTACTCGAACAACAAGATCTAAATAAAATTTACGAAAATACATGAAAAATGCCTCGCTACACTAACGAAGAATATGGAGATATTTTGTAAGGGGAGTGCCGGGGAAATTCAGCAGTGGCGCAATCTTTGTATCATCAGAGATACCCCCTTCGACGGATTCCCGGAAGGAGAGTGTTTCAACAACTTTACGCAAGGATTCGGGAAACGGGTAACGTCAGAACGAGCCGAGTAAACGCAAATCCTACAACTGCAACCGCTGTACGGACCGAAGAAGAAATATTGCATGCAGTGGAATCTGACCCATCAACCAGTATTCGACGCTTAGCGTTACGATTTAACGTGTCTAGCTGGAAAGTTTGGAGTATTTTGAAAGCAGCCCGTCTACATCCTTACCATCACACACCAGTTCAGGAGCTCCTACCCATCGATTTGCCCAAAAGGATGGAATTCTGCAATTGGCTCCTTGAGAGACAATTAGACGACGAAAATTTTGTCAACAGCATTCTTTGGACGGATGAGTCTTTATTTACGAGGGACGGTATCACAAACTTCCACAATTTACACACGTGGGCTGAGAACAATCCAAACACTGCAAGAACGTCATCATTTCAGCATAGATTCAGCGTAAATTTATGGGCAGGAGTGTGTGTGTGTGTGTGTGTGTGTGTGTGTGTGTGTGAGTTGGGGGAGAGGCGCATTGGCGCCTCTAAGCACTCAGGCCAAAGGACCCATTGTACTCATTACCCCCTGCCTACCATAGTTTCCCAGACCTCTTGATAAAGTCTAGGATCACTGATAGGGGAAAAGAGGCTATCGTCTGCATGCGTGCAACATCCCAGCCAAAGCATTGATATCTGAGACGCGCAAACGCTGGGCATTCACAGAGGAAATGCTCCGCAGAGTCAGCCTCTTCTAGACAGGATGAACAGAGGTCATCCTGTACAACACCTATTCGGTACATATGTCCTCCTAGGCAGTTGTGTCCAGTCAGAATACCTACCATGGCCCTGCAAACTTTCCTGCTCTTATTGAGCAAGAATCCCGCAGCCACATGGTTGGGTTCTGAAAGGAATACCTTCGTGTGCCTGGCCACACCGGCAGCCGTCCATCTATCTTTGTGAGCATCATCTACCCACTTTCGAATAATGGCACGTGCAGATGCGGTCGGCACACCCAAGGCGGGTTCAGGGCCCCGTAGCGGGAGTTCCGAACCTTGCTTCGCAATGACGTCAGCAATTTCATTCCCCTCAACACCACAGTGCCCCGGTACCCAAAGCAGATGCACCCTATTGAATCTGGCGACAGAGTTCAATCGTGCTCTGCACTCTTGAACAATTTTCGAGTTTGTCAGGGGTCTACGCAGCGCCATCAGTGCAGCTTGACTGTCACTGCAAATAGCAATGCTCTTTCCCCTCCATCTTTCCTCAATTGCCCAACAGGCAGCTCTCAGGATAGCAAACATTTCTGCTTGAAAAACCGAAGCGTGCTCTCCAAGAGAGAAAGCCCATCTGCCATTCGATGAATGTAGATAGACACCAGCTCCAGATCTACTATCTGACCTCGAGCCGTCCGTGAAGAAGATCTCCGAATATCCCCTCGTACACAGATCGGGATCATCCCAGCTACTTCTGCTTAAGAGGATTACTTCGTACCTTCTTCTGAAGTCGAGGAAGGGCACCCGAGCGTCCGAAGGCATCGCGAGAATCGGAGAGATCTCACACATCGACCTCCTAATAGAGCAGTGCCCCACATCGTCTTCACCTACCCATAAGCCAAGCTGAGCTAGTCTATGGGCAGAGCTCATCGCCACACTCTGAACTTGAATGTCGAGAGGAGGCAGATTGAGAAGCGCATCAAGGGCCGCACCCGGAGTAGTGCTCATGGCACCACAGGTACCCAGGCACACCGTCCTTTGCAGCGTGGCTAACTTTTTCCGAGCATACAATAGCCTCACGATAGTCCACCACACCACCGATGCGTACGTGAACATCGGCCTAATTATTGCTGTGTAGATCCACATCACTACACGAGGCTTTAGACCCCATGTGGTAGCAAAAGCTCTCTTACACTGCCCGAAAGCTTTTATAGCACGAGTAAGCTTCACTTCCACATGTTTCTTCCAGAGAAGTTTTTTGTCCAAGATTACTCCAAGATATTTGACCTCATCTGAAAGTTGAAGTGTTACACCCTTCATGATTGGAAGCACTAGTCCTCTCAGTTTTCTTTTCCTGGTAAACAAAACAAGTTTCGTCTTACCAGGATTCACTGTTAAGCCGTGCCTCGAACACCAGCTGCCAATCAGATCCAATGCACGCTGTGTATTTCTACATACCACATTCAGATCTTTACCGACAGCCAGTGCGGCCACGTCATCAGCATAAGCTTGTGCGTGCAGCCTTTCTTGTTGCAGTTCGTTAAGCAGGGAGTCGACTAGCATACTCCACAGGAGCGGTGATAGGACGCCCCCTTGAGGGCATCCATTTGTCGCCTCTGTTCTTAAGTAGCAATCGGATCCAGCTTCCGCCAGCAACCATCTCTGCGTCAGCATGGCATGAATCCACCTAACTAAGACATCATCCACGCCATGCACTTTCGCAGCATCACATAGTTCCACGAAGGGCGCGCAATCAAAGGCCCCTTCAATGTCCACAAACACCCCCAACGCATACTCACCATTGGAGATCGCTCCCTCAACTCTGGCCACCAAAGAATGAAGGGCCGACTCGCATGATTTTCCTCGCTGGTACGCATGTTGCTCATCATTCAAAGGGTTTAACCTAAGCGCCGTAGTACGTATGTGTCGTTCGACAAGTCTCTCTAGGCATTTCAACATAAACGAAGTTAAGCTGATCGGTCTAAAGTTCCTTGGATCGGAATAGTCATCTCTCCCCGGTTTAGGTATAAAAACTACCTTAACCTCTCGCCAAGGTGACGGAACATACCCCAAGGAAAGGCATGCCCAGAAGATTTCTCTCAGGTCTGCCCCCAAGTGGTCAATTCCCTCCCTAAGCATAACCGGATAGATACCATCCAGGCCCGGCGATTTGAAATTCTCAAAAGACATGATTGCATCCCTGACCTTTTCACTAGTGACCACAGATCTAGTTGTGTACCAGCACTTCCTACTGCTGCGAAGAGCAGGGATTTCGGTCACAGGCGCATTTGCCTTCTGCGACTCAATCACCGGGGCTCCCGGGAAGTGAGTCCCAAGTAAAGTCTGCAAAGACTCCTTTTTGGACTTGGTAAAATCACCATCCGAGCGTTTTAGAGAGTCTAGCTTAGCTGATTGATCCTTCTCTAGGACTTTGCAAAGCCTAGACGTCTCGGAGTGATTGGGCAGGAGTGATTGGCAATAATTTGATTGGGCCTTTTAGGCTCCCGCCTACCCTAAATAGTACCAGCTACTTGCATTTTTTAACACATGATCTGCAGGACTTATTGGAAGATATTCCTCTGCAACAATTGGTTTCCATGTTTTACCAACACGATGGTGCTCCAGCTCATTACGGCCGACCAGTCATAGATTGGTTGAATTGCAACTATCCCAATCGCTGGATCGGTAGAAATGGACCAGTACACTGGCCTGCGAGGTCTCCTGATCTGACTGTAATGGATTTTTTTGTATGGGGACGGATGAAGAAACTTGTGTACGCAATGGAAGTATCCACTTTAGAAGAACTAAAAACCAGGATCGATGATGCTGCAACAGAAGTGAGGCAACAGCTGAGAGACATGAATATGAAAAGAACGCTTGCCAAACGAGCTTTGGCATGTATTCAAAATGAAGGTGGCAATTTTGAACACTTACTGTAGATTAAAAATTTTGAAATAAAGCATAAAAACCATTATTAAATACTTTTAGTTCAAGAAAAAAGTGTAGATCGACAACGAGGGCCACTTTATGGGATATTTAGTTTTTCAGCAATATTCATTTTCGCTTAATACTTGTGAAATGGTAGAATCTAAGTCATTGAAATGTATGCAACTTTTGTAGCCAGTAATATGGCTTATCAAAATATTTAAATGAAAGTGGCACATTATAATGAGGTTTTCTAAGGAAAACGGTTTTCTAAGGAAAACGACGAGGTTTTCTAAGGAAAACGACCTGGAACACAGAATTTTCGGGGTTAAAACTAAAAAATTTTGTGTTTCGAAGAAAATATCTCAAAACTCGGTACAACTGCAATCAAGTCCGATACAGTAAATAAAAGGTAATTTAATTGTCTAATAAACGCGGTATAAAATTTTGAGTTGTGATAATTAGTTTTCAAGATATAACGATTCAAGTGAGTCAGGGTACCGGTCCGAACAAGTTTTTTTGAACACCCTGTAACTCGGTAGGTTTTGAAATCCGGACCATCCTGTAGAACGATTTTTTACTCAAAATATGTCAAAGAACGCCTCCTTAAAATAGTGTTCATTTAGTACCAAACACCCTGTATATAAATATATATATATATATATACTAGCTGACCCGGCCACGCGTTGCTGTAGCTAACGTCTTTGTCATATTACATTGTTGTAAACTATTTAAGGGGAACGGTAGGAGAACATCAGACATGGGCACCACCATGCTTCTTTACATAGATGCCATTTGTAAAAAAAACATGGCGACCTTCATGACTGATTTTCTACTACCGTTACCCCTTATTACAATGAAATTATTATTTACGAACGAAGACGGAAACGTTAAAGCTGGTATAAAAATTTCCTGGTTTGGGATTTGAAGGGGAAGGACTTTGAACACAATTGATCAAAATTTTCGTATAGTTGAAATTTTAAATTTAATTCTTTTTTTAATAAAAAAGAATTAAATTTAAAATTTAAAATTCAACAATAAAAAAGAATTAAATTTAAAACTCATTATTATTTTTATTCAAGTTTGTAACAAATGAGTATATTACAAAGTTTTTAGTAAACAACATGTAACACTTAAACTTATAAATGAGGTAGGTAGGGTGGATAGTTTAAAATCTTCTAACAATAATATTTGTTATTTTGAATTATAAATACTTTCAATTTCAATTTAATGTAGCACAAATTGGTGCACAATATTTTTGGTTAACCTGTCTTTAGCTAACACAAATAGGTTCGACGGTTTTCCTATACGTGAACATGCAACATATAGCTGCCCATGAGAAAAACATGGATTTTCCAAATCTAAACCACAAATAGACATTGTTTGGCCTTGAGACTTATTTATAGACATGGCAAAAGCTAAACGAATTGGAAACTGTAACCTTCTGAAGGGTATGGTAGAATCTGACGGTATCATTGGAATACGTGGCAACAGGACCACTTTCCCTTTAAACTTTCCAGTTAAAATAGTTGCTTCAAGAATATTTCCGGTGATGTTTTTGATGACCAAACGCGTACCGTTGCATAATTGAGGTGGATTCAAATTACGCTGGAGAATAATAGGTGAACCAATCTTTAATCGAAGATTATGTGGTGGCATTCCAGGTATATCTAGTGAATTTAAAAATTCAATTGGAAAATTTACACTATCATTTTCATTAACAACAGTATCGATTGATTTGAAAGACATCAGATCGCCTGGTAACAACTGTTGTATCTGGAAGTTAATTTCGTCAACATCAAAATTTTTGGCTGCCAAAATAGCCCGATGACTGAGCCAGTTATGATTTAAGTAATTACTGTGTATATCCGGAAAAATACTCTGAATCAATTCATTTTTTCCCTGAAAAACAGGGCAGAAATTGTCTGGCAGTTTAATGCATTGCGTATTTGGTTGCAGTTCTATTTTACCGTTCCCAATATCTAATAATTGTTCGGAAAATATTTGTGCTGATGGATCATTTTGCAATCGTACGCGCATGTTTATGGTCAATTGAAGTGTTTCAACACTTCGCCATAAGAATGATTGTTTCAAACATGCATTAATCTCATCCGCGAAAGTAGAGCGAGGTATAACAGGTAAGGTCTGGCGGAAATCACCAGACAAAAGTAAAAGAGCACCACCGAGAAGTTTATCATTGCCGTTTAAATCTTGCATAGTTCTATGCAATGCTTCGAGTGAATATTTGTGAGCCATTGTGCACTCATCCCAAATTATAATTGAACTCTTCCGCAACACTGCAGCTATTCCACTTTTTTTTTTTAATGTTACATATTGCATTTGGTTTATTATGAATGTCCAATGGCAGTTTGAATGTTGAATGTGCCGTTCGCCCACCATCTAGCAAAGTAGCCGCAATGCCTGACGATGCAACTGCCAATGCAATTTTCTGTTGTGACCGTATTTTGGCAAGAATCAACGATATTAAAAATGTCTTACCGGTTCCACCTGGTGCGTCCAAGAAAAAAAACCGCCTTGTTCAGCGGCAACAGCCAGCATAATCCGATCATAAATAATTTTTTGTTCTGCTGTCAGTAATGGCTCGCTGTTCGCGATAATTGTTGCTAAATTACCTTGGTCATATTGTTTTTCTCGTTGTAAATCGGTGTTGACTAAGTCGGTGGCTGGGCGATCAGGTGATGGCATACCATAATGATTAAGTGGTAAATTTGAAATTAAAACACATAAGTCCTCGATTAACACTAACGCTTCATTATACATCTCAGGCGTATAATCTATGTTTTGGCATTGATCTGTTTGTCTAATCCGGTGCAATATGTCTTCTGTCATACAATTTTTATATTTTTCCCACAAAGTTTGTGCTTGCGATGGATAACATGTCGTCAAAATAATTGCAAACAACTGACGAATATTATTGGGCGTTGATGTTAATGCGGCATCAGCAAGCGTTAAGTCCCAATGGTTATCGTCTTCTAGCAATTGCAGTTCATGACATGCATCTTGGTATGTATTGAATACTCGACCATTAACTGTTCGCAGAAATTCAAAAGACGTTGGTCCGGGAACATTCACCAATAACAAACGTAAATAGAAGCACTCGCGTTGCTTTGGATGTACCGTGTAAAGTCGCCCCAATGTCTTAGCTTTGAATATGCCTGTGATGGAAGGATGTGGTTTTCCTTGTTTTCGTGGTTCCCATTTTTTACTGGATTTGTTCCATGTGAAATAACGTGGGACATCAGTATATTTCAATGTTTTTGCGAATCGGCCAAAAATATCAGATTTTTGACACAATGTAAAAAATTCAGTTAGTGTCGTTTTTGGAGCCTCAAGCGCTCTTTGGAGAACATTTTCTTCAGTGAAGTATACACGTTGACCGTTTTCAAGATGTATTGCTAGATGCTGGACAGAAGGGTCTCTTTCGTGTATGGGAAAGCTAAGAATATGCCAAATAGCTTCGTTGCTGCTAATGTACCTCCCCATTTGGTATCGTGCTATTTCGTCATTTTTATTTACATTCTGTACTTCAAATATAGCCAAATCATTGCCTTTATTTACATATTTGCAAATGTACTTAATTGATTTTACAGAGCTGCAAAGCTCAACATTGATATGAGCCTCATAAGTTTTTGAAAGTAATGGTGAGTATGGTACCACCCACTGATTATCAAGTTCAACTTGATTTGTAAAATTCGGCAGTCGCATTGTGAATGTGTGGCCACCATTCTCAGTATTTCTGCGGCGATACATTGGATAACCGTCAATATCCGTGATAGTGTCATTCGTATGCGGCTTTGGGAAATTTTTCTTACATTTTCCATTTTCCATGCATGGTGACGTTATGTTGAAAGCACCACACGGCCCGTGGATCATGTGTTTGGTAACAATATCAAATAATTCTTTATCAATTGATGAATCTGGAATTTCGGCTGAAATTATTTGATCAATTTCTTCTGGACGGATTTTATCTTGAAGCCAAATTAAAATGTGGGCATGAGGCAAACCTCGCTTTTGCCACTCAATCGAATACAGCCAACAACGTGTGATACCGAAAACTGAATATTTAACAATAAAATCAATTAAGGATTTCAATTTTTGTTTAAACACACGTGCAGTTATATCATGACGATGAAATGCTTGTTGTCTTGGTGATAGTAAAGTTTGTATCTCTTTCCAATTTGGATTACATGTGAATGTAATAAACAAATCCGGTCGGCCGTAATGACGTACGTAAGTCATCGCATCTTGTATGTATTCCTGCATGTTCCGTGGACTACCGATGTAGCTTGAAGGTAAAATGAAAGCATTACCGATGTCATTGGGGTTTAAATTTCCGTCGATGTTTCCAACAACAGCATCTCGTAAGTGAATGTATTCTTCTGATCGTAATTTAGCCTGGTTATATCGAATAAATCGCAAGCGTTCGCTTTCAACCTTACCATACATATCAACAATGTATTGATGGAATAGCTGACGATATCGAA
>OZ022263.1:148655888-148665888 GCA_963978885.1 Nemotelus pantherinus
TTTGAACACCCTGTAACTCGGTAGGTTTTGAAATCCGGACCATCCTGTAAAACGATTTTTTACTCAAAATATGTCAAAGAACGCCTCCTTAAAATAGTGTTCATTTAGTACCAAACACCCTGTATATATATATATATATATATATATATATATATATATATATATATATATATATATATATATATATATATATATAAATATATATATATATATATATATATATATATATATATATATATATATATATATATATATATATATATATATATATATACATATATATATATATGTATATATATATAAGTTAACTAATTCAAAACGTTTTAAGTAAAAAAAATATAATTTGAGGTTAGAACCGTCTTTATTGTTTAACGTTACGCACTAACTGTTTTACATCAAATATAATTGGAATTGCATTTTTGCTGCTGCAGCAATTTACCTGCATCGATCACCTGCGGAGATGTGCCAGCCAGGGTGTGAGCGAATAATGGCCGCGCGTGCAGGCGTTAACTCTTCCCCTCTAAATTACAGATGTCCTCATATGTTTTAGAAGAAAGGAGTATCGTAGAATCGTTGAGGTATCGATGCAATCGGTAGAATTCGTCGATCTGCGGTTGGAGTCTGCGGTATCGGTTTCATTTCAATCGGACCTGGAGTGGGTGGCAATTCACTCGCCTTGTGGTTGATGTTGATGCTGCGTGGTCTTCTAATCAACATTATCGCCAAGATAAGAAATAAACAAACAATGATTCCATATGTTGTTATTTGTCCTGTTACGCTTCCATTTTTCAGGAGTTCAATTACGCTGGTGCTATTGAGGTGGAGTTCATGCATCATCTCTAGGGAAAATATTTCTCGGTATTGTTTTTCTTTCGGAGTGGGTTGAAGGATTGCCGGGAATACTTTGATACTGGATACTTCGCTGGCTGTAAAGAAGTATTCGTTAATCTTGATAGTTGCATTATCGAATTTTACAACAAATCTCCTATTGAGGACATTAGAAGTATCTCCGATTTCCATAGTCCCTTCGAATTCGTTGAGTATCAGAACACCGGGAGTGACTTCCTCCACCATTGGTATATGTTGACCATTCGTTCTATTGCTGGTTGATTTAGAGCTGTTGAGGATGTTGGGGATGCAGGTCGAGTTGCTTATCTCTTACAAATTTGTTTGATCGCATATTGACAGATTTAGATAATTTCTACGATCTTTAATTACACTAAATATTCGGTTTGTCTTTCGTAAGATAATATTGGGGGGAATTTCGATTGCAACATTCTTTCTTTTGACTGGTTTTACGATTAACTTTTCAAATGTTTCTTGGGTAGTTACAGGTATGTTTACAATATATAATAGTAAAAGATGGTTTGTGATTATTTTAACATTGGAAAATTGTAGAGCTTCATCCGCTGTTTAATAAGGCAAATTTTCTTTATCCAAAACATTAGTTACTAATTTAACTTCATTTTTGGAAGAACAACGGTATTTACAATATCTTTTTTTGCTAGATTGATAGCGTACTCAATATTCGTTAATTCTTCTTTGATTAGCCTTAACTTATATTGCAGACTGGATGCAAATTCTGTTTTGTATTTTTCATCATTTTTCGTGAGATTTATAATTTTGTTGGTCATCAAAGTTATGTTATTTAAGCGATCGTTGAGTGATTTGTTAATTATCATCTGTTTGTTGTTAATACATTGTTCATTTTCTCTTTGATTGTGATATAATCCTCGTGGTCAGGATTACCCGCAATCCATTTCCACGCGGTACCAATGAAATTTAGGGTTCGTTTGGCTATTCTGGGCTTTATGTTTTCCAATAGATCTTGCGTTTGTTGTAGTTCATGCCAAAGATATGGTTTTAACGGATAGTCTTGTGGTATATCATGTTGAATAGTTTTTGTCAGTTCGGAGGTCACCTGTTCGTAGCGTCCTATGTCGAAGTCGTGTATTATTTTGAAGTGTCCTGTTCTAATTTTTGCGTATCCCGAATTAAGAGTGATGATTTGGGACTTTGTGTATTCCAGGATTTGGACTTTACCGTACAGCGTATGAAGAAGAGATCTGAGAGAGAAAGTTAACTTCTAATATTGCTTTTGTGAATAGTTTTTCCTGATTGTATTCAATTCAATTCAATATTCAATACAACAGGCAAGACTGCCCAATTACAGATTGGATACCATGAACAAAATAAAATAACAAGAACTAAATGATAATATATAAATATAAGTATATAAAATAATTAAAGTTAAAATAAAATAAAGTAATAAAAAATAAAAGTAAAAAATTCAGTAAAGTAAAAAAGAAAGAGAAAAAAAATCCATTACAAACACGAATGTCCAATTGTACAATAATCGACCTAATAAAAAATTGTAAGAAAATGAGTAAATATAAATATAAGTATTAGGTTAACGTGGCTGCCGATCTTCAGAGGCCTGACGACCAGCACACATAGGCACAGGAGAGGCCCGTTGTGATAAAATATAAGTATTAAAAAAAAAACAAATAATTAAAGTGGTAAATTAACTAAAGTAAAATTAAGTAGAAAAAAAAGAAGAAAATTAAGAAAATAGAAAATAAAACTAATTAGAAAAATATATAACTATGTATAAAAATAAAAATATACATTTAGTAATATAATTCAAGTAATAAATAAGATATATTTATATAGACTATAATTGAAGTGACAAAATTCAAGTAATAAATAAGAAAGTAAAGTTAAGTAGAGCAAAAAAGAAAAGAAAGATCCATTATAAACAAGAAAATTAAACTAATTAAATAGGATCAAAAATTTTACTACGAACCATATTTTTGAAAAAGGCAATAGATTGTGGAAGAGGACCAAGTTGAAGACTATTGTGAGTACGTAAGAGTCGCAAAACGGGAGAGTAGAAGAAAGTGTCAGTACGAGCATACGGCACTTCAAATAAAATAGAGGACCTGATTGGCCTTACGGATTCCCGCTCAATGAAGAAAAATGCTAATGAGGATGAAAGGTAGCCGCGACAGATTTTGAACAGGAAACACTCATCCAAGTAAACTCTGCGCTGCTCAAGGAGAGGAATGTTGAGAAGAGATAGACGCTCACTATAAGGTAAATACGGCAGACTATATTTAAAATGTAAAGTACGTGTAAACCTGCGCTGAACTGATTCAACAGCGCCAGCGAGGTATTTGAAACGAGGACACCACACTTGACTGCAGTATTCAAGTACAGAACGGACTAGGGTAATAAACAGGTGGACACAAGTAGAAATACTAAATGAATTGTGGCAGGAACGAACCACGAAACCAGCAATTCGAGAAGCTTTTCTAGTGATAGTAAGGACATGAACGTCGAATTTCAGTTTACGATCCCAATATCTGAGAAATGATCGACACAAAAAAGGAAAGTACCATCAATAGCATAAGGAAAGACATGAGTGTGAAGCTTATGGGAGAAAGACATAGAAAAACACTTGGAAACATTAAGGGACAAACAGTTAATGTTACACCAACCAGAGAGAGCATGCAAATCATCCTGCAGAAGGAGAGAGTCATCAGTATTTTTAATTACCCGGAAGATTATTAAATCATCTGCATATAGAAGACATGAAGACTTAAAAACCGTGGGAAGGTCATTGATGAATAAATTGAACAAAAGTGGTCCTAAGATGGAATCTTGAGGAACACCAGAAGAAGGGGAGAAAGGTGAGGACGAGAAGCCAAAGAGGAAAACAATACAAGTGCGATCAGTTAAAAATGAAGAGATCCAGGACAGCAAAGGTTCACGAATGCCATAATGCTTCAGTTTGATAAGAAGCAGCTTATGATTGACAGTGTCAAAAGCTTTGGCAAAATCAGTATAAATGACATCAACTTGATTATTGCTGTCAATTACAGAAGGGACTACATGAGTAAACTCAAGAAGGTTCGTAGTGGTGCTCCAGCCTTTTACAAAACCATGTTGTTCCGCTGCAAAGACACAAAAGAGGGAATCATAGATACGGTTGTAAACAAGGCGTTCCAAAATTTTGGAAAGGCAAGGAAGAATGGAGATAGAGCGATAGTTAGAGGCAAGGTTCCGATCACCCGATTTGAAAATGGGAAGAATGTTAGAGAGCTTCCAAGAGGATGGAAATTGACCAACACAGAGACTGACATTTAATAAGATTGCTAAAGGGACGCAAAGTGAAGAAGCAAGATTTTTTACAACGAAATTAGGAATTCCATCCGGGCCCGGGGAACAGTTTGAGTCAAGAGAGGACAAAAGCAATTCAACCTCTACTGGGTTAGTTACGATTGAGGAGAGGCAAGCAGGGAAATCAAAGAAAAGTAGTCAGTAGCAGGAATCAATGGAATAGTGTAAACAGAAGAAAAAAATAAAGCAAAGAGATTGAAAATGTCAGGAGGGTTGGAAGCAGTAAAGGCATTAAACACTAAGGAGTCAGGAAGAGAGGAGGAAGCTTTTAAGGAGCGTACAAAAGACCAGAAAGATTTAGGGTTGTTCGAGTTTAAAGTAGATTCAACAGACGCGGAATAGTTGAGTAGTGCTACTCTAGTTTCTTTCTTGGCAGAGGAACGTAAACGGGAGAAGATAGCATAATCTTCACCCGACCGAGAAATCAAAAATTTCAAACGCGCTGAATTTTTATCTCTAAGAGCACACTTTACCCTCGCAGTAAACCAAGGGGGTCACGGGAGCGACGAGAACTGAAAACAGGAGTATGCGACGAGATCAAATCAGTAAGAATACCGTAAAATTTGGATACAGCAGAGTCAATATCGAGACCACGGAAGCAATCAAACCAATTAATTGAATTCAGATCATTAGACAAGCATTCAAAATTAGTTTTTTTAAAGTTAAACCGGCGCGCAGTGGATGATTTAATACGATTCGATAAGCTAACAGACAAATTAATTGAAACGGGAGGATGATGGGGATCTGGGTGCGTGTAGGGTATTGGAACAGAAGATAGAGAAATCGAAGAGGACTCAACATTAGAAAGAATGAGGTCAAGGATCTTGTTATTAGCATTAGGGAAACAGTTAAATTGAGAAAGAGAACAGGAAGAAAGAAAAGAAAATAAGGCAATAGAAAGGTTGTTGGTGGACATAATACGAAGAAAAGAACAGTCCCATTGAACAGAAGGCATATTAAAGTCGCCACAGATAATGATTGAGGACGAGGGATAGTTGCTAGTAAGGTAAGTGGAAAGTTCAGAAAAGAACTTATCATAAGTCGAGAAGGACAAGTTACAGGGAATATATAAGGACGCAACAAACAAAGAGGATGTAGGCGATAAAGAGATGGAAACAGCAACACATTCAACAGGTGGACTAGGGATAAAATCAGCGCAAAGTTTACTGTTGAGAGCCCTAAGCACAGCAATAAGCACGCCACCACCATCAGCCTTATTAGATATCAAACGATTGCGATCACAACGGTAAACATTGTATGCAGGGAAGAACTCGGAGCTAAAAATGTCGTCAGTCAGCCAAGTTTCCGACAAGCAAATCAGGTGATCATTTTCAAGAATAGCAGCAGTTTTAAAGTCATCAAGTTTGGTCCTCATGCCACGAACATTTTGGTAATACAGAGATAATTGTTTACGCTTAAGAACTAGGTTCGAGCTCTCCGGTTGTTTGATGATCGAAAATTTCGCCGGTTTTCAAAAATTTTGACTAACGTCCCGGGAGGCCAAAATTTGGAGTCAGCGACAATATCGAGGTTGGCAGGCAATGTTATTTTGAAAGAAGCCACATATCTTCTAGGCTGGCTATCTTTCGTAAATTTGGCGCAATCTAAAATATGAGGAGTGAAGCCGACCTTCTTGCAGATGTAGCGTTCGACTGCAGCCACAGAAGTTTCAGAAGCAAATCGCGGTACAAAAATTTGTAGAGGAGGCGCGACTACATGCAAACCGAGATCATCAACGGAGTCGTTAACAGCAACATATAATTGAGATGTAGGTAGACTCGATTGCAAAGAAGCAATAGATGAGGCAGCACAAGCAGCATCAGCGTTCCTAGCAGATACGTCGAGATGAGGGACTGGTGAGGCACGAGGAGACTGAAGACGTTCCGGCGGTCCCCTAGAAGATCCAGGAAGATCATGTGCCGGAGGAAGAAACGGCTGAAGTGATCCAACAGTCGAGGCAACAGAAGAAGCAGGCTCGGTACACGAAGCAGCTTGTGCGCGAGTCTTTTGTTTATTCCGCGTTGTAACACCGACCAAAGGAACATCAGCTACACCAGAAGCACATGACGTAAGAGCAGCGGCAGGCATCGCAGAATCCAGTAGAGGATTAATACCGTTAAGTAATAGTTTTACTTTTTCCTCGGAAGCAGCTAAGACCTTTGCAACGTCTTCGAGGCACGTTTTGGAATTTTGTAATTTAGATTCAAAATGAGCCATTGACGAAGGACGGCAGCGGGAGCAAAACCAGTACAGCCCTAAGGCACTATTGAGTGCGTCGCCAATACGGCCATTCAGGCCTACACATCCAGCGTGAAATGTTTTTTCACAAAAACCCGAGCAAACCACGAAAGGAGTGTTATCGGACTTGTTGTCACACGCGGAGGCACAGCACTGGGCCATTATAAAAAGTTATAAAAATAAAGATAAAAATTCAAAAATAATGAAAAACAATAATTCACGCAAAAAGAAAAATAATTGTTAAAATATGCGCAATGGCAGCACTCCGGCAAGCTTATGGTAAGAGTCCGCACTATACACCACAGTGCTTAGTGTTTCAGATTCAAAGTGAACTAACAAGCTTGGAAGCTGCAGAAGTTTACGAAGCTTAATTGTTAAATAAACCACAGTTTAATCAAAGTTTCACACCACTTCAGTTTAATGTACAAAGCACCAGTTCACGCAAGCTCAAATATATCACCACACTAAAACGATGGCAGTAACACTTGCGATAATAAAGAACCGAACCCGCACTGCACAATCTATGGGTTAATGAATTTACAAAAGGAGCACTGCATAATCTAGTGGCAAGGTAATAAGAGTTACGCTGCACTATCCAGAGGTAAATGTAATTAAGTAGTAACCGAAGCCGCACTGCACTATCTATGGGTTGATGTATTTACAAAAGGTGCACTGCACTATCAAGTGGTAAAGGTAATACACGTTACACTGTACTATCCAGAGGTGAATGTCTTGGAGTATAAAATTAGACTGTTATTTTCACTTAACAGTTTTCAGTTTTCAGGGAAAAAAAAGTTGTCAGAAAACACTAAATGTAAATACGCTACGCGGAGAAACCGATTGATTTCAAGCGAAAAATCGGGAAAGGGGGAACTCGCGCGAAGATCAGAGGGCTATACCAAGCCAAAGTCGTACAAAACGAAAAGGTATCAGAGAGCAATTTAATGCACGTCAGAACACGATCGATGTTACGATATGTTTTATTGTGTTAGTACAGTGGTGTTTTTGTTTTCCTGGACAATTTCCTGTTTATATCTTGGGGTTAATTTAGATCCTATTCTTTTATTCTTTTTAACGTAAATGATTTGCCCGTTTTCGTAGTTTTTAAGGGGCTGCTTAGTCTTATTGTGGTGGTTTAGGTCCTTTTGTTGTTTACATTTCAATCTTTCTATATTGGAAAGACGAATTCTTTCGAACTCTTCGGGATTCGTTCTGGGTGTCCTTCCTAAGAACAACTCTACTGGTTTTTTACCTGTTGTTGAATGGATTGTGAAATTATATTCGTTAACGGCTCGTGCCAAAAGTTCTGGAAAGGTGCGAACGAGGCCGTCCCTTTTTAAACATCTCATAATTTCAATGAGTGTTGAATGAAATCGCTCAACTTGTCCGTTCACTTCGCTTTTATAGGGGGGTGTTGTATAGATAGTGATATTCAAGTCTTCTTCTATCATAGTTTTTAGGGCCAGAGATCTTAACGCGCCTTCGTTGTCAATGACCACGTTTTCGGGAACACAAAAGAAGAATAGAATATCTCTCAGTGGTTCCTTAATGTTCTCAACCGATTTTGAGTGAATAATCTTCGCTTGAGCAAATTTAGTGAACTTATCCACACAAGTGAGTACACGATGCTTCTCTGTAGAGAAAAGATCGATGTGAAAGGTGTGACCTGGGTAAGTAGGTAAAGGTGTAGGATTTAAATTAGGGTTGTTAGGGTGTCGGTCATATTTATTCTCCTTGCAAACTATGCACCGCTTGACCAAGCTTTTGATTTAAGAAGATATCCTAGGGAAATAGAAGTGCTCAAGTAGTTGAAGCCTATTTTCCTCTGCATTACGATGGGCTCTTCGATGTGTTTGTAGGATTCTCTCTTCTTGCTCGGTTTCGCTTATGATGTCCTCTACAATTCTTTGAGTAAATCTGATCCTATAGTCCCTGAAATGATGGGGATAAACTTCCTGAACTTTACCCATTACCTCTTCCTCAGTATTGAGCCCATTGATTGTGTTTGGATTAAGGTATCTCTTAAAGATGTCAATGATGTCCCGTTCAGTGTAGCTGCGTTTGATAAGGACAGGTCTGGTGTAGTTAGGAAAAGGATTTAGGATCTGATAGCTGTCTTCATCGCCTACCTTAAGGATTATTTGATTTCGAAACGCATTGAGTGGTACTTCGACAGTTGGTATAAGGTTGTGAGATGAGCTCTGGTCGCTGTGCTCTGTTGGAGTCATAGAATGGATAGCTGTTGTTTTAGGGGGTCTAGATAAAGAATCCGCTACTACATTCGTCTTGCCGGGTTTGTACTGCAGCTCATAGTTATATTCCTCCAGGATTGCTTTCCATCTCTTCATTTTGGTGTTGGTGTTTTTATTGGAAAGGGCGTAAGTTAAGGGCTGATGGTCGGTAAAGATTTTGACTCTACGGGATCCATAGAGAAAGTTTCTTAAAGAATTCAGGGACCAAATAATGGCAAGCATTTCTTTTTCATTGGTAGCGAAATTTTCTTCTGTAGCACTTAATGTTCTTGAAAGAAATGTTATTGGTCTGCCATCTTGCGATAAAACAGCACCAATAGCGTAGTTTGGAGCATCAGTCGTGAGTTCGAATTCCTTTTCAAAATTCGGGTGCCTAAGCACAATATCCTCGGAAACTAGTGATCTTTTGATCAGCCTCTAGAGCTGCATGGTTAAGGTGAATCAGTTTATTTTTCGAGCAATTCTTGGACACTCGTCCATCTTCCCCTCTTAAGAGGGTTGTCAGGGGTTTTGCAAATTTAGCGTAGTCTCGAATGAAACGACGATAGTACTTTGACATACCAAGAAACGACCGTAAGTCCTTTAAGGTTTTCGGGGGGGCCATATCCATTATTGCCTGCACTTTTTTGGGTTGGTCTTGATACCGTTTTTGCCTATGATGTACCCAAGGAACTCTACTTCCTCTCTAAGGAACTCACACTTATCCAGCTGGATTTTCATGTTGGCATTTTCCAAGGTTTGGAAAACTGCTTCCAAGTTCCTGAAGTGTTCGTCCTCATCTTTCCCAAAGATTACGATATCGTCAATGTAAACATAGCAGCGTTTGCCGATATGTTCCCTTAAAATATCGTCAAGGGCTCTTTGGAAAACAGAGGGTGCATTTTTAAGACCAAATGGAAGCCGTGTGAATTCAAACTTTCCATTATTTATCGAAAAAGCGGTCTTTTCGATATCGGATTCCCTCAGTGGTATCTGGTGGAACCCACTTTTGAGGTCTATTATCGTAAAGAAGTCATTCTTTCCTAGATTGGCAAGTACCTCCCCAATTTCAGGTATCGGATACCTGTCCGGTATGGTTACGGAATTTAGTTTCCGATAGTCATTGACCATTCTATACCTCTTCTCACCGGAAGCATCTGCTTTCTTCGGCACAACCCATACCGGAAAATTGTATGGAGAGCGAGATGGTCCGATGATACCATCCTCTAGCAGTTGCTTGATCTGTTTCTCTACCTCCTCTTTTAAAGACATAGAATAAGGATAAGATTTCGAATAGACTGCGTCATTAGTTGTTGTTCTTATTTTTCCTTTGACGGTAGTGGTGTAGG
>OZ022263.1:148670888-148675888 GCA_963978885.1 Nemotelus pantherinus
AATTTTGGAATACATGTATCATTTCGAATATCTATTATATCAACTGATTTACATATTGACAGATTATTAAGTGATTTACAATTTCCCGTAATGCCATAAATTTCTTCTTCATTTTTAAAAATCTTACTATACAAAACTTCATTAATTAGATTTTTCCTCTTTACTGGTTTTATCAACAACGTTTGGTAAATTTTGCTAGTTGTCAAAGGTATGTTAACGATATAGAGAATTGATGAACTGTTTGTTATAATTTTCGCTTCAGAGAAATCTAATGCCTCTTCTACAGTTGAGTATGGTAAAATTTCTTTATTTAATATGTTTGTTGCAATTTTTATCTCGGCATTTGACAGGATCAAAGAATTTACAATTCCTAATTTAGCCCAGTGAATTGCTGTATTAATATTTTCCAATTCTTCCTTAAGTATTCTTATTCTAAATTGTACATCAAGTATCAGGTTAATATTTATTTGATTATTTTCCTTAAGCAGATTCTGTATCTCATTGGTGACCCTTGTGATATTATTGATTCGATCATTGTATAATCGGTTAATGACAACTTGCCTGTTGTTGTTCGCCAGGACATCCGAGGTTATTTTCTTTATCGTTTTGAAATCCTCATGGTCAGGATTGCCTGCAATCCATTTCCACGCGGTTCCAATAAAGTTTAGTGATCTTCCAATTCTGCGCGGTTTCAAGTTTTTGGCTAGGGTTTGAATTTGCTGAATCTCGTACGATAAATGTGAGGAAAGGGGATGATGCCGAATTGCTGAGAGGTTAAGGACTGGTTCAATTTGTGAAATGAGGCGTTCGTAATGGTCTATGTCAATCACATGTATTAATTTAAAATTTCCGTCCTGTATCTTCGTTAGGCCCGTGTAAAATGTGACGATTTGTGAGCTCGAATAGTCCAAAATTTGAACTCTACTTTGGCTGATGTGGATTGTAAATCTGAAATAAGGAGTTAGTTTCTGATGTTACTCTTGTGCACTTTTTTACCAGATTCTGTGAGAATAGTAGTGTTATTATTTTCTTTGACTATTTCTTGCTTGTATTTTGGTGTTAGTTTGGATCCTTTCCTTTAATTTTGTTTGACATAAATAACTTGCCCTATATCATAGTTTTTTATTGGCTGCCTATCCTTATTGTGGTGTTTGAGGTCTTTTTCCTGTTTTCTTTTCAGTTTCTTTATATTCGCCAGACGCACGTTTTCGAACTCGTCGGGGTTGATTCTAGGAACACGTCCAAAAAAAAGCTCTACTGGTTTTTTCCCGGTGGTCGAGTGAATAGTGAAATTATATTCGTTGACGGCTCGTTGTAGTAGATCCTCGAAGGATCTTGGGGGCCCCTCTTTCTTCAGGCACCTCATTATCTCAACAAGAGTTGAGTGCCAACGCTCGACTTGTCCGTTAACTTCACTCTTGTAAGGAGGAGTTTTGTAAACCCTAATTTGGAGTTCGTCTTCCATTAGGGACGTTAAGGATGCTGATTTAAGCGCACTTTCATTGTCAACTACGACATTCTCAGGGACGCAGAAGAAAAATAATATATCTGCTAGAGGTTGTTTAATGTCCGCGACGGATTTAGACGCAATTACCTTAGCTTGAGCAAACTTGGTGAACTTGTCCACAGACGTCAGAACGCGATATTTCTCGGTCGAAAAGAGATCTATATGTATAGTGTGCCCTGGGTAGGCTGGAATGGGAGTCGGGCTTAAAAGTGGTTTGTTGGGGTGCCTCTCATACTTATTTTCCTTACATATTGTGCAACGCTTAATGATGTATTTAATTTTTGCGGACATTCTTGGAAAATAGAACTTTTCTAGGAGTTGCAACCTGTTTTCCTCTGCGTTACGATGGGCTCTCCGATGTACCTGGAGAATCCTTTCGTCCTGCTCAGCGTCACTTGGGACATCCTCAACAAATTTCCGGGCAAACCGTACACGATAGTCCCTAAAGTGGTGTGGATACACCGTCTGAATTTTACCCATGATATCTTCGCTGGTACAGATCCCATTCACTTTGTTGGGGTTAAGATATCTTCTAAGGATGCCGATGAGATCCATTTCTGAATAGTGCGGTTTGATTATGATGTGTCGTGCATAGCTTTCAAAAGGTGTCACAATTTGGTAGCTATCTTCGTTTCCGGTCTTCAGAAGCAGTTGATTTCGAAAGAAGTTAATAGGAGTTTCGACAGTGACAATAACGTTATGTGATGAGCTATCATCACTATGCTCTGTGGGAGTCAAAGAGTTAGCCTGGGTGAGTTGAGGCGGTCTTGAGAGCGAGTCTGCAACTACATTGGCCTTACCTGGCTTGTACCTAAGCTCATAGTTATATTCTTCTAAGATGGATTTCCACCTTTTTAGTTTAGAGTTGGTATTTTTATTGCTAAGAGCGTAAGTCAAAGGCTGATGGTCGGTGTAGATTACGACCTTACGTGAACCATAGAGAAAACTTCTAAGGGATTCCAATGCCCACTTTATTGCAAGCATCTCTTTCTCATTGGTTGCGTAATTCTCCTCCTCTTTTCTTAAGGTTCTTGAGAGAAATGCGATGGGTCTATTGTCCTGAGAGAGAACCGCACCAATTGCATAGTCGGATGCATCGGTGGTTAATTCAAACTCCTTCTCGAAATTTGGGTGCACCAAAGTTACTTCTTTAGAGACGAGTGAATCTTTCAATTTTTCAAATGCCATCATTGCCTCTGCGTTCAAATGAATGGTTTTATTCTTCGAGAGGTTTTTGGACACATGTCCATCTTCCCCTCTTAGAAGGGATGTCAGTGGTTTGGCTATTCGAGCGTAGTCTTGAATGAAGCGTCGATAATAGCCTGACATCCCCAAGAATGAACGAAGATCTTTGAGAGTTTTTGGAGGAGGTAGATCCATGATGGCCTGTACTTTCTTCGGGTTGGTTTTGATACCTTCTTTGCTGATGACGTAGCCTAGAAATTCGACTTCTGTTTGGAGGAACTCACACTTGTCCAACTGAATTTTCATGTTGGCAGTTTCCAGGGTCTTAAATATTTTATCTAGATTTGAGAGATGTTCTGTCTCATTCCTTCCAAAAATGATAATGTCGTCGATGTATACATAACAACATTTTCCTATGTATTCTCTAAGAATGTCATCTAATGCCCTCTGGAATATTGAAGGAGCATTTTTGAGCCCGAATGGGAGTCGAGTGAACTCGAACTTCCCGTTGTTTACTGAGAAGGCTGTTTTTTCAATATCAGACTCCCTGAGAGGAATCTGATGAAATCCGCTTTTAAGGTCTACAACGGAGAAGAGGCTACTCTTGCCAAGGTTAGCAAGGACTTCATTAATTTCCGGGATAGGATACCTATCCGGAACCGTAACCGAGTTTAGCTTACGATAATCGATCACCATTCGGTATTTTCTCTCACCAGAAGCATCTTGTTTCTTCGGGACGATCCATACGTGATTTGGATGGTCTAATGATCTCGTCTTCGAGAAGCTTGTTGATTTGCTTCTCAACTTCTCCCTTTAATGCCATAGGATATGGATATGATTTAGAATAAACCGGGTCATGACTGGTAGTTCGAATCTCCCCTTTAACCGTTGTAGTGATAGTCAGTTTTTCGTCAGGTTCGGAAAATAGATTAGGATAGCTATGAATTATATTTTTAAGTTTAGATGATAGTTCTTGACTTAGGTGGCTAGTTCTTATGTTAATATTGTTAACTGTTTCCGATAGATGTTGTTTGAGAGGGATTCGTATATTCGGGTGTATGGTCATATAGCTTCCATTTGTATGGATGATAGCATTCAGCTGTTTGAGGGTGTCATTCCCTATTATGCCATCAAATGCTACAAGGGAAGGTAAGATAAAGAATTTTAGCTTACCCGTGCTAGGGCCAAGTATAGGAATGAGTGCGTGATGTGTTATTTCGACGCTTCCCCCAACGGAGCTAACAAAGAAATTTTTTTCGTTAAGAAGTGGATTCCTGATATGCCGGGGCTGAATATAATTTTTATTAGAGCCGGTATCCACTAAAAATTTAAATATCTCTCCGCTCCTCGTCACGTACTCAAAATAAGGAAGCGAGGAGCGTCTTATCCGAAAAAATAAATGTCTTCGACTTCTTCAGAATTGGCTTGGTCGATGTTGAGTTGGTCAGGTTCTGGGCTATCCTCCGAGTCTATATAATTATTCAAGGTCTGCTCATATTCCTGGTCCGCCTGTGATATATGTTCTTGGTACTGTTCGATAGACTGCTCGTCATCTTTATTACACTCGGTATAGAATACCCGCTGCATTTTGTTCGGTACGTAAGCCCCCTGGACTTGAGGACGCTTTTGAATCTCATGTTGATGCCGCGGCCTATTCGCGTAGTTTACCGCATGCGTTCGTACGGACTGATCGACGTCCATAGGCTTTGGTCCTCGAGGAGGTCTTGGGGGAGGATTCTGAGGCTGATTCTGCTGTTGGTAATTTATTTGCCTGTTAAACTGTGGCACTTGCAGAGCCCTTGGATTATGAAATAGCTCAGGAAAGAATCTTTGTCTAGGAGCAGGAACAAGTGAAGGCTTAGAAGGAAGAGGAAGTGTTCTTCGAGTCGGAACTGGAGGTGGATTCCAATATTGGGTTCTATGAGACGAAGGTTGCGAGTTATTGGCATGCTGCACACGGTCATCTACGTTCTGCAATTTGAGGCAAAGGTGGAGTGCCTGAGGCAAATCGGCTGGCTCACGCATGCTTAATAGTCGAGGCAAGTCGCCTCTTAAGCCTCTGACAAAGGTGTCCAGAGCTTTGTCCCTGTAGGCCTGTGTCATCACGTTAAGTGAGTCTCGGGTTAACTCCATAGAACCTAACTTATTGAGTATTAATGAAAGATGGTGATACACACTTTGATAAAATTCAGGAATTGTGCTCGAGCCTTGCACCAGGGTTGTCATCTGGTACTCTAAGGTACCAAGATCTCTCTTGTCTGCGTAATGGAGCGTCAGACACTTCGACATTCTTTCCCAATTGAGCGGA
>OZ022263.1:148680888-148683388 GCA_963978885.1 Nemotelus pantherinus
ACCAAATTTCCACCAAACAGAGATTAGAGTAAGGTTCAGCTACTGTGTCAATTTCATGAAAATTTGGTAACTAATTCACTTTTCATAGGGGAAAAAACACTAGCGCACCTAAACCGCTAGAAACACTAATGTTCGAAGAACAGTAGAAGAATCGTGCAGGTTTTGAGTGCATATTCCACCACATGAGCTGCTTATTACGGCCAAACTGTTTCAAATGCCACGTTTTACTTTGGTCTCAAGAATGCATTATAACTCATATGGTAGAAGGTTTCAGATATTACCACTGGCATGGGTTTCAAAGTTTATGAAAGAAAAACACTTGTTAATTATATTATTTCACCAAACTTTGCAAGCAGCATCTCATATAACATCAATGAAGAAAATGCTCAGTGCCTGCAGCACTGTAACTGAAGTTGGTGTTTGGGGCTGCGATCCGAAAAATTTGCAGAACTTTGGGAATTGAAACATTGGTTATTTATTTTCATTGTAAATGTTTCCGGTATGAATACTAACTGTAAGCATTTATTGAGACAAAAGAAGCACAACCGACTCGTGCTGGCAACCTTCTGCCAGTATCAAAGCCAAGAATATATCACATCTGCTTCACGTTGTTATATTGCATTCGAAGTTATAGGAGTATAAAGAAATTTAGGGTTACCTAGAGCAAGTTTTTTCAAATAATCGAAAGCTTAATATTTGCTGTTTATTGTCACTACAACATCATTACCAATTGAAAATTCTACGCTAAAGCCGCTTAATAAAGATATTGCAAACAAACACAAAACCAACAATAGCTGGCAACCCTATCGTGGCTTTTCAATCAAATTTGGCCTGAATAATGCTTATAATAGGTTCCATTAATTGTATGAAATTCGTATTGATTTCATGACTGCACTGGAAGCTATAGGGCAAAAAGTTTTATTTTCCTGAGCGAATTCTCAAAACCAAAGACCCAAAAATTACCATAGCTGGCAGCACCAATCGAATTTTTCAACCAACTTTCTATCAAACAGAGTTTAGAGTAAGGTGCAGCTACTGTGTCAATTTCATGAAAATCTGGTTACTAATTCACATTTCATAGGGCAAAAAGCAGTTTTTTTTTCTTTGTAATTTTTCAAGATGGCACCACTGGCACAGAGTTGCCCCCAATTCAAAATCGCTTCTATCAGACCTGGTTCTACTTAAGTTCAATGTATTTTGTAAATTTCAATGGTATCTGATTATTGGTTCGTGAATTCCCGTGAACAGAAGTTTTTGATGCTAAAAATATAGGTTAACTGGGAGAGGGTTACCGTTCTTGTCCGACATGAGATTTCCAAAGTTTTACTTTGAACGTGTAGATAAAGCATTAGATTTGTATACAGATTGGTTTTATTGTAAGAAACGGACATTTTTAGGATATTCGATGATTTGAATGTTTTCATTTCCAAATTTTTATTTTTTCAAATTTAAGACAACAAAATTATCATAGCTGGCAGCTCCAACCGAAATTTTCAACCAAATTTCTGCCAAACGTGGTTTGAAGTAAGGTCCAGCTATTGTGTGAATTTCGTTAAAATCAAACGATTGAGTCAGAATTTATCGAGCTCAAAATAGTTATCTTTTTTACTGATTTTTCAAGATGGCACCAATGGCACAAAATCGCCTGCATTTCAAAATCACCTCTATCAGACCTGGTCCTATATAAGACCAATACATTCTGCAAATTTCAATTAATTCTGCGCATCGGATCATCAGTTTCCGTGAACAGAAGTTTTTGATGCTAAAAATATAGGTAAATTGGGCAAGGGTTACCAGGCGTACCTGTTATACCATATCAAATTTTTTTTTTGTTTATATACACAAGGCACAAAATTTATATATGAAATGCTTTTTTTTGAAGAAGCGGCATTTTTTCAAGAGAGACGATGATTTGGAGGTTTTCATTTTCAGTGCCTGCCCCAGCTACATGGTTGCCACAACGCTCATCGAAAGCTACACAAATCTACAACTAAATAATACCAATACGTTCTGCAAATTTCGTAATGATTGAACAGCCCCGTCAAAAGTTATTGCAAGTTAAAAATTTTCAAATTTTCCTGTTCTCTTTTTAGGCACTCCGCGCACACATGGGGTTAAAAAATTCCACAACATCATCCGATTCACATGTAAACCACCTTCAAAATTTATTTTGTCACCTTTATTTTTGCAAAAATTATTTGTGTACGGAATAATAGGTATATTAAAAATATCACTAAAATGGCCGCCGGCGCCAAAGGGTTAAAGATAATTGATATTTAGTGAGACCCGGACCTATTGTGCATATACGCCAATGTATCCTAAAAAATTCAGTTCAATCGCATGGCGCGTTTCCGAGATTATCTCACTGAAATTTGTTGATGATATATATATATAAATGTATGGAAATATGCATTTTTGGCCGAATCGATTTTAATACTAATAATCTTTGAACATTAGTAAAAAAGTTTACCCGAAACACGTAAGCAGTTTTTATTTTAGC
>OZ022263.1:148685888-148688388 GCA_963978885.1 Nemotelus pantherinus
TATAAATACATATAAATATATATAAATATATATATAATATATATATACCTGTATGTCGATATACATATATATCTATAATTATATATCTATATATATACATATATATAAACATATATATATATATATATATATATATATATATATATATATATATATATATATATATATATATATATATATATATATATATATATATATATATATATATATATATATATATATATACCTTTATGTCTATATACATATATATCTATAAATATATATCTATAAATATACATATATATATATATATATATATATATATATATACATATATATATATATATATATATATATATATATATATATATATATATATATATATATATATATATATATATATATATATATATATATATATATATATACCTTTATGTCTATATACATATATATCTATAAATATATATCTATAAATATACATATATATATATATATATATATATATATATATACATATATATATATATATATATATATATATATATATATATATATATATATATATATATATATATATACAAATATATATATACATATATGTATATATATATATATATATATATATATATATATATATATATATATATATATATATATATATATGTATATATATATATATAGATATATATATTTATATATAAATATAATATTAATATTCATATATATATATATATATATATATATATATATATATATATATATATATATTTTTTGCTTTAGGGGGGAAATCCACTTGGATACCAAGCTTGGGCCTCGGTTATGTCGGGCGTTAACCGACTTAAACCCCCCTCTTGCTCTTCGCCACCATCCCCACGGGACTTTCAATCGGTATTACATGGTGGGCGGGGTCAGCTTTAGCTGCTCACAGTTCTTCTTCTTCTTTCTTTGTCCTCCTTTCGAAAAATTGCGTGTATCTGCGCTACTGTTTTTGTCAACTCGGTCCATGCTGCTTCAGATGCCAGCATCACGTCAACCAAATTTTCTGTCGATAATGACAGGTTCGTGTATCGTTGCAACTTGGCTCTGTGTCGGGAAAACCGCGTGCAATGGAAAAGAATGTGCTCCGGATCTTCTTCGGTCCCGCATATTGGGCAATTTGGAGAAACACCTAAACCGAAGCGATGTAGGTACTTTCGGTATGCACCGTGTCCAGTTAGAAACTGCGTTAGATCGTATGTTACTTCTCCATGTGTGCGTTTGATCCATTTTTGAATATCGGGGATTAGCTTGTTAGTCCATCTGCCAACTGGAACTTGTTCCTATCTTCTTTGCCATGCTTTCTCTGACCTTTGCCACTCCATCTTTGTGTCGGCGTTTCTGTTTCCGTAGAGTCTCTGCATTTCGGCTGCGAGAATGTCAATTGGCATCATACCTGCTATCACATATGCCGCTTCTCGGTTGTTGAGTTTTCAACAGTGCCCTCAGACCTGGGAACCGAACGCGTGTCCAAGGTTGTGGATAGGGGAGGGCCCTCTATGAGGGTTTACTGTGAATAATCAATAAGCAGTCGCGGACAATGGTCGGCAGAGGAGGGAGAGTCTCAGGGGCGACATGTGTCTCCATAAATACCTGAGTGCCAATGATCTTTGCTGTGACATGACGAAATATGGCGTCATCACGTAACTATATAACCTGGCGGAAGGTAAAACGCTATGGGAAGGAACCCTGAATAAAAAACCAAACATGGAAGATGAGTCTAGGAGTAAACTTACGGTGCAGGGAAACGGATGCCCAGTACCGGCGGCAGAGGGGAGTGAGCAAGCAGGCTCCCGGTCGTCGATATCCAGCGACTGCAATGTTATGGAGGTGGTCAACTTGGCTTCCATAACAGATATATCTACAAGCAAAACAATTACTGAGGGAGAAAACCCATTTCGGAGGAAATCGCTGGTGTTACGTACACCTCCTAGACCAGCAAATGATCCCGGAGGAAGTCTTCAAGCGTCTAAAAGCCAAACTCGACGGACAATTTCGGTGGCATCGAAGGTGGAACAAGATGTGTTCATTGAATTGCGTGAAATGATCACAGCGCTGGCTGATTTCACAAAAACACGAACAAACTTGCACCATTCAATAAGGGACCAGATCAGAGCTATTCGAGCTACTTATCATAAGGCTCGCGTAGAAATTGATAGGAGAAACTGTGGAAGATTGGATGCAACTACGCAAGTTACATTGACACCTGCAAATAACAAGAAGGCTGGCAACATTGTCAACGGGGAAAAGGCAGGGTGCAGTGGTAGCACTGTAAATCAAAAGCGGCATCGAGAAGTTGGAGACGAAATACAAGAACTAGTTCAAACTCCGAAGAGACCGATGAATAGGACACCGAATAAGGTTCCAGCGGCAGTAAAACCTGCGGCAAATACGAGTGCTGACACTTGGACTAAGGTTACGAGAAAAAAACAAACACCTGTAAGGCGAAAGCGGCCGGATGTCATGATAATCTCCACCAAGGGCG
>OZ022263.1:148693388-148863388 GCA_963978885.1 Nemotelus pantherinus
TAAGCTTTTTTCCCTATAACTTCCGGTCCAGTGTAGAAATCAAAACGAAGTTCATGCAGTAAATGGACCTTAATGTGAAGTAAATGTCGTAAGAATTTCGTACAAAAACCATGAAAGGGCTGCCAGCTATGACCATTTCTGTAATTTTGTGGAATTTCTTCACTGAGCGATTATGTTATTAAATTTGCAAATGAGAATGATCCTGCAATGAAAATTCGCAACAAATATCAACGCTTTAAAAATTTGAAAAGTTTTGAGGGTGGTAGCCCTAAAATTATTTTCACCCGTATACCTTCCAGCGCAGTGATTCAATCGAAATGAAATTTACTGGTTGGGTTTAACTTAACGTGAAGCAGATTTGGTATGTATTTTGCTTTGCTGCTGACACAGGCTTACCATTACTAGCCATTTCCGTAAATATTGCACCAACAGATGCTTCAAATTACGTACTCATATGCAAAGAATTTGCGATAAAAATAAGAAACAAATTTTTAAATTTCCCGAGTTTTGAACCTTTTGCGGATGGCCGCCTCAAACAACGTTGAAACTTTCGATGAAATCATCCAATGAGAATGAAATTCAAAGGATAAGTTGATGTAAGTATGAGCTTGTTAAGGTTTATTTCCGCAAACATACCATATTTTCCAAAAATATTTCATTTTCAATAATAAGCTCACCAGATCTTCTGGATACCAAAATATTTCTAAATTTCAAGGAGGTGAGTTCAAAAATTATCTGAAAATTGGTCGATTTTCAATGGAATTACCCTATATATATATATATATATATATATATATATATATATATATATATATATATATATATATATATATATATATATATATATATATATATATATATATATATATATGTCTCATCCAAATGATTAAGGGAGATAATCTCTGGAGTGGGCGATTCGATTGAGCTAAAACTTTCGGAGAACGTTGATGTATATAGTAGGTACGTCCACGATTTGGTAAAATTTAGATATCTTAAACCTTTTGGCGGCGGCGAGCGTTTTAGTGCATTTTCAGGTATTCCTATATTTCCAAGCAGTATAAATTTTTGTTAAAACAAATGTTTGGGAATGAAGACTTATTATTTTTAAAGCTTATCTATGTTAAAAAATTGGAAATTTTGAGCCGTGTGTGGGTGCAGCGTGCCTAAAAGTAGGCAAGGATTTTTTTTTTTCAAATTTTGATTTGTCATTACTTCTAACAAAAACATTAGATCATCGTGAAATTTGCAGAGCGTATTGATGTTGACTAAAATTTAACACACATGGATTTTGAAGGCAGTGCACGTAACCCTGTAGCTGCGACAGGCTCCTGAAAAACAATCCTTCAAATCATTTACCCTACTGAAAAATTTTTGATTTTTGAAAAAAAATTTCAAATCATTGATAAATTTTAACCTTTGTGCATCGTGTGAAATTGAAATTTTTAAAATTCCAATTTTTACAAGAACGACTACCCACCACCAAATTACTTCTAATTTCAGCACTCGAAAGTTCTGTTCACGAGAACTGACGACCGAATTATCCGATCATAATGAAATTCACAGGACATGTTGGTATTAACTAGAGACCAGGTCTGATAGAAGTGATTTTGAAATGCAGGCAAGCCTGTGGCAGTGGTGCCATCTTGAAAAATTACTGAAAAAAAGCTTTTTGGCCTATAACTTCCGATTCAGCCATCAGATTATAACAAAATTCACACAGTTTTTGGATGTTACTTAAGGTGACATTTGGTGAAAATTTGGCTGAAAAAATAGAATAGAATTGCCAGCTTTGGTTATTTTCGTCTCCTAAATCTTGCAAATTTGTTCAGCAAAATAAAGCTTTTTTCCCTTTAATTTCCGGTGTAGTCATGATATATAAACGAATTTTACGACGTAAATAGACTTTGATGTTAAACAATGGTCGTAGAAATTTCGCACAAAAATTATGAGAGGGCTGCCAGTTATGACCAATTTTTGTAATTTTTTGGAATTTCTTTACTGAGCGACTATGTCATTAGATTTGCAAATGGGAACGATCCTGCAATGAAAATTCATAACAGTTATTAACGTTTTAAAAATTTGAAAAGTTTTGAGGGTGGTAATCCAAAAAATTTTTTTCACCCGTATAACTTCTAGCGCAGTGATTCAATCCAAACGAAATTTATTGAATGGGTTTAGTTTAACGTGAAGCAGATTAGGTATATATTTTGCTTTGCTGCTGACACAGGGTAACCAGCTTTAGCCATTTTCGTAACTATTACATCAACAGATGCTTCAAATAACATACTCGTATGCAAAACATTTGTAATATAAAGAAGAAACTAATATTTAAATTTCCCGAGTTTTGAACATTTTTTGGATGGCAGCCTCAAACAACGTTTAACCGCTTATCGACGAAATCTTGAGATGAGAACAAAATTCAAAGGATATGTTGATTTAAGTATGAGCTTGTTAAGGTAAACTTACTGCTGCTTCGTTGGGAAAATGTTGCCAGCACTGAACATTTTCATCATTTTGTGTTATAGTTGAGCTCTGTTGCTTTGAATAAGGAATGGTTTATATGATTCAACAAAAAAGTGTATTGCGTCTTTCCACATTTTTTCGTCAGTCAAAGACAATTTCTTCGAAAATTAGTTTTCTATCGGTTCAGGGACGCTAGAGTTTTTTTATGCATATATATCTATATATATACATATATTTATATATATATATATATATATATATATATATATATATATATATATATATATATATACATATATATATATATATATATATATATATATATATATATATATATATATATATATATATATATATATATATGTATATATATATATATATATATATATATATTTATATATATATATATATATATATATATAAATATATATATATATATATATATATATATATATATATATATATATATATACTGCCCTACTTAGCGCAAAAGCGGTATCTCAATGAAAGCGAGTTTCGAGATAATTGAAGTTTTGTAAAAGTAGTAATATTGATGTATATACCTCTAATTTTTTTAGTGATGTAAGGTAAAATTGAGATAGGCGATGAGGAACTGGGTTCGTTTGGAGCTGGTGGAGGATTCTCTTTTCTCCACTTTTCTCGGTGACCGGTCTTCCGCTTTTGGATACATCGGGTACTTAGATTTAGAAAATTTTCTTAAGGTGTTTCCCATATATTTTAAATAAGATACCATGAAAAGGCTCAGTTCATTAGATGCGTATTGTTTTAAACTTTCTAATGTTATAAAAATCAATGTTTCGATTTTTTTCACCGGCCCACATCAAGTGATGGAGCAAATTAACGACAGACTTTATAAAGTCAGAGTAGCAGGAGAGGATGTAAACGTTTCGACCGAACGACTAAAGCTAGCCTATTTTGAACGAAATAGCCCAATGCTTAAGGATCCACAGTGGGGACGAGCGGTCGAGAAACAGCGTTTCTGGCAAAAGGAACCTCTAAAAACGTACACAAAAAAGAGAGTTTCATTCCAAACAAGCTGAAGATCAAACGCGTGCTATCATTAATGGAAGGGAAGTAGCTGTCGCAGCACAGAAGAAATAGCGCATAGTGGCAACACCGTTTTGTTTACAATAGGTTGTTGCGGAACAGCTGCGAACAGCCGCCACCACAACAGAAATTAAAGACTGGCCTGCAACCCTCGCGTGACGAATTGTGCCGGCTTGTGGGTTAACTGAGGGGTAGGCCAAGCCCTAGCTGGATCACGCATTGCGGACGCGGACCAACATAGAAATGACAAGAACAGGAATAAAGGATCCCACTTCATCATGGCTCCACTGAACCTAATTGCTTGGGCTTACAACTTCATTATTAATTTTTCGGGGATATAAATTTAAGAAAACAAAAGTCTAGGGCATCAGAATCGCTAGAAAACTAATTTTCGAAGAAATTGTCTTTGAGTGACAAAAAAATGTGGAAAGACGCAATACACTTTTTTGTACAACCATTCCTTATCCCAAGCGACAAAACTCAACTATAACACAAATGATGAAAATGCTCAGTGCTGGCAACACTTTCCCAATGAAGCAGCAATAAGTTAACCTTAACAAGCTCATACTTACATCAACTTATCCTTTGAATTTCATTCTCATTGGAGGATTTCATCGAAAGTTTCAACGTTGTTTGAGGCGGCCATCCGCAAAATGTTCAAAACTCGGAAAATTTAAAAATTTGTTTCTTATTTTTATCGCAAATTCTTTGCATATGAGTACGTAATTTGAAGCATCTGTTGGTGCAATATTTACGGAAATGGCTAGTAATGGTAAGCCTGTGTCAGCAGCAAAGCAAAATACATACCAAATCTGCTTCACGTTAAGTTAAACCCAACCAGTAAATTTCATTTCGATTGAATCACTGCGCTGGAAGGTATACGGGTGAAAATAATTTTAGGGCTACCACCCTCAAAACTTTTCAAATTTTTAAAGCGTTGATATTTGTTGCGAATTTTCATTGCAGGATCATTCTCATTTGCAAATCTAATAACACAATCGCTCAGTGAAGAAATTCCACAAAATTACGGAAATGGTCATAGCTGGCAGCCCTTTCATGGTTTTTGTACGAAATTCTTACGACATTTACTTCACATTAAGGTCCATTTACTGCATGAACTTCGTTTTGATTTCTACACTGGACCGGAAGTTATAGGGAAAAAAGCTTAATTTTGCTGAGCAAATTTGCAAGATTTAGGAGACAAAAATTACCACAGCTGCCAGCTCTATACCAAATTTTCAACCACATTTTCACCAAATGTTACAAAGAAAAGCATCCAAGTACTGTGTGAATTTTATTACAATTTGATGGCTAAATCGGAAGTTATGGGCCAAAAAGCAGTTTTTTTTCTCAATTATTTTTCAAGATGGTACCACTGCCACAGGGTTGCCCGCATTTCAAAATCACTTCTATCAGGCCTGGTTCTAGCTAATACCAACATGTCCTGTAACGTTCATTATGATCGGATAATCCGGTCGTCAGTTCTCGTGAACAGAATTTTCGAGTGCTGAAAATAGAGGTAATTTGGTGATGGGTTGTCGTTCTTGTAAAAATCGGAATTTTAAAAATTTCAATTTGACATGATGGACAAAGCTCAAAACTTATCAATGATTTGAAGTTTCTGTCAAAAATCAAAAAAAAATTCAGGAGGGTCAATGATTTGAAGGATTTTTTTTCAGGAGCCGGGCGTAGCTACAGGATTACCTGCACTATCTTGAAAATCCATGTGTGTTTAATTTTAGCTAACCTCAATACGCTCTGCGAATTTTACGATGATCCAATGTTTTTGTCAGAAGTAATGACAAATCAAAATTTGAAAAAAAATCGTTGCCTACTTCTAGGCACTTCGCACCCACACACGGCTCAAAATTTTCAATTGTTTATCATAAGCAAGCTAAGAACATAATTAGTTTTCATTCCCAATACCTTTCTTTGACAAAAATTTACACTGTTTGGAAATATAGGAGTACCTCAAAATGCACTAAAACGCTCGCCGTCGCCAAAAAGTTTAGGATATCTGAATTTGAGAAAATCATCATCATACCTACGATATACATCTACGTTCTCCGAAAATTTCAGCTCAATCGGATCAGCTACTCCAGAGATTATCTCCCTTAATCATTTTGCTGATATATATACATATATATATATATATATATATATATATATATATATATATATATATATATATATATATATATATATATATATATATATATATACATTTATATATATATAGGTATATATATGATGATGATGATGATGGCCTGGAGTGGGTCCAGAGGGACCCTAGCACTGCGACCTCCTGGGTCTATTGTGCCTCCTTTGCGTTATGTCCTATAGGATGTCCAGGCTTCTAATGAACCTGGATATGTTCCTTGATGGGACATTTGTGATGTCCCTGGTGGAAGGAAGAGCAGAGCCAAGTAGCTCGAATCTTCTTCTCGCTAGTGCTGGACAGACTGTGAGCAGATGTTCTACACACTCTGTCGTTTCCCCACAGTATCTGCAGCGGTCATCGTGCTCCTCACCTATCCTGTGGAGGTACTTTTTGCATGGAAGGTGTCCTGTCAATGCTCCGCATAGGGCTCTTATGCCACTTTTGCAGAGAGCCACTGCTTCTTTTGCTCTTTTATTATCGAAGCCAAGGTATTTTTTTGAGTGTTTTAAACCCTCAATATTAAGCCAGTAGTCTTCGATCTTCTTTTTGCTTCATGCTTTAATTTCCTTTTCCGTATCTGCTTTTGTAAAGCCCCAGTACGGAGAAGGACCTATGAAGGGCATTTTTGCTCCTTTTTTGGCTCTGGTATCAGCTTCCTCGTTTCCTCGGTGCCCCTCATGGCCGGGGATCCATATCAACTCGAGGCTGTTCTGTGCCCCTATTTCATTAAGGGCCTCTCTCACCTCTAGGAGAATAGCCGAATTCATTTGATCGCGATTGATAGCCATGAGAGCCGCTTGATTATCCGATAGGATTTTTATTCTGACCCTTTTTGTATTCCTTATTTTTATTGTTTGTGAGGCTCTTAATATGGCAGATAGTTCCGCTTGATAGATTGTGGCTTCTTTTGGGAGAGGGAAATGCATTTTGCACTTGGGACCTACGATCCCTGCTCCTACTCCACAATCCATCTTTGAACCATCCGTATACCACATTTGCGCTCCTTTGTACGAGGGAGGTGGTCCATCCTTCCATTTGTCCCTTGATGGAATTGTGACCTTGAACCTCTTCTCGAATGCTGTCTCAGTTTTTATTTGGTCGCTGAGGTTTAACATTTCCATTATAGGCCTAACGTCCTCCAGGATTTTTAGGTGGCCTTTGAGGTCCCCTGATTTATACCTGTAGGCTTGTTGTAGGCTAATGGCTTGTCTCGCTGCTTCCTCCTGAATTTTGAGGTGCAGCGGTTCAAGGTTTAGAAGGGCCTCCATTCCTGCTGTTGGAGTGGAGCTCATTGCTCCTGTAATCAGCAGGCAGGCCATCCTTTGAAGCTTGTTGAGCCTATTTATAGCGGTTTTTTGTATGGTTTTCTTCCACCACACTGCTGCTCCATATAGGAGGATAGGTCTCACCATTTGTTTGTATGCCCATAGGGTCTGCTTTGGAGATAGTCCCCAATTGCGCCCAAGCATTTGTTTTGTCGCCCAGAGTGCCTTAGTGGCCTTCATTGTCGTTTTGTTTAGATGATTGTCCCAGGTGAGTTTCCTATCTAGGTGTATTCCTAGATATTTTACCTCTTCCTGCAGACATACGACTGTACCCCTAATATTTAGGGCTCCTATTTCGATTTTTCTTTTCCTGGTGAATGGTATTATGCTAGATTTCTGAGGATTGATGGATAGACCCTCTCTTTCGCACCGTTGGGCTGTTTCATTTAAGGCTTTTTGCATTCTGGACCTCACGGTGCCCATGTGTGAGCCTCTTATTATTACCGTAATGTCGTCCGCGTAGCCGAGAGCAGTTAGGCCCTTACTATTGAGGGTCACGAGAAGGTCATCAACTAGTAGGGACCATAACAGGGGGATCATACTCCTCCCTGTGGACATCCCCTCCTAGTATCCACCCTTAGCTTCGCTTCCCCAGCTCCGCAACCACACTATATATATATATATATATATATATATATATATATATATATATATATATATATATATATATATATATATATATATATATATATATATATATATATATGTATATATATATATATCTATATCTATATATATATATATACATATATATATCTATATATATATATATATATATATATATATATATACATATATATATATATATATATATATATATATATATATATATATATATATATATATATATATATATATATATGTATATATATATATCTATATCTATATATATATATATATATCTATATATATATATATATATATATATATACATATATATATATATGTATATATATATATATATAAATATATATATATATATATATATCGCAATGGAAACCCTTGAAATTGGTAAGAACCAAAAATCTTGAGGCGTTTATTATTTAGGGCCAGACAATCACAGAGAGTATGCTCGATGGTGTCCTCTTCCGTCTCGCACCTCTTGCACAAATTGTTGGATGTCAGTTCCATTCTGTTCGCATGAGACGCGGTAAGGCAGTGCCCTGTAAGCAAGCCGACCGTGGCTCTCAAGCGGTTTCTACTGAGCTTGAGCAGTTTCCTGCTTTTGATTAGATCAGGTGATGGCCACAATGTCCTGGCCACCTTGCAGTCAAACCTGTTTTCCCATTCAGACTTCAGTTTGGCCCATATGGCAGCATCAAGTTTGCTCGTGGCGTCAGCGATTGACCGTAGTACAGAGATGCAGGGGCTATGGCTAGCTCCTGAACCTTTCCTCGCCAATTCATCGGCTTTTCCGTTGCCCATGACCCCACTATGCCCTGGCACCCACATAATCCGGATAAGAATATGCCTTGCCTTTTCATTGAGAGCCACTCTGCAAGCGTTAACAGTTTTTGAAGAACATCTGTAAGACGCAAGAGCGAGAATGGCTGTCAACGCAAATCGTCATTGATCTGGTTGATATTCCGCTAATGGACTCAACTGCCTTGCGTATAGCATGTAATTCAGACTGAAAGACGGTAGCATGGTCCGACAGTCTACACCACAGGTTAAGGCTCAGATCCGTATAAAACACGCCCGAGCCAACTCCTGTGTCCGTCTTTGACCCGTCCGTGTAAATCCAGACGCCGCCATCGGTGGTAGCTTCCTTTTTCTTCCAGTCTGTTCTTGTGAAAATTCCTGCCAAGATGTATTTATTTGCTCATGTGGTCCATGTCTTCTGCAACGAGCCCAAATCTTTTGCGGCATTCTGTAAGAATATACCGCTGTGGCCCCACCGATCTGAATCGTTCCACATGCCGGAACTTTTAGCGCGTATCGCCGCTGGGCTTGCGCTTCTAAAGATGAATCGATCTAGGGGCATGAGTCCCAAAATCATTTCCAACCCAGCCGTTGGAGCGGTTCTTAAAGCGCCCGTAATACATATGCAAACTAATCTTTGCAGTCTTGTTAGCTCCTTGATATTTGTTTTACTCTCCGCTGCTTTCCATCACACGATCAGTCCATACACCAAAATTGGCCTCACCACACATGTGAATATGTAATAAGCCGCCCTAGGTCTGAGACCCCAGGTATTGGAGTAGGCGGACCGGCACGCGAAAAGTGTTGCGCGAGCTTTACCAATTCTGTGCTTTACGTTAGCCCCCCAGCTCAGTTTCCTGTCTTTCCTGTAAGGCGCAAATATTTGATAATTTGACAATTTAATAATATCGATAATACTCGTGACAGTGACATTATTGAAGGCCCCCTCAATGTCTAAGAAGGCTGCCAACGTGAATTCCTTCTGCCGTAAGGATTTTTCTATTGTACAAACAACTTTGTGTAATGCCGTATCTACTGATCTGCCCGCTAGATACGCGTTTTGATCAACACAGAGTCTCGCAACATCAATCGAGCTTTTGATGTGCAGATCAACAAGCCTCTCTAGTGTTTTGAGCAGAAACGATGTTAAGCTGATTGGCCTAAAGTCCTTCACGCAATGATGATGAATATGTACATAAATAAATGTAATATAGAAATAAATGTTCTTTTCCAAATAAGAAAATGAAATAATTCAAATCAGAAAATAAATCAGTTATTTTCAAACATAAAATAGATGAAATGTTAAAGTTAAATGAGAATAAACATTGTTCACTTACCAGTGATCCGGAAGACGGTACCGTATCTGCAGGAACACTAAAATTTTTTTTTTCTTTCTTTTTCAAATTAACACAAATCATTTATATTCAACTGTTAATATTGTGGAATTTTGCAATGAATTTAAATATCAAATTGAACTTTTCGACTTTCAAACTTTTTTTTCCAAATATCTTTCGGTTTTCTTTTACAATTCAGACCTGCAATCTACACACACGTCACATTTTCAGGTGCCAATTCCATAAATTATTCCAAAATATATGTTTCGTGGCCATACAGATAGCGCCGTAATCGCCACAAAACTCCTCTCGCTTCTCCAAATATATAGATCTCTATATGCAATCCAGCAACAGATCGCAAAAATATAAACTGGTACAATGGATATCCTGGCACAGCAGCCAATACAGCACCAGTACTCTTTATTTTCATTGTCAGGAAATGAGTACCTACCGTAGTAAGCGACGAGAAAAATGGAGCCAAAAATGCACACACATTTTGCCTGTCGATCGTGATGCTCAGCAGTAACTTTATTCGGCTGACATTACCATCAAGTATGTATCACGCCCGATCATCGAACCAGTTGTCACGGTCGGAACCGACAAGTATCGCGCGCGAGCCGAGGTTTTCTTTTAATAACAAAAAAAAAAAAATATACCCTCTACCAATCTTCGAAGGAAAGGATGGTAGAGGGTAGCTCGGTACCAAGGTGTAATTTATTGCATTTTAAAAACTAGCGTAACTGTTAGGGCCATAGCCGTAGGGCAAAACAATAGAAGAATGATTCCTCGATACAACAGCTACGTACGTAACGAGATCGGAACAGGCCGACAACCACGGAAACGTGACCAACGACCGCGAGAATCAGCAAAGGGAATCGCGGACAGTAGGGGGCAGGCGGACGGGGACGACTTAAGTGGTGCCGACATCGATTCTACCGCGTGAAGCAAATACATAGACGACACTTAGCACATACATAGACGACACTTAGCACATACTTACGGTGGATTTCTACGAGTGAATCCTTAATACCTCGAGACGACCTGTCGCATCTGGGAGACCAACTTCGATTTCACGATCCAAAACGTCCGAAGCGACGGAGAGCAGGATCAATGGGGTTTGGTCGATTCGTGACCGCCATAACGATCAAGTACGAGTTTTGTTTTTATACTACCCATGAGAGTAAGCAGTTCCGATACAATACGTAGTTCGGCTTCACCATGAGTCTTCCCTCGCTTGGGAGCAATAACATCGATTTTGTCAATGAATATGATCGCCGGGGCGTTCTTTTCAGCTTCTTCGAAAGCCTTACGCCAATTAGATTCTGATTCGCTGGCTAATTTCGACATGACTTCAGATCCGTTTATCTAAAAGAAGAAGGCATCAGAGAAGAAAAATACACCGGAGCAACAATACAAAACGGCTAAACACATTTGCCATACACGACATCTGAGCACGATTGTATAACAACGACGGCGGATATATGGAAACACGAGTTATCATCATTGACGGCCTCGTCGACTATCAGACGAGTTGGACGAGCGTTCTTTTTCAGCATGGCGATTGCTACAGCATCAGGAATATTAGAAATTATCAAACGCACAACAAGAAATTAACGAAATTATCAAACGTACACCACTCAAGCTACACTTGTCACAAACGTCAGCGGCCATGACCTACGACAACAACAGTGTGGGAAATGACGGTTCGGTCAATATTTGGACTAAAAGGCGGTACAAAAGTAGTACCAAAGTCCAAGACTGGAATAATTTCCAAAGTCACCTGGAGTTCAAATACCCACAACGGGTTGCGAAAAGCCGCTTTAGCGGGAAATGAAAATTGAATCGACAACTGAATCGAAAAATGGAAGAGGGAGTTTTTTTTGATTTTGGACACGGTAAGGAGCAGATTGGTGTGGAAGTGTCCAGGAAATAATATTGGGATTGATATATTTTTCTTTTTGGCTCGTACTGGCGACTGTGGTGTACTGCGACGGAACAAGAAATATCGTCAAGGAGTGTCAGTTCATTCAAGACGGAAGCGGGAGCGGAAAGAAAAAGAATTCGAAAGGAACCTGTTACTACTTAGATGGATTTCTGTTTTTCTCAGCGACGGAAGAGTAATTGATACCGAGTTGAGCGAAGTAATCGACGTATGGTAGTCTTCATCAAACGGAAAGGGCCCCAGCGTGGGATTTTTACCAGTTCAACGCGAGATCCAGTAACTACAAGGCAAATTTTCGCAGGTTAGATAGTTTAAGTTATTCTTTAAGTTCGTTCCAATCGTTAAACCGAATTATCCATCATCATAATGAAAAATGTGTAAATTCAAATAACGCGGAAAAGTTTTGGAAAATAGATAATGTGTTAGTGATAAGTCATGCTACCAGCAGTGGTAGAGCAAATCAACCGTTTTTTCGTAATCAGATAAGTGAATTAAATAAAAGTGTAAATTCAGGAGGAAAAACCTTGGTACCAACTCGTATCCGTAATTTTCTTGGCAGCGTAATCGCGAGGTATTCTTTCGGCGGGATCTTACTTTTACCCGCGAGACCGAGCATACCGTCGTCACCTTCTCGCTTCGGGACGACAGACGAGTGTTAAATTCCGGCCAAGAAGCGAGTGGCGCCTACCCACCCCATCTCTCTGCGAGCGAAGGCCGCCCGGAATTTGTCTTCGTGGTCTAGACAAGCGACTTAGATCCGTGGAAAACTTGTCGAAAGAGTTTCGGTAACCAATTGGCGCCCAACGTGGGGCCACAAATAACGGTATAACGAGAAATAACGGTTTAGGAAAAATTTTAGCTTCACAGTCCCAAATTGTGGGAAGGTCTCTAAGATCCGAAAAACGTTTGGATATATGCGCCGCGGGGATTGCTTGAATATATTATTAACAGTCCATTATCAATATACTTTGTAAGTTTACTAATCGAGCCTATTTCTATTTGAATGAATTTGAAAATTGACCAATATATATTTCTTGAATTTCGAAGATACCGAAGTATCTATTGTTTTCAGGCTTGAATTTTGCAACAGAGTGAAAGTGTAGGGTGAATGGTAGTGTGAGAAGTGTGTGAAGTGAGAGTAAAACTGAATTTAGGAGCGTGTGTGAGCATTTTCAGGTAGTGGCAGTGGCTATATAGTGAAAAATTAATAAGTGGTCGGTAGAACGTGACGAAGGCCTTTCGTAGAGGAGATATTTAGTTTGGCAGTTACAATCGGGAGCCTATTATAGGAAATAGCATAAATATATTGAACGCTAGGTGGTGTAGAGTAGATTTGTATTGTAGGAAAGCGTGATGAAGATTCTAGTCGATCGGCTGAGCAAAGATGAGCTCATATATGAGCTCGCCATCCGTGGATTCCCAGCGGATAATGTGGAGGGCATGCGAAAGACGCTAAGAGCAACTCTTAAGTCAGAATCAGCGCTGGATACCTCATACGTGGAGGCAGCTTACCCGTTCGAGTATGAGACGGATCATGCGGAGCTTGTAGCGAAAGCGGCGGAGATTGAAGAGTTGGTGGCGAAGGTATCGGGAGACAGGATCGCGTCTGAATATCTGAAGATTCGTGTCAAGGTAGAGTTTGCTTTTCGTCGTTTGGGACGTATGCGGGCCACGACGCCAGAACAGATAGAGGGAGTCAAGGAACTCAGGAAACGGTTCATCCTCGCAATGGGGACTTTTGTTTCTAAGACGGAGGAAGAGAGCGATGACGAACAAGATGTTGAGGAGGACATGCCAATCACGGTGGTGCGTCAGGAAACAAGAACAACTTGTCTTGCGGAGGTTGCGAAATGGGGGCTGAAGTTCAGCGGAGATGCGTCAGGGTCCGTGAACGCTTTCTTGGAACGAGTCGAGGAACTACGACTAGCGAGGGGACTCACAAAGCCCCAATTATTCAGAGCGGCTGTTGACTTATTCGACTCCCGTGCGTTGATATGGTTTCGGGCTAACCGAAACTTAGTAGCGTCTTGGGATGAACTAGTGGTCGAACTCAAGGCAGAATTCCTACCCTCCGATTATGAAGACAGGCTGTGGGAAGAAATTCGAAAACGCACGCAGGGAGAGAGTGAATCGATTGGGGTATACGTCGCTATAATGGAGCGCCTGTTTAGTCGTTTGAAGACGGACTGTTCAGAGGTGGAGAAATTACGTATACTACGTCGTAATATAGCGCCTTTTTACCAGCAGCAGTTGAGTTTGAAAACGGTGACCTCGATTGCAGAACTGGTACAAATGGGCCGAACGCTGGACGCGACGAGGGCTTCAGTAGCAGCGTTCGTGCCTCCGAGCACACGATCTAGACGTTGTCTGGAGCCGGATTTAGCATACGTGGGCACAAGGAACGGGGATACGGTAGCGGCAGTAACAACACAGCATCAGATGCTCTGCTGGAATTGTAAACGTGAAGGGCATATGTCGAGGGACTGTCGGGAACCTCGTCGCTGTTTCGGGTGTGGACGTCCGGGAGTCATGCGCTCTGCTTGTCCTGATTGTCGAAGTATGAGCCAAGGCCAAGGATCGAGGGCTAGGTCAAGCAGAGAAACTTCGGGAAACGACCGACGTGCTCGCTAGGCGGTCGAGCGAGCACAGAACAGAGGCCGCAGCAAGAAGTAGCCCAACCAGTGGTAGAGTACGCGCTGGTGAGAAGTGTTCAGGATAGCCGTCCGCATCTACGAGTGGAGATTGAGGGTATTACCATGGATGGTCTTCTAGATTCGGGAGCAAGTAGGACAATAGTCAGTGGGAAGGGTTGGATTCAATTAGAAGGAACTGGGGCGACGTTGGGTCGAGAGGGAGTTGGAGAAATTCGACTGGCGAATGGGATGACTTGCGCTGTGGCTGGTGAGGCGCGGTTGAAATTTTCTTTGAATAATCGTGAGTATTGGTTGGAGACATTGATAGTGCCATCGATACCTCACGAAGTAATATTAGGGGTAGATTTCTGGCAGAAGTTCGGCGTGGTATTAGACATGAGGGGTCAGCAGTGGAGTTTCGTCGCGACTGCGGAGCTGAATAGCGGGGGCGCACTGCGCGGACGGTCGCAATTATCGGATGAGGAAACCAAGGTCTTAACGGATATGTTGGAAGAGCAGTTCAGATTAATGGGAGACGGTCTGGGCTGCGCGAAATCGGTGGAACACGTAATTAAGACCACGGCATCACCCATCAAACAAAGATACTATCCGGTATCTCCGGCAGTTCAGAGGCAGATCAATGGAGAGCTGGACGAAATGCTAAGAAATGGAGTGGTCGAAGCATCGTCGAGTCCCTGGTCATCTCCCATACTGCTCGTTCGTAAGAAAGACGGATCGTATCGATTCTGCGTAGACTTTCGCAAGTTAAATGCTGTCTCGGAGAAAGATGCATACCCGTTGCCATATATTTCAACCACCTTGGAAAAATTGCGTAACGCCAAGTTTTTGTCGACGCTGGATGTCAAGTCAGCGTACTGGCAAGTGCCGATGGCTGAAGGATCCCGGCAGTACACAGCATTCACCGTGCCCGGTAGGGGATTATTTCATTTCCTGAGAATGCCATTCGGCCTCCATAATTCTGGTGCGACGTGGCAACGCCTTATTGACACCGTTATGGGTCCGCAACTGGAACCATTTGTATTTACATATCTGGACGATATAATTATAGTGACGGAAACGTTTAGTAGGCACATGGAGGTCCTTCAGGAGGTTTTTGTTAGATTAAGAGAAGCGGGTTTACGTGTGTCACGAGAAAAATGCCAGTTTTGCCGAGCGCAGCTCAAATATTTAGGGTACCTGGTGGACAGGGAGGGACTTAGCGTAGATCCCGAGAAAGTTCAGGCTATCAGAGAGTTTCCGCGGCCCACGACGGTGAAGCAGGTTAGACGACTTCTTGGGATGGTGTCGTGGTACCGAAAATTCATCCCGGGTCACGCGACCATGGTGGCTCCTCTCAGTGACCTATTGAAGAAGGGCCGGAAGTTTGTCTGGTCGGAAGAGTGCGAGCAAGCTTACGCGTCCTGCAAAGTGAAACTATCAACAGCGCCAGTCTTAGCATGTCCAGATTTTGACTTGCCGTTCAAGGTGCAGACGGACGCATCAGACGTAGGCATCGGAGCGGTGTTGAGTCAGGCGCACCCAATGGGAGAAAAAGTTGTATGCTACCTGAGCAGGGCGCTGTCGAAGATGGAGAGGAAGTACTCCACGACTGAGAAAGAGTGCTTGGGGGTGCTATGGGCTGTTGAAAAGCTTCGACCATATATCGAGGGGACACATTTCGTGGTCATAACCGATCATCATTCTTTGGTATGGTTGAATAACCTAAAAGATCCAACGGGGAGATTGGCCAGATGGGCAGTAAGGCTTCAGCAATTCGATTTTGAGGTTATACATCGAAAGGGAAAAGAGCACCTAGTACCGGACGCACTATCTCGAGCGATCGCCCAAGTAGACTGTGTTTTGTCCTCTCAAGAAGCGGAGCCTTGGTATGTAAAGATGAGGGCGGAAGTAAGCGCGAATCCTGACAAGTTCTCAAATTGGAAGGTCGTGGGGAACGGGTTATGGAAACAATGTCCGAGCAGGCGAGGAGTGGCGGGAGTTGATCATGGGTGGAAGAGAGTTGTGCCAAAAGCAGAGAGGGGAACCATACTTCATCGGTGCCACGATGACCCGAAGGCAGGGCACATGGGGATTGCACGAACGGTAGCGCGTGTAGCGCAAAATTTTTATTGGCCTCGCATGCGGTCGGATATCCGGAGTTATGTGCGAAGGTGTAAAGTGTGCCAGGCGTGCACAATTGAGCGAAAAGCTCCAGTTGGATTGATGTCTACCAGGGCTGGTGAGGCTAAATCTCCCTGGGAGATGGTGTGCGTGGATCTAATAGGGCCACTGCCTAGGTCAACGCGTGGATACACCTATATTCTGACGGTACTGGACTACGTCACGAAATTCTCCGTTTTACTACCGGTAAGAACAGCGTCGGCAGCGGCGGTTTTCCGTCTGCTGGAGGAAAATGTTCTGTTAGTCTACGGGGTACCGAAAATCCTAGTATGTGACAATGGAGTGCAATTTGCAGGCAAGCTATTGCTAATAGGTTGCATTAGCTATTGCTAATAGGACAGTGAGTCGTCGGCGGAGTAATCAAGACCGGTCATTCTATAACAACAATATTTTAGTCACGAAATTCTCCGTTTTACTACCGGTAAGAACAGCGTCGGCAGCGGCGGTTTTCCGTCTGCTGGAGGAAAATGTTCTGTTAGTCTACGGGGTACCGAAAATCCTAGTATGTGACAATGGAGTGCAATTTGCAGGCAAGCAGTTTCGGCAGGCGATAGAGAGGTATGGAACGCGGGTGAGCTACACCGCCCTATATCACCCTCAGGCCAATCCGGCGGAGCGTCGGAATCAGGACATCAAGTGCATGTTACGATGTTATGTGTCCGACAACCATCGCTCCTGGGATGTGTACTTGGCGAAAATCGCGTGCGCGCTTCGTACATACCAGCATGAAGTTACAGGGTTCTCCCCGTACTTCCTTAACTTCGGAAGGGAGATGGTTACGTACTGGGAGGAAGGCGAGCCTCCAGATGGTGGGCAGAAAGATTTTTCGCCAACATCAAACGCAGAGACTCTAGAAGCGATCCGGAAGGAAGTGGTGAGAAGGATGGCCAAAGCGGCCAAGTCTAGTAAAGGGCGGTATGACTTGCGTCGTAGGGAGGTGGCGTTTCAGATCGGGGATAAGGTCTGGAAGAAAAATTACGTCTTGTCCGACGCCACTAAAAATTTCGCGGCAAAATTGGCTCCCGCGTTCGTCGGTCCTTATATTATCAGGAAGAAAACGTCGGCATGGACTTTCGATCTGGTTGATTTGATGGGGAAGTCTGCGGGTAACTGGCATTCGAAAGATCTCAAGCCATACATTGCGAACGATAGTGAAACCCAGGGGGCGGTATAGATGAAGTAGCTGTAGAATTTAGGTTTGGTCACAGTCTGTAGATTTCCAATAATATGGATAGAAATTGAGTTAGGGAAACTAAGTTGTGCGTTTTCTTATGGTGGTGGGACTAGTTCGTAAATAGGATAGGGTAGTGGTGATGGGGCTCTAGTGTAAGCATCTTAGTAGATAGAGGTGGTGGTAATAGTTATATATTAGTATAAGCGCGATAGGTTAGTGGGAGTGGTGGCATCGATTTAAAAAAGAAAAAAGAACTTTATGTCGGAGATGAGAGTGGGATTCGCGAAAGAATTTAGGTTTGCAAAAAGTTCGGAATAATGCATGCGTTACAATGTAAAATTTTAGGATATGTTGATTGGAAAAAAATTACCATTTTGTTTCTCGGCGGGGAGTGGGTGGTGATCGTCGTTATTCCACGGGCTTTGTGGTATTCTTGTTTTAGGTTGCAAGGTTGTCTTTTTTTTGGCCGATTTGGGTGTCATCAATCCATGGTAGTGGCTGTGTGTGTGGTGTCCTAAAACCGAGTACAAACAGGATTAGTGTCGTGATGTGGAGGGGGGTAACACCCATCACCAAATTCTAGCTACGACATTAAACAGCACATCCATAAATACAAGCAGGCATGGACAAGGACTCACAGGGAAATTTTGCATTTAGAATAGAATATTATCGTCTGTAACTCGATAGTTGAGGCTATTGCTAATAGGACAGTGAGTCGTCGGCGGAGTAATCAAGACCGGTCATTCTATAACAACAATATTTTAGTTTCAAAAGTCCCATCATTGAATATAGATTCAAGTAGGGCGGGGAGGATCAAGGATACTATGATACAGCATTATTGGGGGGAGTTAAATAGTATCGCATAGGTCCCAAGTCGCATGTGTAAGGGGGTGAGTGGTATCAATTCACTATTTTGTTGGTACCTCGATTATATGAGTGAGTGTATGAAGGATTTTGTAAGTGCGAATGAACAGGTGAAATAGAAAGTTGTAAAATTCAAGTTAGGGGTAAGCGTTCAATGCGCGCAAGCGAACGAGTTTACGGTTGCCAGGGGAAGGGACGTTGCGTATCACATCTATTCGATGATGTGGATTGCCGAGAATTCCCGCGTAATTCTCTGAGGCGAGGGGAGTGTCACGGTCGGAACCGACAAGTATCGCGCGCGAGCCGAGGTTTTCTTTTAATAACAAAAAAAAAAATATATACCCTTTACCAATCTTCGAAGGAAAGGATGGTAGAGGGTAGCTCGGTACCAAGGTGTAATTTATTGCATTTTAAAAACTAGCGTAACTGTTAGGGCCATAGCCGTAGGGCAAAACAATAGAAGAATGATTCCTCGATACAACAGCTACGTACGTAACGAGATCGGAACAGGCCGACAACCACGGAAACGTGACCAACGACCGCGAGAATCAGCAAAGGGAATTGCGGACAGTAGGGGGCAGGCGGACGGGGACGACTTAAGTGGTGCCGACATCGATTCTACCGCGTGAAGCAAATACATAGACGACACTTAGCACATACATAGACGACACTTAGCACATACTTACGGTGGATTTCTACGAGTGAATCCTTAATACCTCGAGACGACCTGTCGCATCTGGGAGACCAACTTCGATTTCACGATCCAAAACGTCCGAAGCGACGGAGAGCAGGATCAATGGGGTTTGGTCGATTCGTGACCGCCATAACGATCAAGTACGAGTTTTGTTTTTATACTACCCATGAGAGTAAGCAGTTCCGATACAATACGTAGTTCGGCTTCACCATGAGTCTTCCCTCGCTTGGGAGCAATAACATCGATTTTGTCAATGAATATGATCGCCGGGGCGTTCTTTTCAGCTTCTTCGAAAGCCTTACGCCAATTAGATTCTGATTCACTGGCTAATTTCGACATGACTTCAGATCCGTTTATCTAAAAGAAGAAGGCATCAGAGAAGAAAAATACACCGGAGCAACAATACAAAACGGCTAAACACATTTGCCATACACGACATCTGAGCACGATTGTATAACAACGACGGCGGATATATGGAAACACGAGTTATCATCATTGACGGCCTCGTCGACTATCAGACGAGTTGGACGAGCGTTCTTTTTCAGCATGGCGATTGCGACAGCATCAGGAATATTAGAAATTATCAAACGCACAACAAGAAATTAACGAAATTATCAAACGTACACCACTCAAGCTACACTTGTCACAAACGTCAGCGGCCATGACCTACGACAACAACAGTGTGGGAAATGACGGTTCGGTCAATATTTGGACTAAAAGGCGGTACAAAAGTAGTACCAAAGTCCAAGACTGGAATAATTTCCAAAGTCACCTGGAGTTCAAATACCCACAACGGGTTGCGAAAAGCCGCTTTAGCGGGCAACGAAAGTTGAATCGACAACTGAATCGAAAAATGGAAGAGGGAGTTTTTTTTGATTTTGGACACGGTAAGGAGCAGATTGGTGTGGAAGTGTCCAGGAAATAATATTGGGATTGATATATTTTTCTTTTTGGCACGTACTGGCGACTGTGGTGTACTGCGACGGAACAAGAAATATCGTCAAGGAGTGTCAGTTCATTCAAGACGGAAGCGGGAGCGGAAAGAAAAAGAATTCGAAAGGAACCTGTTACTACTTAGATGGATTTCTGTTTTTCTCAGCGACGGAAGAGTAATTGATACCGAGTTGAGCGAAGTAATCGACGTATGGTAGTCTTCATCAAACGGAAAGGGCCCCAGCGTGGGATTTTTACCAGTTCAACGCGAGATCCAGTAACTACAAGGCAAATTTTTGCAGGTTAGATAGTTTAAGTTATTCTTTAAGTTCGTTCCAATCGTTAAACCGAATTATCCATCATCATAATGAAAAATGTGTAAATTCAAATAACGCGGAAAAGTTTTGGAAAATAGATAATGTGTTAGTGATAAGTCATGCTACCAGCAGTGGTAGAGCTAATCAACCGTTTTTTCGTAATCAGATAAGTGAATTAAATAAAAGTGTAAATTCAGGAGGAAAAACCTTGGTACCAACTCGTATCCGTAATTTTCTTGGCAGCGTAATCGCGAGGTATTCTTTCGGCGGGATCTTACTTTTACCCGCGAGACCGAGCATACCGTCGTCACCTTCTCGCTTCGGGACGACAGACGAGTGTTAAATTCCGGCCAAGAAGCGAGTGGCGCCTACCCACCCCATCTCTCTGCGAGCGAAGGCCGCCCGGAATTTGTCTTCGTGGTCTAGACAAGCGACTTAGATCCGTGGAAAACTTGTCGAAAGAGTTTCGGTAACACAGTTGTGGGATTTATAAAATCCCTTTTCAGTTAAGTACCGATTTGTTCGGTAATTGAAAAAAAAACGCATCAACAACAACACTTTCAAACCGCAGTACAAAGAAAAGCCGCCTAGCAAAAGACACAATAGCAGCTATCAGTCAGCTCCACAATTTCACTAGTTATTTCTGTTTCACTAATCTATATTTTGATCGTGCGATCGGAAAATTCAAATGCTCAATAAAACTCAATGTTCGTCTATTATTCTTCTAGACCCGACACTGTTCCAGGTCACTTAGCTATCAAATATTATGTTCAGTTTCTTTAGCACTTCGAGGATCCGCTACACCGTTCAAACACTGTGAAATCCACTCCTTCAAATCTCACAAATTGCTGCGGCAGAATTTCGCATGCACGCAAATTTCTTTCTCGTTAAATTGGCGAACACACTCACGACAACGACACTAGCTTCTATCGCAAGATCATTTCCACGGCGGCAGCCGCCGCTGCCACCGCAAGTCAAATCTCAAAACTGACTACCTCCCAGTCAGCATCCGTGAGACTTGCTTCGCAAGCCGCCACGTGCCGTTCTCACCAGCCGTTATCAGCTGTGCACCTGTTGCCCAGCACACGCAGCCAACACCCAACATTACCAGTTTCATTGGGCTGATAACGCAGCTGATTCAAGTTTCGTTGCAAATCAGCTGCGCTCAGTCTAGTGAACCCTATGCCATGCAATGCAACATTCGAAAATCAAACGCATATACACAGCCTGTTTTCGGATGGCCATGCAATGCATTTGACCATCGAATGCAGCATTGCATACGCACTGTTTGTAGGTGTGGGTGCGCGTGGTGGCAGCAAGGCTGTTCCGTAACAATCGTGGGGCGATACAGACCCTGAGATCTCATCCGGCCGGGCAAAAGATTAGAACAAGAAAAAAAACATAAAAGGAAAAAAAAGAATGGGGAAAAAATGAATAAGCTGGAAACAAGAGCTTAACTGATTATTACTCCTTACCTAAATATCATTGCGTCTTTCCAAAGTCAACCATTCCTTTGGGAAGAGGTAATAACTCCTATAAATAAGAATAAACTTACGTGTAAATCTATTCATTGCATCCTTCCAAAGCTAAAAGATCACTGAAGCCTTAAAAGAAGGCAATGATACCTAACTCTAAACCTTAACGCTATTTATTATGTTATCTCAAAGTTTATGCCCTTTGAGATGAGATAATAATGTAAAAATAAAATAAAGAAAAAATGAAATACTAACCTAAACATTGCATCCTCCCAAAGCCAACGCTCCGTTGACTTTAAGAGGAGACAATAATGCCTAACATTATATTAATGTAAAAACATATCATTCCATCTCGCCAAAGCTAATAACGAGGTTAAGCTTTGTCGAGAGGCAATAATAGTCGAAAGGAAACCTTATACTTATCATTTTATTCTTGTATAGTTAACCCATAAACTTTACAAGAAGATAATAATCCCTAAAGCTAATTAGTTAGTTAATCAAAAGACCTAAAGCTAAACACCAAAGCTGCCTGTTTAGAACAACTTTGGAGAGAGACAATAGCGCACCTTACCTAATCTTATTCCTACAGGTGAAACCATCATTGTGTTTTCCCAAAGCGTTACAAGTCCCTTTGAGAAGAGACAATAACGATACACTGTACGCTAAACCTAACAAAACTAAAATAAAATTATAGGACTTACCTAATAACACTTTAAAAAAAAAACTCTAGCGCACCTGAACCGCTAGAAACACTAATGTTCGAAGAACAGTAGAAGAATCGTGCAGGTTTTGAGTGCATGTGCTGCTTATTACGACCAAACTGTTTCAAATGCCACGTTTTACTTTGGTCTGAAGAATGCATTATAACTCATATGGTGGAAGGTTTCAGATATTACCACTGGCATGAATTTCAACGTTTATGAGAGCAAAACACGGGTTAATTATATTCGTTATCAGTTGCTTATTTCACATAATTTTGAAAGCAGCATCTCATTTAACATCAATGAAGAAAATGCTCAGTGCCTGCAGCACTGTAACTGAAGTTGGTGTTTGGGGCTGCGATCCGAAAAATTTGCAGAACTTTGCGAATTGCAACATTGATTATTTATTTTAATTGTAAATGTTTCCGGTATGAATACTAACTGTAAGCGTTTATTGATACAAAAGTAGCACAACCGACTCGTGCTGGCAACCTTCTGCCAGTTTCAAAGCCAAGAATATATCACATCTGCTTCACGTTGTTATATAACATTCGAAGTTAAAGGAGTGTAAAGAAATTTAGAGTTACCTGCAGCGAGTTTTTTCAAATAATCGAAAGCTTAATATTTGCTGTTTATTGTCACTACAATATCATTACCATTTGAAAATTCTACGATAAAACCGCTTAATAAAGATATTGCAATTAAACACAAAACCAACAATAGCTGGCAACCCTATCGTGGCTTTTCAACCAAATTTGGCCTGAATAATGTTTATGACAGGTTTCATTAATTGTATGAAATTCGTATTGATTTCATGACTGCACTGGAAGTTATAATGCAAAAAGTTTTATTTTCCTGAGCGAATTTTCAAAACCAAAGACACAAAAATTACCATAGCTGGTAGCACCAATCAAATTTTTCAACCAAATTTCCACCAAACAGAGACTAGAGTAAGGTTTAGCTACTGTGCCAATTTCATGAAAATCTGGTAATTTATTCACATTTCATAGGGCAAAAGGCAGTTTTTTTTCTTTGTAATTTTTCAAGATGGCATCACTGGCACAGACTTGCCCACAATTCAAAATCGCTTCTATCAAATCTGGTCTTACTTAAGTGCAATGTATTCTGTAAATTTTAGCTGTATCTAATTATTGGTTCGTGAGTTTCCGTGAACAGAAGTTTTTGATGCTAAAAATATAGGTTAACTGGGAGAGGGTTACCATTCTTGTCCGACATGAAATTTCCAAAGTTTTGTTTTGAACGTGTAGATAAAACATAAGATTTATATACAGATTGGTTTTATTGTAAGAAACGGACATTTTTTTGAATATTCGATGGTTTGAATGTTTTCACTTCCAAATTTTTTTTTCAAAATGAAGACACCAAAATTATCATAGCTGGCAACCCCAACCGAACTCTTCAACCAAATTTCTACCAAACGTTGCTTTAGGTAAGGTCCAGCAGTTGTGTGAAGTTCGTCAAAATCGAACGATTCAATCAGAATTTATAGGGCTAAAAACAGTTATCTTTTTTAGTGGTTTTTCAAGATGGCACCACTGGCACAGAATCGCCCGCATTTCAAAATCACTTCTATCAGACCTGGTCCTATTTAAGACCAATACATTGTGCAAATTTCAATTAATTCTGCTCATCGGATCGTGAGTTTCCGTGAGCAGAAGTTTTTGATGCTTAAAATATAGGTATATTGGGCAAGGGTTACCAGGCGTGCCCGTTATACCATAACTTTTTTTTTTTTGGTTATGTAAGCAAAGCACAAGATTTACATATGAGTGGCTTTTTTTTGAAGAAACGGCATTTTTTCAAGAGAGACGATGATTTGGAGGTTTTCACTTTCAGTGCCTGCCCTAGCTTCAGGGTTGCCAGCACGCTCATTAAAAGCTACACAAATCTACAACTAAATAATATCAATATGTCCTGAAAATTTCGTAATGATTGAATGGCTTTGTCAAAAGTTATCGTAATTTAAAAATTTTCAAATTTTCCCGTCCTCTTTTTAGGCACCCAGCGCACACATAGGGTTAAAAAATTCTAAAGCATTAAGCTAGAACTACACTGGTCTCACGGAACGTGAGCTCACGTGAGCTCACATGAGCTGACCACACGTGTCATAGATCTGCAGTACCATTTTGTATGGTTGGAACTACACTGGCGACACGTCACACGGCTCATGTGAGCTCACGTGTGACGTGTCGCCAGTGTAGTTCTAACCATACAAAATGGTACTGCAGATCTATCACACGTGTGGTCAGCTCATGTGACCACACTTGAGCTCACGTTACGTGAGATCAGTGTAGTTCTAGCTTTATCCGATTCATATGTTAAACACGTTCGAAATTTATTTCGTTAACTTTATTTTTGCGAAAATTATTTGTGCACGAAATAATAGGTATATTAAAAATATCACTTAAATGGCCGCCGGCGCCAAAAGGTTAACAATAACTGACATTTAAAGAGACCTGGACCTATTCTGCATATACACCAATGTATCCTGAAAGTTTCAGCTCAATCGAATGCCGCGTTCCCGAGATTATCTCACTGAAATTTTTTGATGATATATATATATATATGGAAATATGAATTTTTGGCCGAATCGATTTTAATACTAATGTTCTTCGAACATTAGTAAAAACGAAAACAAAAGATTTAATCGAAACCCGAGGATTGAGATGCTCAGGGCCTATGCTGATGATGAAGCAATGGGTCTGTCCCAGCATCGTGAGCCTTGATGGAAACAGGCTCAAGTAGAACAAGCTGACAGAACGGTAACGCAGGATGTGAATGCCACTAGTGGGAGGAATATTTGCGGCGGACAGTTAGCAATTCCGGAAGTGCTGCTATTCCCAGAGTGGAGACTTCCAATACTACATTCAGCAGTACTGTTTTAAAAATAACGGAAACTCACAAGATCTAATATGAATTAATAAAAATAGATCCATTAAAAAAATAAGGTAAATAAAAGTATAGAAAAAAAACTCTAGCGCACCTGAACCGCTAGAAAACAAATTTTCGAAGAAATTGTCTTTGAGTGACAAAAAAATGTGGAAAGACGTAATACACCTTTTTGTAGAATCATATCAACCATTCCTTATTCAAAGCAACAGAACTAAACTATAACACAAATGATGAAAATGCTCAGTGCTGGCAACATTTTCCCAACGAAGCAGCAGTAAGTTTATTTTAACAAGCTCAAACTTAAATCGACTTATCCTTTGAATTTCGTTCTCATCGGAGGATTTCGTCGAAAGTTTTAGCGGTTAACGTTGTTTGAGGCTGCCATCCAAAAAATGTTCAAAACTCGGAAAATTTAAAAATTAGTTTCTTATTTTTATTGCAAATGTTTTGCATACGAGTATGTTATTTGAAGCATCTGTTGATGCAATAATTACGAAAATGGCTAAAGCTGGTTACCCTGTGTCAGCAGCAAAGCAAAATACATACCAAATCTGCTTCACGTTAAACTAAACCCAACCAATAAATTTCGTTTCGATTGAATCACTGCTCTGGAAGGTATACGGGTGAAAAGAGTTTTAGGGTTACCACCCTCAAAACTTTTCAAATTTTTAGAGCGTTAATATTTGTTGTTAATTTTCATTGCAGGATCATTTCCATTTGCAAATCTAATGACATAATCGCTCAGTAAAGAAATTCCAAAAAATTACAAAAATTGGTCATAGCTGGCAGCCCTCTCATAATTTTTGTACGAAATTTCTACGATATTTGGTTCACATCAAAGTCTATTTACTGCATAAAATTCGTTTTGATATCATGACTGCGCCGGAAGATAAGGGAAAAAAAAGCTTTATTTTGCTGAGCAAATTTGCAAGATTTAGGAGACAAAAATCACCATAGCTGGCAATTCTATTCTAATTTTTCAGCCAAATTTTCACCAAGTGTTATCCTAAGTATCATCCAAAAACTGTGTGAATTTCGTTATAATCTGATGGCTGAATCGGAAGTTATAGGCCAAAAAGCTATTTTTTTCTCAGTGATTTTTCAAGATGGCACCACTGCCACAGAGTTGCCCGCATTTCAAAATCACTTCTATCAGACCTGGTCGTAGCTGATACCAACATGTCCTGTGAATTTCATTATGATCGGATAATTCGGTCGACAGTTCTCGTGAACAGAACTTTCGAGTGCTGAAAATAGAGGCAATTTGGTGATGGGTAGCCGTTTTTGTGCATATCGGAATTTTAAAAATTTTAACTTCACACGATGCATTAAGGTTAAAATTTATCAATGATTTGAAAATTTTTTCAAAAATCAAAAATTTTTCAGGAGGGTCAATGATTTGAAGGATTTTTTTTCAGGAGCCTGCCGCAGCTACAGAGTTACCCGCACTACCTTGAAAATCCATTACTATTAAACCTTAGTCAACATTAATACGCTCTGCAAATTTCACGATGATCCAATGTTTTTGTCAGAAGTAATGACAAATCAAAAATTGAAAAAAAATCCTTGCCTACTTTTAGGCACGCTACACCCACCCACGGGTCAAAGTTTCCAATTTTTTGCCAGAAACGAGCTTAAAACATAATAAGTTTTCATTCTCAATACTTTTTTTGTACAAAAATTTACGCTGCTTGGAAATATAGGAGTACCTGAAAATTCATTAAAACGCTCGCCGCCGCCAAAAAGTTTAAGATATCTGAATTTTAGCAAGTTGTGGACCTACCTACTATATACATCTACGTTCTCCGGAAAGTTTCAGCTCAATCGAATCGGCCACTCCAGAGATTATCTCCCTTAATCATTTTGATGATATATATATATATATATATATATATATATATATATATATATATATATATATATATATATATATATATATATATATATATATATATATATATATATATATATATATATAAAGAAATATGAATTTTCGGCGAAACGAGTTTAATACTAATTTTCTTCGAAAATTAGTAAAAATAAATCAATCTCGAAATCCACCATAGTTCCATCCTCACTAAAAAGAAAATATCCAAATTAAAGCGATAGTAAAAGATACCCAAATTAGATTAACCCTAACTCAATTTAAAAATCCACTAAAACCCAACTGCCAACCAAGAATTCCAAAGTAAATATTACTCGAATCAACCGATAGCTGCACTAATATCTACATAATTAGCTAAATCAAAACTCCAAAATCAGAAAAAAGACCTATTTAAAAAAATTCTAGCGCACCTGAACCGCTGGAAACACTAATGTTCGAAGAACAGTAGAAGAATCGTGCAGGTTTTGAGTGCATATTCTTCCACACGAGCTGCTTATAAAGCCAAAATGTTTCAAACACCACGTTTTACTTTGGTCTCAAGAATACATTATAACTCATATGGTGGAAAGGTTTCAGATATTACCACTGGCATGAATTTCAAAGTTAATGAGAGCAAAACACTTGCTAACTATATTCGTTATCATTATTTCACAAAACTTTGAAAGCAGCATCTCATATAACATGAATCCTCACATAAGAGGAGAAGGGATGCATTAGAGAAGGTAACTCCGACTAGTGCAACTAAGATGGCCGCAAGCAGTACAGATAGTAAGAGTGCTCATTCCTCTGAATTCTGGAAACCTGTGGAGGCTCTCAGTCGCAGACAACGTAGGAAACTGCGCAAAAGGGGCAAGCTGCCAGCAAAGGCTGACAGAGAGACAAATGCAGTATTAACTGTAGGTGTTTCCCTGGAGACTGGATGTCAGGCAGCGAAACTTCTGGGCCGACCTGGGGTAGCGAAGAAAGGTTGGCTGGTGATGCTTAGGTCGCATGATCGGAGCAGAAATGCTCTGGACCGGTGACTGGATGCAAAGCCACGCCGACTGGACTTTGTGAACCAGGAATAGCTCTCAGCCGTCGACAGAAGAGGACTCTGTTCAAGAAATCGATGATTCCTGATGCAAATCGGGATTCAGCGACGACGTTGAAAGGTAAGGAGGGACCGGTTACACCGAAGATCTCCCAGCCGGCCAGCACAGATGCCAAATCTGCCAGCGGTGGCGCACGAAAGAGACGCAAAGTTAGGGCGAAAGCGGATCCCTGCGTCCCTGAGCGCAAGGTACCGAAAGGTGTCAAAATCTGTCAGAGAGATCTCGCGGAGGCTGGCCTTTCTGGCACAAACACACCTTCCGCAAGGGTAGAGAAGAGAACGAATGCAGAAGCTGCGTCTTCTTCGCTGGTTGTTGTGATATGTGTGTCTGGCAAGGGTGGCAAACTGACCAAAGGTCAGTGCGCTATCCTTAAGAACGAACTGTGGCGAGAGATAGCGGAGTCGGGACCAGTTTACAACGTCACGCAAGTGAGGTTTGTGGACGGTCACCTCCAAGTCGCCTGCTCCAATCAAACATCTAAGGAGTGGCTCACACAGATCGTTCTTAAATTGGGTACTGGCAGTGGGCCCAAAATTACCATTTTGGACTCCGACCTGGCCAAACCCTATTATGTCAGTTGTTGGATCCCTGGTCTTCGCAAGAGTGCAGGTGACATCACTGGCATGTTCGGCAAACTGAATCCGGTCATCAATGCGAAACACTGGATCATCAAGTACATGAATCTCAGGAAGAATCCCACCACAGGTGAAGATGGTTTCAACCTGGTGATTGTACTTGACTAGAGAAGTTTCTCGATGCTAAGAGACATGTACCGGATGGTGCTGAGCTACTTCTTGTATGCGGTTAAATTTAACCAAATCAGGAAATGGTGAGGCACGAACTTTTGTGACTGTCTATTGACAGATATCCAGAGCAAAACGCAGAGATCCAGTGGAAATTCTCTCCTATAGAGTTTCTTTCACTGAGGTCACGCGGACATTGTCTAAGGGTCCCTGCAAAGGGATCCAAAGATTTAAACTCCAGACGTTTCTGTGCCTGAAGGTATAAGATTTGTCCAGATCAACTTGCGGCGTGCCAAGGGTTCGTCCTATCTTTTGAGCGAAAAATTGACAAAACTGCAAGCCTTCCCCTACATTGCACTTGTACAAGGAACCGTGGGTTCGAGGGGGTAGGATCTATGGACTCAGTCCAACCACGGGGGCCAAGATCATTTATGATGAAAGATCAATACGGCAAAGGACTTGTGTTCTGGTTTCCAATCTGCTTGATGCCACCATGCTCAGACAGATTTCAAGCCCGGACCTGTCAGTGGTTGTCGTACAATACCAAGAAAATGGTAGGCTTAAGCGCACGATAGTCGCCTCAGCTTACTTCCCCTTTGACTCCTTACTCCCGCCACCGATACAGGAGTTAAAGGACCTGGTCTTGTACGCTGAATCGGAGAGACTTGAACTTGTGGTGGGCTGCGATGCACACTCCCAGCATACCAGCTGGGGTAACAACAAATGTAACGCCAGGGGTAATAGTCTCTTTGATTTTATAACTTCTGCCGGGCTGATGTTTTTAAACACTGGGACTACTCCCAAATTTGTCACCCCAAACAGAAGGGCGGTCATTGATGTATCGCTATGTTTATCTGGAATAGTTGGATCAATGACTGGATGGAATGTGTCAGATGAGGATTCATTCTCTGATCATCGCTACTTGGTGTTCTCTTTAGCCACGGATCAAACACCTGTGGTGGAAAGAAGAAACCCAAGAAACACTGATTGGCCTAAGTTCAATCAGCTTCTTGTAGACAGAACACGTCCTAGTGGTACGATAAAATTGCCAAAGTCAATAGAATGCTGATAACGCGGCCGCACTGGCTGTCGGTAAAGATCTGAATGTGGTATGTAGAAATACACAGCGTGCATTGGATCTGATTGGCAGCTGGTGTTCGAGGCACGGCCTAACAGTGAATCCTGGTAAGACGAAACTTGTTTTGTTTACCAGGAAAAGAAAACAGGGAGGACTAGTGTTTCCAAACATGAAGGGTGTAACACTTCAACTTTCTGATAAAGTCAAATATCTTGGAGTAATCTTGGACAAAAAACTTCTCTGGCAGAAACATGTGGAAGTGAAGCTTACTCGTGCTTTAAAAGCTTTCGGGCAGTGCAAGAGAGCTTTTGCTACCACATGGGGTCTAAAGCCTCGTGTAGTGATGTGGATCTACACAGCTATAATTAGAAAAAGTTAGCCACGCTGCAAAGGACGGTGTGCCTGGGTATCTGTGGTGCCATGAGCACTACTCCGGGTGCGGCCCTTGATGCGCTCCTCGTACACGATCCAGATCTGTGTACGAGGAGATATTCTGAGACTTCACGGACGGCTCGAGGTCAGATAGTAGATCTGGAGCTGGTGTCTATCAGCATTCATCGAATGGCAGGTGGGCTTTCTCTCTTGGAGAGCACGTTTCGGTTTTTCAAGCAGAAATATCTGCTATCCTGAGAGCTGCATGTTGGGCAATTGAAGAAAGATGGAGGAGAAAGAGCATTGCTATTTGCAGTGACAATCAAGCTGCACTGATGGCGCTGCGTAGACCCCTGACAAACTCGAAAATTGTCCAAGAGTGCAGAGCACGATTGAACTCTGTCGCCAGATTCAATAGGGTGCATCTTCTCTGGGTACCGGGGCACTGTGGCGTTGAGGCGGATGAAATTGCTGACATCATTGCGAAGCAAGGTTCGGGACTTCCACTACGGGGCCCTGAACCCGCCTTGGGTGTGCCGACCGCATCTGCACGTGCCATTCATCGAAAGTGGGTAGATGATGCTCACAAAGATAGATGGACGACTGCTGGTGTGGCCAGGCACACGAAGGTCTTCCTTTCAAAACCCAACCATGTGACTGCGGGATTCTTGCTCAATAAGAGCAGGAAAGTTTGCAGGGCCATGGTAGGTATTCTGACTGGACACAACTGCCTAGGAGGACATATGTACCAAATAGGTGTTGTACAGGATGACCTCTGTTCATCCTGCCTAGAAGAGGCTGACTCTGCGGAGCATTTGCTCTGTGAATGCCTGGGATGTTGCACGCATGCAAACGATAGCCTCTTCTCCCCGATCAGTGATCCTAGACTTTATCAAGAAGTCTGGGAAACTATGGTAGGCAGGGGGAATTGAGTACAATGGGTCCTAAGGCCTGAGTGCTTAGACGTGCCAATGCACCCCTCCCCTAACTCACACACACACACACATAACATCAATGAAGAAAATGCTCAGTGCCTGCAGCCCTGTAACTGAAGTTGGTGTTTGGTGCTGCGATCCGAATAATTTGCAGAACTTTGGGAATTGAAACATTGGTTACTTATTTTCATTGTAAATGTTTCCGGTATGAATACTAAATGTAAGGATTTATTGATACAGAAATAGCATAATAGACTCGCGCTGGCAACTTTTTGCCCGCATCATATCTGCATCACGTTGAAATTAACCTACCCAGCGAATTTTGTCTCGATCCGATGACTGCGTTCGAAGTTATAGGAGTATAAAGAAATTTAGGGTTACCAGTTGCAAAATTTTTCAAATAATCGAAAACCTAATATTTGCTGTATATTGTAACTACAATATCATAACCATTTGAAAATTTTACGATCGAATCGCTTAAGAAAGATATTGGAAATAAACAAAACACCAATAATAGCTGGCAACCCTTTCGTGGCTTTTCAACTACATTTGACTTGAATATTGCCTATAACAGGTTCCATTAAATGTATAAAATTCGTATTGATTTCATGACTGCACTGGAAGTTAAAGGGCAAAAAGCTTTATTTTCCTGAGCGAATTTTAAAAACCAAAGACACAAAAATTACCATAGCTGGTAGCACCAATCGAATTTTTCAATCAAATTTATAGCAAACAGAATTCATAGGGCAAAAAGCAGTTTTTTTTTCTTTGTAATTTTTCAAGATCGCACCACTGGCACAGGGTTGCCCACAATTCAAAATCGCTTCTATTAGACCTGTTTCTACCTAATTCCAATGTATTCTGTAAATTTCAACTGCATCTGATTATTGGTTCGAGAGTTTCCGTGAACACAAGTTTTTGATGCTACAAATATAGGTAAATTGGGAAAGGGTTACCGTTCTTGTCCGACATGAAAATTCCAAAGTTTTCCCTTGACTGTTTAGACAAAGCTTCAGATTTGTATGCAAGTTGGTTTTCATTCTAAGAAACGTACATATTTTAGAAGATTCAATGGTTTGAATGTTTTCACTTTCAGTGCCTGCCGTAGCTACACGGTTGCCAGCACGCTCATGAAAAACTATGCATGTGTGCAACTTAACAAACATTTATATGTCCTATAAGTAATATAATGATCTGATAATCTAATAAAAAGTTATCAATATTCAAAAATTTTCAAAATTTCCCAATCTCATTTTAGGCGCCTAGCGCACACATAGGGTAAACAATTTCAAAAACACTATCATATTAACATTTAAAACACGTTTAGAATGCATTACAAAAACATTATTTTTGCAAAAGTTATTTGTTGACAGAAAAATAGGTATATTTAACATATCACTAAAATGGCCACCGGCACCAAAGAGTTAAAAATTTTTAACTTTTTGTGAGACCTGGCACTATTCTGCATATACACCAATGTATCTTGAAAATTTCATTTCAATGGGATGGCGCGTTCCTGAGATTTTTTCACTGAAATTTTTTGATGATATATACATATTGTAACATAGCAGAGCACCTAGCAGATGTTTTTACCACAAAAAACTTTTATCTTGCAAGCTTTCACCACAACGAGCTTTCACCCCACAAGCTTTCATCGATCAGCTTCTCATCTCGACGAAAGCTCATCTTGGATTTCCCATATAAGAGCCAACTCACGCAGGATAAAGGCAGATAGCTTGAACATTCGGTCGTGCACCCTAGGGTCTGACCTCCAACTATCAAATTCATTTGTCATATAATTATTAATAAAGACACCTTTATATATTTTTATATAGTGTTTTCTAATTAGTAGTTATAATTGGCACCCAACTCGAGGCACGAACATAGCCTTACGAAGGAGTCCGCGATTGGCACCAGAGATGGCAGCCATACAGATGTCTGGAGAGCAGCTGCAAGAGCTCATTAACGCTCTTCGCACCACCAGCACACCACCTTCCAATGGTAACTTTGCCCGTTGCTCAGCACGTTTTGACGGAGAGAGAAGCAGAGCAAAACTGGAAGAGTTCGTCAACGCAACAACGATCTACAAGCAGGTCGAGGGAATTAGTGACCAGCAGGCAATCCTGGGGATGCCTTTACTTCTCCAAGGAGTTGCAGCTACATGGTGGCAAGGTGTCAAGGGAGAAGCGGGTACGTGGGAACAGGTTATCACGCTTCTCCGAACAACCTTTGCACCTTCCAGGCCAGCATACCAGGTCTACATGGAACTCTTCGAGAAGAAGCAGAGCGAAGACACTCCAACAGATCTATTTATCTGTGAAAAACGTGCCTTACTTTCCGAACTTCCCAAGGAGGCACACTCCGAAAAACAGCAATTGGACCTTGTTTTTGGTCTACTCAACTTAAAGATCCGACAGCATATCCCCAGAGACGAAGTGAAGACTTTTGAGGGTCTTCTACGCAGCGCTCGAATCATAGAAGAAAATAACGCAGAGAGAAGGGCAGCGAGGGATCCGGAGCCGAAAACTCAAAAACAACGCATCAAGTGTGAGTTTTGCAACAACTTCGGACACTCTATTACTGACTGCAGGAAGAAGAAGCAAACTCAACAGCAGCACCACGTTAAAACAGAAGACAGCAAAAGTCGATTTACCGGAGTCACTTGCTACGGATGTGGGCGACCAGGTGTTGTCCGTAGCCAATGTCCGTCCTGTAGCAAACCAAAAGAACCAGCAGCATTCAGTTTCTGCTCTATGGACCATAGCACCGCTCTTTATTTGTGTCATCGACCTGTTGTTAGAGTTACCGTCAACAACATTGAAGGTGTTGGTTTCGTGGATACAGCGGCAAGAATAAGCGTTGCCGGTTCACAGCTGTATCATCAGCTGAAACAGAGTGGCTGCAGCTTCCAAACACAAAACACTTGTGTCATCTTGGCAGATGGCGTAAGGCAACAGAAAGACGTGCTCTTAACAAGAGTGGATGTTAAGATCAATGGGAAAATCATTCAGCTAACATTTATGATTCTTCCAGATTCGAGGGACAATCGTACACTTCTAGGAGTGGACTTTATTCAACACGCAAACATGGTATTGAATGTGCCGCAGCGCTATTGGTTCTTTGGGGAGAACCCAAAGGAGAAATTCGATCTATTGCAGCATGAAGACATAGACCCAACTCAGAAGCCAGCAGTGGACATCACTTCTCGACCAGGGACGTCAGAATTAGCTGGACTGTCTGACATCACGTACGTGCCAAGACCGATCAGCCCACTCTCCAGTACACCAAAGCGTGCGATGAGGATGGCCAGGATTTGTGACGACATCGATGTGGCAGAAATCAACGTCGTTCCTTTATCATTAAGAGATGATGAAGCGCCAGAAGCTTTCAACGAGCTCAAATGTCGCTTGACCAGTTCTCCAATTTTAAAACAAGCCGATGAGACGAAGCCTTATACTCTTCGAACAGATGCTAGCGACTACGCCCTTGGAGCTGCTTTAATGCAAGGGGAGGGAACCGACGAAAGACCTGTTGAATATGCAAGTCGTCTTTTGACCTCTGCCGAGCGGAATTACACCAGGAAGAGAGGACGCCTTCGAAAACATAAGTCAGCTCCGACGCCAACCTAACTGCCTCCTCGTCGGGACGACTATCGGAGTCAGAAGGGGAGTCTGTAACATAGCAGAGCACCTAGCAGATGTTTTTACCACAAAAAACTTTTATCTTGCAAGCTTTCACCACAACGAGCTTTCACCCCACAAGCTTTCATCGATCAGCTTCTCATCTCGACGAAAGCTCATCTTGGATTTCCCATATAAGAGCCAACTCACGCAGGATAAAGGCAGATAGCTTGAACATTCGGTCGTGCACCCTAGGGTCTGACCTCCAACTATCAAATTCATTTGTCATATAATTATTAATAAAGACACCTTTATATATTTTTATATAGTGTTTTCTAATTAGTAGTTATAATATACATATATATATATATATATATATATATATATATATATATATATATATATATATATATATATATATATATATATATATATATATATATATATATATATATAAATATATATATATATATATATATTTATATATATATATATATATATATATATATATATATTTATATATATATATATATATATGTATATATATATATATATATATATATATATATATATATATATATATATATATATATATGTATATATATATATATATGTATATGTACGTACGTAATTTGAAGCATCTGCTGATGCAATATTTACGGAAATGGCTAGTAATGGTAAGCCTGTGTCAGCAGCAATGTAAAATACATACCAAATCTGCTTCACGTTAAGTTAAACCCAACCAGTAAATTTTGTTTCGATTGAATCACTGCGCTGGAAGTTATACGGGTGGAAGGAATTTTAGGGTAACCACCCTCAAAACTTTTCAAATTTTTAAAGCGTTAATGTTTGTTGCTAATTTTCATTGCAGGATCATTTCCATTTCTAAATCGAATGACATAATCGCTCAATAAAGAAATTAAACAAAATTACAAATCTGATCATAGCTGGCAGCCCTTTCATGATTTTTGTAAGAAATTTTTACGACATTTGGTTCACATTAAGGTCCATTTACTGCGTGAACTTTGTTCTGATTTCTGCACTGGACCGGAAGTTATAGGAAAAAAAGCTTGATTTCTTTAAATCACCATAGCTGACTATTCTATTTTAATTTTGCAGCCAAATTTTCACCAAATGTTACTTAAAGTAAGATCCAATTCCTGTATGAATCTTGTCAAAACCTGGTGGCTGAATCGGAAGTTATAGGCCATACACCGGTTTTGTTTTCTCAGTGATTTTTCAAGATGGTACCACAGCCACAGGGTTAGCCGCATTTCAAAATCACTTCTATCAGACCTGGTCCTAGCTAATACCCACATGTTCTGTAAATTTCATTATGATCGAATAATCCGGTCGTCAGTTCTCGTGAACAGAACTTTCGAGAGCTGTATATAGAGATAATTTGGTGATGGGTTGCCGTTCTTGTGCAAATCGGAATTTAGAAAATTTCAATTTGACATGATGGACAAAGGTAAAAATTTATCAATGATTTGAATTTTTTGTCAAAAACGAAAAATTTTCCGGGAAGGTCAATGATTTGAAGGATTTTTTTTCAGGAGCCTGCCGTAGCTACAGGGTTACCCGCACTATCTTGAAAATTCACGTGTGCTAAACATTAATACGCTCTGCAAATTTCGCTATGATTCATTGTTTTCTTAGAAGTAATGACAAATCAAAATTTGAAAAAAAATCCTTGCCTACTTTTAGGCATGCTGCACACACACACGGCTCAAAATTTCCAACATTTTAACATAAACAAACTAAAAACATAATAGGTTTTCGTTCCCGATTATTTATTTTAACAAAACTTTACACTGCTTGGAAATATAGGAGTACCTGAAAATTCACCAAAACGCTCGCCGCCGCCAAAATGTTTTGGATATCTGAATTCTAGCAAGTCATGAACCTACCTACTATATACATCTTCCACCTCCGAAAATTTCATATATATATATTTATATATATATATATATATATATATATATATATATATATATATATATATATACATATATATATATTTATATATATATATATAAAGATATATATATATATATATATATATATATATATATATATTTATATATATATATATATATATTTATATATATATATATATATATATATATATATATATATATATATATATATATATATATATATATGTATATATATATATATATATATATATAATATATAAAGAAATATGAATTTTCGGCGAAACGAGTTAAATACTAATTTTCTTCGAAAATTATTAAAAATCATATGATCAAATGAATAAATAAAAGTCCAGCGCATCAGAACCGCTAGAAAACTACTTTTCGAAGAAATTGTCTTTGAGCGACAAAAAATGTGGAAAAACGTAATACAATTTTTTTGTAGAATCAAAATCAACAAAACTCAACTCTAACACAAATGATGAAAATGTCCAGTGCGGGCAGCACTTTCCCAACGAAGTTGTCACGGTTTATCGATATTTTGGATCTAACGGCTAGCAATTGGCGCGTCAGAAGAGGTCACACCAATGTAGCAGGTTAATGTTACACGAGGTTAGAGCTAAGAATTAGTGGCAGGTAGTCAAAATGTTATAGGTTGTACGAGTTAGGAAAGGGAATATGGCGTAAAATATACATCGTAGTGATTCTGTTGTCTAGGATCTGCAGTTTGGACCTTACCGCACCCTGCGATCCGTAAATGTCCCGAGATGGGTAGGCACCGATTCGTGCATCAATTCACGACGACGTGAAACAACGAGCCGATGGCAATCTGCCAGGATCTTCCAGCCCATGGCGTGTCGTTCGTCGATATTGTTAGTGGAAAACCAAGGCCGGGCGAATCGAAAATCGACTGTAACTCATTTCTGGATGGCCTCAACTGCAATCAGGTCACCCACCATGTCGAAGTCCGTGCCATGGCAGACATAATATCCCCAACCTCCCCGCTACAGACATTTGCATCTGTGCACTTCTGCATACACTCAAACTCGTCGCCCCGATGCAAACCGAATTCGCGGTAATGGTTTGGCAGCGCGATCGCGGACAGACGATGTATTTCCACAAAGGTCACACAAAAGAATAATGTCGACGCAAGTAGATACAGTCAGATCCCACACGTTCACCGCCGCATCTGATCTGATTCACCGCCGCATCCGACACAGGCACTTCTGAGTCAGACATGGACTATATCGTACGAGACAGGAAGTAATTATACTGCAAGAAAAATTGTGTTTCATCAAATGAGTCAATTTCACGTACTGAGGCTGCGATTGAAGATACACTTGTAAGTGGAAAGGTCGAAAGCTAAGATTCTTCGGAACGTTTCTGCTACTATTGTTGTTAGTTCAATAGAAAATCTTCATGCATATAATCCAATAAATTAAATCCATTCTGCCTGCTGTTGATGGTAGACAGCGTTTATCAATAGTTTTCGGATTTGGATAGCGAAGGGGTACCTACGCCAAACCATACCCCAAAACAAACTCGAGCCGGCCACCATTTCAAGACTCTTGGTGTCCAGCGAAGTAGCGAACCCGAAACAGTGTCGGAACAAGCAGAGTAGAAGATTACTTACCGGAGGCTGAAATCCTGCAGGCCCTTGACCCAGTCTCGCACGACGGCGGCCTCAAAAGAATCCAAACTCCGCGTTTAAAAACTCGCACAATCGACAAAGTAAAAGTAAACAAACATCTGACATTTGTCAGTATGACACGAGTCTGACAGGTCGAATGGTCAACCTGCGCAGAATCAGAAGGGCGGAATGACGGGATGTGGAACATCGCCAAATCGACATGCGGCATTGCCAGGCCTCACTTCTGATGAGAGAAAGTGCAATGACCGGGGACTGAGTGCAACGGCCGAAATGCATTTGAAGTGCATTAAGATATGCATTTCGCCAAACGGATAATCTAGGATCCCGTCTAAGCGGGATCAGAAAACGGAGCCGAGGTTGCCTGCGAGGCGATCATGGCATGGATCGCTCTCTTATTTTCTGGACGTGGTAAGGATCAGATGCAATCTGGCTATCGAGCTAAAATTATAACCGAAAAATTTTGGATTTCATACACACATATCTGGCGGGCTCAAAGAGGAAAAAGGAGTGAAGGTCGGAATCTTTTGGCTGATGGATGTGAAGATTTGAGACGAGCGGGAACCGAAATCGTTGGCGAAATTTGAAGAAAATTGTTGGCGAAATCGAGCTGGCGAGATTGAATCGGCTGAGACAAAAAGGGTTCCAGCATTATCTGGTAATATGAACGGTGTTTAACGTACTGACGGAGTGAATAGTGCAGCGAAACGGCGAAGGCAGAAGAAGTGAATTTGGCGAAAGATCGTGACGAAGATATTTACGAAGGTATTGGCTGCGGTGCGAGTAGGCTGAAGAATCTGTACGAAAAACCTGGTCCGGAAGTGGATGTTCGAGCGTTTGAGTTTCGATCGACGCAAGAAGTAAAGTCCTGAGTAAGTAGGCTAAGATTTGAATTGTACGTAGGGCAAATTTAAGTAAATATCAAGTGCAAACGAGTAGTTAGATAAGTTTAAAACGCGGCGCCGTTTCGTATTTTGTGAACAGAGCTAGGCTAACGAATTACCCGAGGAAATAAAATTGTTGTAGAAAATTGTGAACGCTGGTGTGTCCTTTCGGGCTATTTTCTTTCCATTAGTGCGCGAAGCCGTCGCAACACTTCTCGCTTCCGGGCGACGGACGATAGTTAGTTTCGGGATTGGGAAGCGAGTGGCGCCCACCCACCCCATCTCCGGTGAGTTCAGGCTCCCGAAACTAACCCCCTTCGACTTTTTGTGCTAGAAGGGGTGCGTAAACGCGCGAGAGATTTAAAAACGGTAGCAAATTGGCGCCCAACGTGGGGCAGTAATATCGGCAACTAACGGTACAACGGCGGAAAACGGTACGCGGGGAAACTCGTCGAGCCAAGTCCCAAATTGTGGGAAGGCAGTTAGGCGCGTAAAATCGATAGTCATAGTAATTTTAAAGATAGATTTGAGAGTAATTCACGCGATAACGGCTGCAATATCATGACTTTGAGGTTGATGTGAATATTCTTGAAGCTTAAATTCGTAAAAGGGGATAGAACTATTCTCATGATATGATCATATATTTATATCTATTTATCTTTTTGATAGCACAATATAAAAGAAAAACTATTTGAATTCTGGATTTGGTGAATCAAGGTGCATGTCGTAAAGAAAAATAAAAGGAACGTGTGTGAATGTATATAGGCGAACTATATGGGATAAATGGTGACTGAAGTGTGAGTGCGGAATAGGATAGTTTAGTTAGTAAGAGGCCGTTCTTTTCTAGGTTTTCAACGTAGAATACGTGGTTTTATCGTAGCTATTGAGTTCCAGGTGGGTGTTCGACTGTTAGTGAGGTATCTTGTGTTTCGCGAACGTTCAGGGAATATTTTGCTTGGGAGGGTTGTCTTTTCTTGGCGGTAAAAAATGAAGATCTTGGTAGATCGTCTGAGCAAAGACGAGCTCATTTATGAGCTCGCCATCCGCGGGTTTCCAGCAGACACCGTTGACGCTATGAGAAAGACGTTGAGGGCTACACTAAGGTCTGAGTCAGCATTGGATAGGTCTTATGTTGAACCCGACTATCCTTTCGAGTTTGAAGTAGATCACGCGGAGATGCTGGCTAAGGTGACCGAGATAGAGGACTTGGTTAACAGAGTTTCAGGCGATGGGGCGAGGTCGGAATTCGTAAAGGCGAAAGTGAAGACAGAGTTCGGCTTTCGGCGACTGGCCAATATGCGCACAATCACCAAGGATCAGAAGGATAGCGTGAAGGAATTACGAAACAGGCTCATCCTGGCGATGGGGACACTGGTTGGAAAGAACGAAGATTCCACCGATGATGAGGGAGAGACAGGCGTTCGCGAGCAGACGGTACCCGTGCAGAAGGAGGCAAGAGGAGTGAGCCCAGCGGAGGTGGTCAAATGGGGCATCAAATTCAGTGTAGATTCGTCGGGATCCATAAACGCCTTCCTCGAACGGGTCGAAAAGTTGCGTCAGACGAGGGGTCTGTCGAAGCCGCAGTTGTTCAGGGCAGCTGTAGAGCTGTTCGACTCGCGGGCTTTGATTTGGTTCCGCGCTAATCGGGATCTGGTGTCGTCGTGGGACGAACTTGTACGGGAGATGAAGGCGGAGTTTTTACCTCTGGATTACGAGGATCGCCTAGGGGAAGAGATAAGGAGACGGACGCAAGGGGAGGGGGAATCTATGGGGGTTTATGTCGCAACGATGGAGCGACTATTTAGCCGGCTGACGACCCGCTGGACAGAAGAAAAAAAACTGCGCATATTGCGCAGGAATATAACACCATTCTATCAGCAACAGTTGTGCTTGACACCGGTGACGACAGTAGCGGAACTGGTGCAGATGGGTCGCACTGTGGATGCGAGGAGGGTGTCGGTGGCAGCATTTGTGCCACCCACGACACGATCCAGACGCTGTTTGGAGCCGGATTTGGCCTACGTGGGTGTAGAAAGGGTAGAGCAAGTGGCGGCGATGGCAGAACAGGGTAGAGTGAAATGCTGGAATTGCAGGCGAGATGGGCATGTATCGAAGGAGTGTCCTGAGCCGCGGCGGTGTTTTGGGTGTGGTCGGCAGGGGGTTATGCGAGCCTCATGCCCTGTCTGTCGAACGAGGGCGAACGAACAGGGGCCGCGGGCACGATCAGATCCACCGGCGGCGGGAAACGACCGACGTGCTCGCTAGGCGGTCGAGCGAGCACTTCAAAGAGACCGCAACAGAGGGCACCCTCTCCGACGGTGGGTTACGCACTAGCGAAGTGCAGCCAGGATAATCGTCCGCATCTGCAGGTGAAGGTGATGGGCATAGCGATGGAGGGCCTGCTGGACTCGGGTGCAAGTCGCACGATTTTGGGGGAGAAGGGATGGGTTCGACTAAGGAGAAGAGGCGCAACCCTGACCCCGAACGAGATCGAAGAAGTGAGGCTGGCTAATGGGGAAATGTGCCCGGTGACAGGGACGGCGAGAGTGATGTTTGAACTCAACGGTCGTGGTCATGAGTTGGAGGTGCTGATGATCCCGTCGGTACCACAAGAGTTAATATTGGGTATAGACTTCTGGAAATGCTTCGGAGTAGTCCTCGATATGAAGGGACAGCAGTGGACTTCGGTAGCCGCTGTAGAAACGATGCCGGGAAAGACGCTGCGGAGTTGGTCTCATCTGACGGCAGATGAAGCCAAGACCTTGTCGGAACTGCTGGGGGAGCAATTTGCGTTGATGGGGGATGGTCTGGGCTGCGCGAAGTCGGTATGCCATGTCATCAAGACAAAGGCACCACCGATCAAACAAAGGTATTATCCGGTTTCGCCAGCGGTACAAAAACAGATCAATGTGGAATTGGACGAGATGTTACGAATGGGGGTGGTGGAACCATCGACGAGCGCCTGGTCCTCTCCCATACTACTGGTACGGAAGAAAGATGGATCCTTCCGATTTTGCGTAGATTTCAGGAAGCTCAATGCGGTGTCGGAAAAGGACGCGTACCCGATACCATATATCACGGCAACCCTCGATAAACTGCGTAACGCGAAGTATCTGTCGACCTTAGACATAAAATCGGCATATTGGCAGGTGCCAATGTCCAAAGAGTCCCAACAGTACACGGCCTTTACAGTGCCCGGAAGAGGTCTGTTTCAGTTCCGACGTATGCCTTTTGGTCTACACAATTCGGGGGCCACCTGGCAAAGATTAGTGGACACGGTTCTGGGGCCCACACTCGAACCCTTCGTTTTTACATATCTGGACGACGTGATTATAGTGACTGAAACGTTCGAGCGACACATGGAGGTCCTTCGAGAGGTGTTCGTACGGCTGAGAGAGGCGGGACTCAGGGTGTCCAAGGAGAAATGTCAGTTTTGTAGGTCGAGGCTTAAATATTTAGGGTATGTGGTAGACGAAGAAGGCCTTCGCGTGGACCCAGAGAAAGTCCAAGCCATTAGAGATTTTCCTCGACCAAGCTCCGTAAAACAGGTCAGACAATTGCTAGGAATGGTATCCTGGTACCGTCGGTTCATCCCGGGTCACGCGACGATGGTGGCACCACTTAGCGACCTGCTGAAGAAGGGTCGAAAATTCACTTGGTCAGACGAATGTGAGCGGGCGTTCGAGGATTGTAAACAGAGACTCACGTCGGCTCCAGTATTAGCCTGTCCCGATTTTGACCTGCCTTTCAAGGTCCAAACGGACGCATCGGATGTAGGGATAGGCGCAGTGTTGAGCCAGGCACACCCAACGGGTGAAAAGGTGGTGTGCTATCTAAGTCGCGCGCTCTCGAAACAAGAACGGAAGTATTCGGCCACCGAAAGAGAATGTTTGGGCGAACTGTGGGCGATAGAGAAGCTTCGACCGTATATTGAGGGGACGCGCTTCGTGGTGATCACGGATCATCATTCCTTGGTCTGGCTGAATAAACTGAAGGATCCGAACGGCAGGCTGGCGAGGTGGGCTGTACGCCTTCAACAGTTTGACTTCGAGGTGGTTCACCGCAAAGGGAAGGAGCATTTGGTGCCGGATGCACTCTCCCGGGCAATTAACCAGGTAGACAGTATAGACACCTCACTGAAATTGGAGACGTGGTACGAGAAGATGTTGGACAACGTGCGAGGAGATCCAGGGAAATACTCAAACTGGAGAGCTGTGGATAACACCCTGTGGAAACAGGCAGAGGGGTCTAGGTTAGAGGCAGGAAACAAAACCGGCTGGAAAAGAGTTGTGTCGAGAGCTGAGACTGGAGTCGTTCTCAACCGGTGCCATGATGATCCTACAGCAGGACACATGGGAACTGACCGGACATTATCCCGAGTTGCGCAAACCTACTACTGGCCAGTGATGCGGGCGGACATTCGCCGATACGTGGAGAAATGTAAAATTTGCCAGGCATGCAAAGTCGAGAGGAGGGCACCGATTGGGTTGATGACCACCAGGGCCGGCGAGGCTAAAGACCCCTGGGAAATGATCTGTGTAGATCTGGTGGGACCGCTGCCTAGGTCAAAGCGTGGCCACGTTTATATTTTGACAATATTGGACTACGTCACCAAGTTTTCGATCTTGCTACCAATGCGAACAGCGACAGCTTCAAATGTTTTCCGCCTATTGGAAGAAAACGTATTCCTGGTGTATGGTGTACCAAGGGTTTTGGTATGTGATAATGGCGTGCAATTTCGGGGCAAGCAATTTAAGTGTCCGGTGGAGGGTTATGGGGTACAGATTAGGTATACTGCGCTGTACCACCCCCAGGCCAACCCGGCCGAAAGGCGCAACCAAGATGTGAAGTGCATGTTGCGCTGCTATGCCTCGGATAATCAGCGCACGTGGGACGAGTACTTGGCAAAGATTGCATGCGCTCTGAGAACCTATAAACACGAGGTCACCGGGTACTCTCCATATTTCCTAAATTTTGGCCGGGAGACGGTTACGTTTCGAGAGGAAATAGAACTGCCCGAAGGCGGGGATCGGAGTTTTAGCCCTCTACGGAACGCGAGAGCACTAGATGAAGTTCGACGAGAAGTGATCCAGAGGATGGGGCTGGTGGCTTCATCAAGTAAAAAACGCTATGACCTCCGGCGGAGGACGGTAGATTTCCAGATAGGTGATAGCGTATGGAGAAGGAACTATGTATTGTCAGATGCCAGCAAACATTTTTCCGCCAAACTTGCTCCTGCGTTCGTTGGGCCTTATAAAATAAGGAAAAAGACTTCGGCATGAACCTATGAGTTAGTTGATGAGAGGGGGAAGTCTGCATGAAACTGGCATGCGAAAGACCTTAAACGGTATGTGGAAGGCAATTCCGAACTTGAATATAACTAGAAGTCAGCGACAGCGGAGACCGGCAGCTAAATGCTGTTTTTTTTACCATATGTTGTTTGGATAGGTTACTTTTAATAGCAGTAGGATAATGGAGTTAGGGGCCTTGAATAGGTGCTAACTCAAGGACCAGATCGCGAGGTGTGACATATGGACTTTTGGCACTTAACGGATAGGCACAAGATAGATTTTAGTTAAGAATAAGATAATAAATCGTTACGATAATTGGGTGGTGGTGGCTAAATTAATTGGTAGTGAGGGTTCTTGGTGGTGGGAATAACAGATAAGAGGGTTATGTTGGTGGCGGGACTTTGAATAGTTAGGTAAGCGAAACATAGTGTAATTGGTGGAGGGTAGCGTAACTAATAATGGCTAAGGTTCAAGAGTCTTTCTGGTGGGGGATATAGTATCTAGCAAGTAGCTAGCCAAAGTGTTAGGATGCGCATAGTGGCAGATAAATGCGCCGGGGGTCGGCGATTCAGATAGTAAAGCTATGGTAGAAGAGCGAAGGATAAGCGGTCCTGATAGGAGGTGCAGTTGTTTGAATATTTAATGATTAGTAGTAGATTTGTAATAAATGCGTATTGGGGGTTAGATATATAGGTATAAAGAAATTTTTTATCGCTATCGGCAAACAGAAATTAATAATACCTTCATTTGGTGGTGGATTCGTATCTGCTCATACTTTTTTCCCCTTTTTCCTTTTTCCTTTCTTTTAGTTTTTTTTAGCCTTTTTTTCGGTTGTCTGGTTGTTTCGGGGGCGGGGCAGAAGTAGACATTCTAAAAGAAACAGTTTGTTTGGCTTTAGAATATGATAGAGAAATACATATAGATAGAATTAGTTTTAAAGAGAATGATAGATTATTTTAAATAAAAATGAAAGAATTACCGATAGCTTGTTGGTGTTTCCATTTGGGTTTTTAGTTTTTCCTCCTTTTTTTTCCTTTCCTTTTCTTTTTCTTTTTGTCTTTTTTGTTCATTCACACTATTTGTAGTCAGTAGTTATTTCTCTTCCCTTCCCTCGTTCCTTATTCGAACTAACCATAGTGTCCTAAAAACGAGTTCAATATGCATTAGTTTCTCATAGGATAGGTACAGAGACACCAACACCATACTAGCTACTAGACGTCACATACAATCATGCGTTGGGAAGTAGTATAGTTATCATTTTTGTTTCTGTTTGGAAAGTAAGCAACGAACCATAGTGATCGCGTGGATGAGTGGCGTATTAGTGAAGATGTTTGTCTTTCAGTTAATTGAGTTGTAGAACAAACCAGAATTCAAATAAGAAGTAAGCCGTTCGGGAATCCGAGATACAAAGGTGGGGGGATCGTATAGGGATTGAAACTTAGTACGGCGTTAAATCCGGTAAAGTAGTAAATTCGAGAATTTCTACGTAATTCTCTGAAGCGAGGAGGGTGTCACGGTTTATCGATATTTTGGATCTAACGGCTAGCAATTGGCGCGTCAGAAGAGGTCACACCAATGTAGCAGGTTAATGTTACACGAGGTTAGAGCTAAGAATTAGTGGCAGGTAGTCAAAATGTTATAGGTTGTACGAGTTAGGAAAGGGAATATGGCGTAAAATATACATCGTAGTGATTCTGTTGTCTAGGATCTGCAGTTTGAGCCTTACCGCACCCTGCGATCCGTAAATGTCCCGAGATGGGTAGGTACCGATTCGTGCATCAATTCACGACGACGTGAAACAACGAGCCGACGGCAATCTGCCAGAATCTTCCAGCCCATGGCGTGTCGTTCGTCGATATTGTTAGTGGAAAACCAAGGCCGGGCGAATCGAAAATCGACTGTAACTCATTTCTGGATGGCCTCAACTGCAATCAGGTCACCCACCATGTCGGAGTCCGTGCCATGGCAGACATAATATCCCCAACCTCCCCGCTACAGACATTTGCATCTGTGCACTTCTGCATACACTCAAACTCGTCGCCCCGATGCGAACCGAATTCGCGGTAATGGTTTGGCAGCGCGATCGCGGACAAACGATGTATTTCCACAAAGGTCACACAAAAGAATAATGTCGACGCAAGTAGATACAGTCAGATCCCATACGTTCACCGCCGCATCTGATCTGATTCACCGCCGCATCCGACACAGGCACTTCTGAGTCAGACATGGACTATATCGTACGAGACAGGAAGTAATTATACTGCAAGAAAAATGGTGTTTCATCAAATGAGTCAATTTCACGTACTGAGGCTGCGATTGAAGATACACTTGTAAGTGGAAAGGTCGAAAGCTAAGATTCTTCGGAACGTTTCTGCTACTATTGTTGTTATTTCAATAGAAAATCTTCATGCATACAATCCAATAAATGAAATGCATTCTGCCTGCTGTTGATGGTAGACAGCGTTTATGAATAGTTTTCGGATTTGGATAGCGAAGGGGTACCTACGCCAAACCATACCCCAAAACAAACTCGAGCCGGCCACCATTTCAAGACTCTTGGTGTCCAGCGAAGTAGTGAACCCGAAACAGTGTCGGAACAAGCAGAGTAGAAGATTACTTACCGGAGGCTGAAATCCTGCAGGCCCTTGACCCAGTCTCGCACGACGGCGGCCTCAAAAGAATCCAAACTCCGCGTTTAAAAACTCGCACAATCGACAAAGTAAAAGTAAACAAACATCTGACATTTGTCAGTATGACACGAGTCTGACAGGTCGAATGGTCAACCTGCGCAGAATCAGAAGGGCGGAATGACGGGATGTGGAACATCGCCAAATCGACATGCGGCATTGCCAGGCCTCACTTCTGATGAGAGAAAGTGCAATGACCGGGACTGAGTGCAACGGCCGAAATGCATTTGAAGTGCATTAAGATATGCATTTCGCCAAACGGATAATCTAGGATCCCGTCTAAGCGGGATCAGAAAACGGAGCCGAGGTTGCCTGCGAGGCGATCATGGCATGGATCGCTCTCTTATTTTCTGGACGTGATAAGGATCAGATGCAATCTGGCTATCGAGCTAAAATTATAACCGAAAAATTTTGGATTTCATACACACATATCTGGCGGGCTCGAAGAGGAAAAAGGAGTGAAGGTCGGAATCTTTTGGCTGATGGATGTGAAGATTTGCGACGAGCGGGAACCGAAATCGTTGGCGAAATTTGAAGAAAATTGTTGGCGAAATCGAGCTGGCGAGATTGAATCGGCTGAGACAAAAGGGGTTCCAGCGTTATCTGGTTATAAGAACGGTGTTTAACGTACTGACGGAGTGAATAGTGCAGCGAAACGGCGAAGGCAGAAGAAGTGAATTTGGCGAAAGATCGTGACGAAGATATTTACGAAGGTATTGGCTGCGGTGCGAGTAGGCTGAAGAATCTGTACGAAAAACCTGGTCCGGAAGTGGATGTTCGAGCGTTTGAGTTTCGATCGACGCAAGAAGTAAAGTCCTGAGTAAGTAGGCTAAGATTTGAATTGTACGTAGGGCAAATTTAAGTAAATATCAAGTGCAAACGAGTAGTTAGATAAGTTTAAAACGCGGCGCCGTTTCGTATTTTGTGAACAGAGCTAGGTTAACGAATTACCCGAGGAAATAAAATTGTTGTAGAAAATTGTGAACGCTGGTGTGTCCTTTCGGGCTATTTTCTTTCCATTAGTGCGCGAAGCCGTCGCAACACTTCTCGCTTCCGGGCGACGGACGATAGTTAGTTTCGGGATTGGGAAGCGAGTGGCGCCCACCCACCCCATCTCCGGTGAGTTCAGGCTCCCGAAACTAACCCCCTTCGACTTTTTGTGCTAGAAGGGGTGCGTAGACGCGCGAGAGATTTAAAAACGGTAACAAAGTAGCAAAAAGTTTACCTTAACAAGCTCATACTTAAATCAACTTATCCTTTGAATTTCGTTCTCATCGGAGGATTTCATCGAAAGTTGCAGCGGTTAAACTTTGTTTGAGGCTGCTATCCGAAAAATGTTCAAAACTCGGAAAATTTAAAAATTGGTTTCTTTTTTTTATCGCAAATGCTTTTCATATGAGCATGTAATTTGAAGCATCTGTTGGTGCAATATTTATGAAAATGGCTAATGCTGATTACCCTGTGTCAGCAGCAGATCAAAATAAATACCAAATCTGCTTCACGTTAAGTTAAACCCAACCAGTAAATTTCGTTTCGATTGAATCACCTATTATATATATATATATATATATATATATATATATATATATATATATATATATATAATAGGTGAATATATAGATATATATATATATATATATATATATATATATATATATATATATATATATATATATATAAATTTTCAAATTCAAATTTATTCATTATAATTAAAACTTAACAGGTTTGCTGAGACTTAATTTAGAGCTTTAAGCAAGTTGCTTCTTCAACTATGAACTAAATTTAGTCTTATTCCTGAGATTAATTGAACTTAAAGTAATGAGTCAGTATAGGGAAAAATGTACAAAAACCTTATATTTAGATGCTTTAATTTTTTTTTCTTATAACTAGACTAAGCTTACTTAAATCTAACTAAAATCTACTTTAGACTAGTGCTAAAACTATTGTATTATTACTATCTATTAGTAGATTGTGCAAAAGATTGAATGAGGGCGTTGTTGCAATGGCTAGATTTTCTAATAAATTTTATCCTATGCTTTTTTATAAGGATTTTTACCTCCTTTACTCCGGTTTCGATGTGTAGCTTGCGCGTGGAATAGAAAAACGGCTTATTGCAGATCATCTTGAGCCACTTGTTTTGAGCTATCTGAAGTTTGTTTATGTGAGCGTTAGCACACATGCCCCACACTGGTGCTCCGTAAAGCATCACTGGCTGTAGTACTTGTTTAACAAGAGTCATTTTGTTTTTTAGTGACAATTTGTATTTGCGGTTTAACAGTGGAAAAAGGGCATGTGCACTTTTTGCGACCTTCAGGCAAGCATTGTCCGTCTGCGCTTTGTACGTGAGTTTTTTATCAAGCGTTATACCCAAATAGGAAATTTCATCAGCCCATTCAATTGTCTGCCCCAATAAGTTGAGGCTTCGGGAAGGAAGGTTTGATGCTTTCCTCTTTTTTGAAAAATAAATTGCCTTTGTTTTGGCAGCATTGATTTTAATCTTCCATCTGAAAAAATACTGATACAATTGCATAAACGAATTTTCCAAGTTGGATATAGCTGTTTCGGGGTCAACGCTGGTAGTATATATGCAGGTGTCATCTGCAAAAATAGCCAGTTTGGAATGGCGATTTGATGGAATGTCAGCTGTGTAGAGATTAAAAAGGGTTGGACTTAAACATGATCCCTGAGGGAGTCCTGCAGGTATTTCGTGGTGCGAGGAAAGACTGCTATTAACCTTTACTGCAAAATCACGATCAGTCAGAAATGACTGCACGATTTTAATGAGGTAGATAGGGACTTTAAAAGTAATCATTTTGAAGAGTAGACCCTCGTGCCAGACATTGTCGAAAGCCTTTTCAATATCTAATGTGATCAAACCTACAGATTCTTTCTCAGCGAACGACCTTTTGATATCGTGTGTAACTCGGAATAGTTGGTGGTTGGTTGAATAACCCTCGCGAAAACCGAACTGAAATTGGAGTAAAATTTGCCCACACTCCAAAAAATATTTTACGCGTTTCAGGATCACTCGCTCGAATATTTTACCAAGCGAACAAAGCAAGCTGATAGGTCTGTAGCTCTCAGGCAAAGCAGGGTGCTTGCCTGACTTGTGTATTGGAATAACCCTTGCTTGTTTCCAGAAAGTCGGAAAGTAAGATATCTTCAAGCAGGCATTAAATATAAAACAAAGTAGAACCACCGCCTTTCTGGGAAGCTTCTTGAGACATTTGTTGGGTATGCCCTCAGGCCCTGGAGCTTTGTTCGTTTTAAGCTTGCCCAGAAAAGCAATGATTTCTCTTGGTTTGCAATATCCAATAGCACAGGGTGACGGTCTTTCTGGAAGTGACGTAATCGCGTGTTGAACCATAGATTCTACAACAGGGTTACTCATGTTAGCTGTGAGCTGGTGGGATGTCTCAAAAGTGCTCGCAATCAGATTTGCTTTCTCTTCATTTGAATAAGCATGCTTGTTGTCTTTGTTGTGGAGAATGGGGATTTGATTGGAAGCACTTTTCCTGAATATTTTATTCAGTCTCCAGAACTGTTGCGAGCCATGGTCAAGATTTTGAAGCATATTGTTCCACCGGCTGTTACGTAGAATGAGGATCCTTTTTTGAATTAAACCTGTCAACCAAGTGGTTAAACGTTTTAAGTTAGGATCTCTGTTGCGCTGCCAACTACGCCTGATAGAATTGCGTTTCTGCATAAGAGATTTTGTGAACAGACCGATCTCAAAGCTTTGTAATCTTACACTCTTCTTTGGCGTGCTTGTGTGAACAAAATTTAAGGGTCACCACCCTCAAAACTTTTTAAATTTTTAAAGCGTAAACATTTTATGTTAATTTTTATGGCAGGATCATTCTTATTTGCAAATCTAATGACATAATCGGTCAATAGAGAAATTCCACAAAATTACCAAAATGGTTATAGCTGGCAGTCCTTTCATGATTTTTGTACGAAATTCCTACGACATTTGGTTTACATAAAGATCCATTTACTGCGTGAAATTCGTTTTGCTTTCAACACTGGATTGGAAGTTATAGGGAAAAAAGCTTAATTTTGCTGAGCAAATTTGCAAGATTTATGAGACAAAAATCACCATAGCTGGCAGCCCGATTCTAATTTTTAAACCAAATTTTCACCAAATGTTATAAAGATCCTAGTGCTGTGTGAATTTTGTTTAAATTTGATGGCTTAATCAGAAGTAATAGGCCAAAAACCGTTTTTTTTTCTCAGTGATTTTTCAAGATAGTAAAGCTGCCGCAGGATTGCCCGCATTTCAAAATCACTTCTATCAGACCTGGTCCTAGTTAATACCAACATGTCCTGTAAAGTTCATTATGATCGGATAATCCGGTCGTCAGTTCTCGTGAACAGAGGTTTCGAGTGCTAAAAATAGAGGTAATTTGGTGATGGGTTGCCGTTCTTGTGCAAATTGGAATTTTAAAAATTTAAATTTGACATGATGGACAACGGTAAAAATTTATCAATGATTTGAAGTTTTTGTCAAAAATCAAAAATTTTTCAGGAGGGTCAATGATTTGAAGGATTTTTTTCCAGGAGCCTGCCGTAGCTACAGGGTTACTTACACTATCTTGAAAATCCATGTGTGTTAATTTTTAGCATACGTCAATACGTTCGGCGAATTTCACGATGATCCAATGTTTTTGTCAGATGTAATTACAAATCGAAATTTGAAAAAAAATCCTTGCCTACTTTTAGGCACTTAGCACCCACACACGGCACAAAATTTTCAATTCCTTATCATAGACAAGCTAAGAACATAATTAGTTTTCATTCCCAATACTTTTTTTTTAACAAAAATTTACACTGCTTCGAAATATAGGAGTATCTCAAAAGTCACTAAAACACTCGCTGCCGCCAAAAGGTTTAGGATAGGAGTCACGAACCTATCTACTATGTATATTTTTTTTCTACGTTCTCCGAAAATTTCAGCTCAATCGGGTCGGTCACTCCAGAAACTACCTCCCTTAATCATTTTGCTGATATATATATATATATATAGTTATATATAGATATATATATATATATCTATATATATATATATATATATATATATATATATATATATATATATATATATATATATATATATATATAAATATATATATATATATACATAAATATAAATTCTATACATATATATATATATATATATATATATATATATATATATATATATATATATATATTATATATATATATATATATATATATATATATATATATATATGTATATATATGTATATATATATATAAATATATATATATATATATATATATATATATATATATATATATATATATATATATATTTATATATATATATATATATATATATATATATGTATATATGTATATATATATATATATATATATATATATATATATATATATATATATATATATATATATATATATATATATATATATATATATATATATATATATATATATATATATATATATATATTTATATATATATATATATATATATATATATATATATATATATATATATATATATATATATATATATATGTATATATGTATATATATATATATATATATATATATATATATATATATATATATATATATATATATATATATATATATATATAAATATATATATATATATATATATATATATATATGTATATATATGTATATATATGTATATATATATATATATATATATATATATATATATATATATATACATATATATACATATATATATATATATATATATATATATATATATATATATATATATACATATATATATATATATATATATATATATATATATATATATATATATATATATATACATATATATACATATATATATATATACATATATATACATATATATATATATATATATATATAATTATATATATACATATATATATATATATATATATATATATATATATATATATATATATATATATATATATATATACATATATATATATATATATATATATATATATATATATATATATGTATATATATGTATATATATATATAAATATATATATATATATATATATATATATATATATATATATATATATATATATTTATATATATATATGTATATATATGTATATATATATATATATATATATATATATATATATATATATATATATATATATATATATATATATATATACAGTAGAGCACGTATAAGTACAACACGCTTAAGTGCAAAATACGCATAAGTGCACAGAAAGTTAATGCACCGATATTTTTTGGTTAATTTTCATGCATTTATGGTCGGATAAGTGCACCACGGTTAAGTACACATCACGTGTAAGTGCACATTTTATTTGGCACTAAGTCAAACATATATATTAAATTCTACACGGCTAAGTGCACATGGCCTTTTCTATATGAAAAATCTTTTATCAAAATACATGAATACATCGTTTTTAGCATACAAATTTATTGATCTTGAGATTTATCCTCATTGTTTTTCTTTATCAAAGGCTTGTGGGGGGAAATAAGTGAAAACCTTGCTTTAACGTCGCATAATAAATTCTGGAAACACAGAATGTTTCTTCTACTTATCTCGATATCAGCTTCGACAATTCGCGAAAAAATAAGAAAACAACGGAAACTAGCCACAAGTTGCATGTGCCCAAAACCAACTCTCCATATAATATGAGATAACAATTAGTAAAGTATCAATAGATAATTGCCCGTATAAAGTCGTAAAGGATGCAATGGTAGAGTAGTCGTAAAAGATGATAATTGATAGTTTGTAGAGCATATGTATGAAGAGTTAGATAACACGGCCGTTCCTCGTTTCGGTTTCCTGATCGATAACAATCGTAACATCTATGTAACATCTATGGGCGAGTAGCCTCTGGTAACTTTCTCAAGTTGCACCGAATTCGAGATTTTTTCCTTAAAGCACAGAAATTTTAAAGGTCATGCTTCCGAAAGTTGATATTGTGATAAGTTTATGTGTTTATTTATACATATTCAACGAAATCCTGCAGCTCGTACTTTACCAGTTTTCGTGAGTTCCTTTGATATTTTTATTCCAATAAGTTTATTGCGATTATTTATTATTTATCTTTTATTGCGGTGTAATGGTATCCAAAAGGAAATGAGTTACATTGACTATACAACGAAAAATCGAAATTTCGGACAAATTAAGTAGCAAAACAATGAAGGAACTCTCCATTGAGTACGGGTGTGATGTTTCGACGATTTCTAGCTGTAAATGCTATGGTGTAAGAAATCGTAAAATTACTATGGAGAGTAAAAATGTAGAAAAATAGAGGATTCGTATTGGCCATCATGAAAATTTAGATAAAGCTATGTTGACATGGTTCCAGCAGCTGAGGGTTAAAAATTCCGTTGTTTCGGGATCAATGATATTGGAGAAAAAACTAAAAAATAATATTAAATATGTCAAGTTTCATGTAGAAAGATCTGCCTGTGATGAAACAACCACCGATTATTGGACTACAAATGCCATGTATCATCAAGGACTTCGACGCTGAAGATATTTTTAATGCGGATGAATCTGGCTTATTCTATACGGTCCATCCACTGACACTTTTGCTGCTGGAAGAGATTCTTAAAAGGCGGAAAAAACCAAAAAGAACGCGTAACGTTATTATCTGTGACAAATATGAATGGATCGAAAAAATATATTCCTGTCATTGGTCATTCCAAACAACCACGACACTTTCGTGGAAAACAAATTCCTCTTGCGTATTATTCAAACCAAAAAGGTTAGATGACAAGCAAAATCTGGACTCAAATAATCAAAGCATTTGTCGAGGATGTAACCAGAAATCATAGGAAAGCTGTCTTTTTATAGGCTATGCTGCTTGTCATAAATTTGACGAAGAAGTTCAGTTGAAAAGTATAAAAATTGTTTTCTTTTACCAACCAATACGACAGCACTTATTCAACCATTGGATCGCCCGGACCTTCAAAGCTTACTACCAACAGCAAATTGTCCGAAAGTAAATTTTGGCTATTGAACAAGAATCTTGTATTCAGAGTTGTGGAAAAATCTTAGATATCTTATAAGCAATTAACTTGATAAAAAAATTTTGGTGTTTATTTACACCGAAAACTATTCAAAACTGCTTTCTTAAGGCTGGATTTGATCAGTAATCTTTGCAGGAAGTGAATGAAGACCAAGAGGAAATTATTCAATTACCAATACCGGAGGATTTATTCAATAAACTTTTAGCTTGTGTCCATAATTTGTATTGTTATGGAGAGTTAAACGAAGATTAAATAATCAATGAAAATGTAAATGATTCTGATAATGAATAGATCATCGAAGAAATCGCCAGAGAGACAACTACAGCTACACTTCAGGACGCATTGATTTCTTTTTCTACAATCAGGCGATATACATATGATGAATAAAGGGGCCGATATATCATCTCTAGACGAAGTGAAACATGTTCTAATCAAATGTTGAGGTGAAAAACTTATTCATAACAAAATATCTGACTTGTTTCAAAATTAAAAATAAACTACATATGTACACATTACGCTAAAATTTTGAAAAAATATTAATATTTTGCGTAATTTATTCAATGATTTACTCATGAAAAGATTAAATTTTGTTTTAGTGTTTTTCATATGAATAAATATCTCATTATTTTTTAAAGATGTTTTCATTTACTGTTGACTTTTAGAATAGAAAAAATTCCAAATTCAATATAGCACTGATAAGTGCACAACACGGATAAGTGCACAAAATTCACGTAGATCATCGATGTGTACTTATCCGTGCTCTACTGTATATATATATATATATATTTATATATATATATACATATATATATATATATATATATATATATATATATATATATATATATATATACATATATATATATATATATATATATATATATATATATATATATATATATATATATATATATATATATATATATATATATATATATATATATTTATATATATAGGGTCATTCCACGGAAAATCGACCAGCGATCTTTTATCGCTATGGTCAGATTTCAATGAAATTTTCACTGTGAATATAAGTATTTGAGTTATGTGCACAAATAAAATTTTTTGGGTAAATATGGTATATTTGCGGAAATGTGGCCTCTTGAAGTTTTTGAGAAACGTCGGTTCGTGTTGCATTAAAAAAATTGCATAAAATCTTCTACTTTTCGAAGAGCCTTCAAATATAGCTTGTTGGAAAGGAAAAGGTGTAAATATTCTAGAAAAAATAGTGCAAAAAACATCCTGGCCAAAAAGGATAAAAAGGTTCATTACAGTGTCCTTTATCCTTGAATATTTCAAAATGCGCACCTTTGATTTTCTTCGTTTTTTCATATATTGTAAACAGTTATATAAACTACAAATGTGCGAAATTTCAAAGTGGAGCTCGTAAAAGTACAGTCGTGAGAAATTATTAAATGTGTGGAATACTGTAACCGCTGTAGAAAATTTATAGAAAATGGTACCGAAACAAGATAAAACTTACAAAATATGGTACGAAACAATTTTATGTTTTAAAAATAAATTTAAAAACTGTTTGGCAATGTTGTTTTAAGCCCGCAGAAGATTCTTATCCAGTTTCTAACGTGAAACGATCTGCATAATTCCATTGCTTGTAACTAATACCACTCATGCAATTTTCATCAAATTTTTTTCACATGTAATTAGAACAACGGCTGACCCAGGACAATCCCGGCAGCTACCAAAGTAACAATCTGTTTGTGGCGGAGAGCATATCATCAGAGATAAAAAGTTCTTATAATTAGCCAAGCTTATATCGGAACCCTTCGTTAGAAAATTTATTTTTCATCCTTTTGATCCTTTTTCAACTTTTGACTTTGATCGCAACCATGATAAAGAAGAGACGACTAAAATGGACGGCGAAGGATGTGAGAGCGTTTCTGGTAACAGTTGACGATTAACAAATTATAGAAATATTGGCGGTCATGCTAAGGTAACAAAAGTTTGAAAATAACAATAATCGACAAAGTACCGATAACATGAGATTATTAAGCGTAGATAATTTGCCTGAACTCGCAGAAAATTTCAAAACTCTAGCGCACCTGAACCGCTAGAAACACTAATGTTTGAAGAGCAGTAGAAGAATCGTGCAGGTTTTGAGTGCATATTCCACCACATGAGCTGCTTATTACGGCCAAACTGTTTCAAACGCCACGTTTTACTTTGGTGTCAAGAATGTATTATAACTCATATGGTGGAAAGGTTTCAGATATTACCACTGGCATGATTTTCAACATTTATAAGAGCACAACACGGGTTCATTATATTCGTTATCAGTTGCTTATTTCACAAAATTTTGATAACAGCATCTCACATAACATCGATGAAGAAAATGCTCAGTGGCTGCAGCACTGTAACTGAAGTTGGTGTTTGGGGCTGCGATCCGAAAAATTTGCAGAACTTTGGGAATTGAAACATTGGTTATTTATTTTCATTGTAAATGTTCCCGGTATGAATACTAGCTGTAAGCATTTATTGATACAAAAATAGCACAACCGACTCGTGCTGGCAACCTTTTGCCAGAATCAAAGCCAAGAATATATCACATCTGCTTCACGTTGTTATATTACATTCGAAGTTATAGGAGTATAAAGAAATTTAAAACCTACAAAGAGTTTTTTCAAATAATCGAAAACTTAATATTTGCTGTTTATTGTCACTTTACCACATTACCATTTGAAAATTCTACGATAAAACCGCTTAATAAAGATATTGCAATAAAACACAAAACCAACAATAGCTGGCAGCCCTATCGTGGCTTTTCTACTAAATTTGGCCTCAATAATGCTTTTAATAGGTTTCATTAATTGAATGAAATTCGTATTGATTTCAGGACTGCACTGGAAGCTATAGGGCAAAAAGTTTTATTTTCCTGAGCAAATTTACAAAACCAAAGACACAAAAATTACCGTATCTGGCAGCACCAATCGAATAATTCAACCAAATTTCTACCAAACAGGGCTTAGAGTAAGGTTCAGCTACTGTGGCAATTTCATGAAAATCTGGTGACTTATTCACATTTCATACGGCAAAAAGCATTTTTTTTCTTTGTAATTTTTCAAGATAGCACCACTGGCACAGACTTGCCCACAATTCAAAATCGCTTCTATCAGACCTGGTCCTATTTAAGTCCAATGCATTCCGTAAATTTCAGTTGTATCTGTTTTTGATGCTAAAAATATGAATAAACTGGGATAGGGTTACCGTTCTTCTCCGACATGAAATTTCCAAAGTTTTACTTTGAACGTGTAGATAAAGCATAAGATTTGTATACAGATTGGTTTTATTGCAAGAAAAGGACATTTTTTAGGATACTCGATGGTCTGAATGTTTTTACTTCCAAATTTTTCTTCCAAAAACTATCATAGCTGGCAGCTAAACCGAAAAATAAAATTGAACGATTGAATCAGAATTTATAGGGCTATAAACAGTTCACTTTTTTAGTGATTTTTCAAGATGGCGCCACTGGCACAGATACGCCCGCATTTCAAAATCACTTCTATCAGGCCTGGTCCTATTTAAAACCAATACATTCTGTAAATTTCAATGAATTCTGCTCATCCGATCGTTAGTTTCCGTGAACATAAGTTTTTGATGCTAAAAATATAGGTAAATTGGGCAAGGGCTACCAGACGTGCCCGTTGTACCATATCAAATTTTTTACTTTGGTTATGTAAACAAAGCATAAGATTTACATGTGAGTGGCTTTTTTTGAAGAAGCGGCATTTTTTCAAGAGAGACGATGATTTGCAGGCTTTCACTTTCAGTGCCTTCCCTAGCTACAGGGTTGCCAACACGCTCATTAAATTTACAATTAAATAATACCAATATATCCTGAAAATTTCGTAATGATTGAATAGCTCTGTCAAAAGTTATCGCAATTTAAAAATTTTAAAATTTTGCCGTTTTATTTTTTGGCACTTAGCGCACATATGGGGTTGAAAAATTCCAAAACATTATCTGATTCGCATTTAAAACACGTTCAAAATTTATTTCGTCAACTTTATTTTTGCAAAAATTATTTTGTACGGAATAATAGGTGTAATAAAAATATCACTAAAATGGCCGCCGGTGTCAATGGGTTAACAATAATTGACATTTAGTGAAACTTGGACCTATTCTGCGTATACATCAATGTATCCTGGAAGTTTCAGCTCAATCGGATGGCGCGTTCCCGATATCACACCACTAAAATTATTTGATGATATATATATATATATATATATATATATATATATATATATATATATATATATATATATATATATATATATATATATATACATATATATATATATATATATATATATATATATATATATATATATATATATATATATATATATATATATATATATATATATATATAGACGGTACATGGCATGCCATATATGTCAAGCCATATGGCAAGCCATATGCTTTGGAATTTTTTGCATGAACATGGCCATATTCTGACAGTTGTTCATTTTCAAAATGGCGATGTCGAGGGAAATAGTGTTACAAACCCTAAACGATTACAAAAAAAGATTGCTTATGGAAATATATGTTCGCCTCTTCCTCAATTTGTGCCTTTCCTCACATTCTGCTTCCTCTAACCTTCGCAGTGCTCTCAAACACCGGATAGCGGGCACATGCTCACTGCTGAATGATATTTTTAAAATGATATGGCATGACATGCCTTTGCCCAGGCATCAGAGGACATGCCATAAACTGACATTCGTTGCCATCGCATATGGCAGAGCTCATGGCCAATGTAGACTCAGGGTTAGTAAAAACCAAAACCGAGAAGCAAATTGTTCATCATCATTCAAAAACTAGGTTCAGTGAAACTACGCAAAAAGAGCAAAAATTATTAAACAACTTAAAATCCAATATGAATGATCTGATAGAATGCCAACTACGGCCAAAGAAACAAAAAATATGGCTGAGGCAACCAAGTGCTGCCGAGAACAAGTGTCACCCCAGACTATCAGGTCATTCATTCGGAGCAGGTAAAATAAAGATAAAAGAAAACTGAAAATTCAAAACTAAGTGAAAAATAACGAAAAAAAAGATTAATCAAATACAAGTTAAAACTAATAAAATTCCTGAAAATCCAATACCAATAACTAGCGCGTTTAAAACGACTCGAAATTATAACAAAAACGTAATAAAACTAAAACCGAATAAGTTGGGCGCCATTTGTTGCGGAACAACTGTGAACAGCCGCCACCACAACAGAAATTGTAGACTGGCCTGCTATCCTCGCGTGACTAATTGTGCCGACTAGTCACCGGTTTCGTGGGTTAACTGAGGGGCAGGCCAAGCCCTAGCTGGGTCACGCATTGCGGACGCGGACCAACATAGAAATTATAAGGACAGGAATAAAGGAGCCCACTTCATCATGGCTCCACAGAACCTAATTGCTTGGGCTTATAACTTCATTATTAATTTTCCGGGGATATAAATTTAAAAAATAAATAAGAACGCAAATTTATCCGTAATGAATACAACAACAAAATTTACTCCAAAAAAAAAAATAAAAAACAAATGAAAATTCAGCCAGAAAATTTCATCTCCATAAATATGTACATAAATAAATACAAAATAGAAACAAATGTTCTTTCCCAAATAAGAAAATGATTTAATTAAAATCAGAAAATAAATCAGTTCTTTTCAAACATAAAATAGATGAATTGTTAAAGATAAATGAGAATAAACATTGTTCACTTACCACTGATCCGGAAGACGGTACCGTATCTGCTGGAACACTGCAAAACTATATTTTTTTCTTTCTTTTTCAAATTAACACAAATCATTTATATTCAACTGTAAATATTGTGGAATTTCGTTATGAATTTAAATATCAAATTGAACTTTTGAACTTTCAAACTTTTTTACTAATGTTCGAAGAACACTAGTATTAAACTCGATTCGGCCAAAAATTCATATTTCCATATATATATATATATATACATATATATATATATATATATATATATATATATATATATATATATATATATATATATATATATATATATATATATATATATATATATATATATATATATATACATCATCAAAAAATTTCAGTGAGATAATCTCGGGAACGCGCCATCCGATTGAGCTGAAACTTTCAGGATACATTGGTGTATATGCAGAATAGGTCCAGGTTTCACTAAATGTCAGTTATTGTTAACCTTTTGGCGCCGGCGAGCATCTAAGTGATATTTTTAATATACCTATTATTTCGTACACAAATAATTTTCGCAAAAATAAAGTTGACAAAATAAATTTCGAACGTGTTTTACATGTGAATCGGATAATGCTTTGGAATTTTTTAACCCTATGTGTGCGCTGGGTGCCTAAAAAGAGAACGGGAAAATTTGAAAATTTTTAAATTGCGATAACTGTTGACAGAGCTATTCAATCATTACGAAATTTTCAGGACATATTGATATTATTTAATTGTAGATTTGTGTAGTAACGAGCGTGCTGGCAACCCTGTAGCTAGGGCAGGCACTGAAAGTGAAAACCTCCAAATCATCGTCTCTCTTGAAAAAATGCCGTTTCTTCAAAAAAAAAGCCATTCATATGTAAATCTTATGCTTTATTTATATAACCAAAAAAAATAGATATGGTATAACGGGCACGCTGGTAACCCTTGCCCAATTTACCTATATATTTAGCATCAAAAAATTTCTGTTCACGGAAACTCACGATCCGATAAGCAGAATTATTTGAAATTCACAGAATGTATTGGTCTTAAAAAGGACCAGGTCTGAAAGAAGTGATTTTCAAATGCGGGCGATTCTGTGCCAGTGGTGCCATCTTGAAAAATCACTAAAAAAGATAACTGCTTTTAGCCCTATACATTCTGATTGAATCGTTCGATTTTGACGATTTTCACACAGTATTGAAGCCACGTTTGGTAGAAATTTGGTTGAAAAATTCGGTTGGAGCTGCCAGCTATGATAATTTTGGTGTCTTAAATTTGAAAAAAAAAATTTGGAAGTGAAAACATTCAAACCATCGAATATCCTACAAAATGTCCATTTCTTACAATAAAACCAATCTGTATACAAATTGAATGTTTTATCTACACGTTCAAAGCAAAAGTTTGGAAATTTCATGTCGGACAAGAACGGCAACCCTCTCCCAGTTAACCTATATTTTTAGCATCAAAAACTTCTGTTCACGGGAACTCACGAACCAATAACCAGATACAGCTGAAATTTACAGAATGCATTGGACTTAAATAGGGCCAGATTTGATAGAAGCGATTTTGAATTGTGGGCAAATCTGTGCCAGTGGTGCCATTTTGAAAAATTACAAAGAAAAAAAACTGTTTTTTGCCCTATGAAATGTGAATAAGTTACCAGATTTTCATGAAATTGACACAGTAGTTGAACCTTAATCTAATCTCTGTTTGATGGAAATTTGGTTGAAAAATTTGATTGGTGCTACCAGCTATGGTAATTTTTGTGTCTTTGGTTTTGAAAATTCGCTCAGGAAAATAAAACTTTTTGCACTATAACTTCCAGTGCAGTTATGAAATCAATACGAATTTCCTACAATTAATGAAACCTGTCATAAACATTATTCAGGCCAAATTTGGTTGAAAAGCCACAATAGGGTTGCCAGCTATTGTTGGTTTTGTGTTTAATTGCAATGTCTTTATTAAGCGGTTTTATCGTAGAATTTTCAAATGGTTATGATATTGTAGTGACAATAAACAGCAGATATTAAGTTTTCGATTATTTGAAAAAACTCGCTGCAGGTAACCCTAAATTTCTTTATACTCCTTTAACTTCGAATGTAATATAACAACGTGAAGTAGATGCGATATATTCTTGGCTTTGATACTGGCAGAAGGTTGCTAGCACGAGTCGGTTGTGCTACTTTTGTATTTTTTACTAATGTTCGAAGAAGAACATTAGTATTAAAATCACTTTGGCCAAAAATTCATATTTCTATATATATATATATATATATATATATATATATATATATATATATATATATATATATATATATATATATATATATATATATATATATATATTTATATATATATATATATATATATATATATATATATATATATATATATATATATATATATATATATATAAATATATATATATATATATATATATATATATATATATATATATATATATATATATATATATATCATCAAAAAATTTCAGTGAAAAACTCTCAGGAACGCGCCATCCGATTGAGCTGAAATTTTCAGGACACATTGGTGCATATGCAGAATAGTGCCAGGTCTTAGAAAAAGTTAAAAATCTTTAACCCTTTGGCGCCGGCGGCCATTTTAGTGATATTTTTAATATACCTATTATTCCGTACACAAATAAGTTTTGCAAAAATAAAGTTAACGAAATAAATTTCGAACGTGTTTTACATGTGAATCAGATAATGTTTTGGAAATTTTTAACCCCATGTGTGCGCTGGGTGCCTAAAAAGAGATCGGGAAAAATTGAAAATTTTTCAATTGCGATAACTTTTGACAGAGCTATTTAATCATTACCAAATTTTCAGAACATATTGAAATTATCTAGTTGTAAATTTGTGCAGCTTTTGATGAGCGAGCTGGCAACCCTGAAGCAAGGGCAAGCACTGAAAGTGAAAACTTCCAAATTATCGTCTCTCTTGAAAAAATGCCGTTTCTTCAAAAAAAAGCCACTCATATGTAAATTTCGTGCTTTGTTTACATAGACAAAAAATAAAATTTGATATGGTATAACGGGCACGCCTGGTAATTCTTGCCCAATTTACCTATATTTTTAGCATCAAAAACTTCTGTTCACGGAAACTCACGATCCAATGAGCAGAATTAATTGAAATTTGCAGACTGTATTGGTCTTAACTAGGACCAGGTTTGATAGAAGTAATTTTGAAATGCGGGCGATTCTGTGCCAGTGGTGCCATCTTGAAAAATCACTAAAAAAGATCACTGTTTTTAGCCCTATAAATTCTGATTGAATCGTTCGATTTTGACGAAATTCACACAGTAGCTGGACCTTACTTTAAACCACGTTTGGTAGAAAGTTTTTTGAAAAATTCGGTTGGAGCTGCCAGCTATGATAATTTTGGTGTCTTAAATTTGAAAAAATAAAAATTTGGAAATGAAAACATTCAAATCATCGAATATCCTAAAAATGTCCGTTTCTTACAATAAAACCAATCTGTATACAAATCTTATGCTTTATCTACACGTTCAAAGTTAAACTTTGGAAATCTCATGGCGCACAAGAACGGTAACCCTTTCCCAGTTAACCTATATTTTTAGCATCAAAAACTTCTGTTCACGGGAATTCACGAACCAATAATCAGATACCATTGAAATTTACAGAATGCATTGAACTTAGGTAGAACCAGGTCTGATAGAAGCGATTTTGAATTGGGGGCAACTCTGTGCCAGTGGTGCCATCTTGAAAAATTACAAAGAAAAAAAAACTGCTTTTTGCCCTATGAAATGTGAATTAGTAACCAGATTTTCATGAAATTGACACAGTAGCTGCACCTTACTCTAAACTCTGTTTGATAGAAATTTGGTTGAAAAATTCGATTGGTGCTGCCAGCTATGGTATTTTTTGTGTCTTTTGTTTTGAGAATTCGCTCAGGAAAATAAAACTTTTTGCCCTATAGCTTCCAGTGCAGTCATGAAATCAATACGAATTTCATACAATTAACGGAACCTATTATAAGCATTATTCAGGCCAAATTTGGTTGAAAAGCCACGATAGGGTTGCCAGCTATTGTTGGTTTTGTGTTTGTTTGCAATATCTTTATTAAGCGGTTTTAGCGTAGAATTTTCAATTGGTAATGATATTGTAGTGACAATAAACAGCAAATATTAAGCTTTCGATTATTTGAAAAAACTTGCTGTAGGTAACCCTAAATTTCTTTATACTCCTATAACTTCGAATGTAATATAACAACGTGAAGCAGATATGATATATTCTTGGCTTTGATACTGGCAGAAGGTTGCCAGCACGAGTCGGTTGTGCTTCTTTTGTCTCAATAAATGCTTACAGTTAGTATTCATACCGGAAACATTTACAATGAAAATAAATAATCAATGTTTCAATTCCCAAAGTTCTGCAAATTTTTCGGATCGCAGCCCCAAACACCAACTTCAGTTACAGTGCTGCAGGCACTGAGCATTTTCTTCATTGATGTTATATGAGATGCTGCTTTCAAAGTTTGGTGAAATAAGCAACTGATAACGAATATAATTAACAAGTGTTTTTCTTTCATAAACTTTGAAACCCATGCCAGTGGTAATATCTGAAACCTTCTACCATATGAGTTATAATGCATTCTTGAGACCAAAGTAAAACGTGGCATTTGAAACAGTTTGGCCGTAATAAGCAGCTCATGTGGTGGAATATGCACTCAAAACCTGCACGATTCTTCTACTGTTCTTCGAATACTAGTGTTTTTAGCGGTTCAGGTGCGCTAGAGTTTTGTATTTTATTTTTGTACCGGAAACATTTACATTGAAAATAAATAACCGATGTTTCAATTCCCAAAGTTCTGCAAATTTTTCGGATCGCAGCCCCAAACACCAACTTCAGTTACAGTGCTGTAGGCACTGAGCATTTTCTTCAGTGATGTTATATGATATGCTGCTTTCAAAATTATGTGAAATTAGCAACTGATAACGAAGATAATTAACAAGTGTTATGCTCTCATAAACTTTGAAATTCATGCCAGTGGTAATATCTGAAACCTTTCCACCATATGAGTTATAATTCATTCTTGAGACCAAAGTAAAACGAGGTGTTTGAAACATTTCGGCTGTAATAAGCAGTTCGTGTGGTGGAATATGCACTCAAAACCTGCACGGTTCTTCTACTGTTCTTCGAACATTAGTGTTTCTAGCGGTTCAGGTGCGCTAGAGTTTTTCCAATTTCATTCGGTTTTCTTTTACAATTCGGTCCCGCAATCTACACACACGTCACATTTACAGGTGCCAATTCCATAAATTATTCCAAAATATCTGTTTCGTGGCCATATAACAAAACTCAAACAACAAAACTCCTCTCGCTTTTCCAAATATATAGATCTCTATATGCGATCCAGCAACAGATCACAAAAATATAAGCTGATACAATAGATATCCTAACACAGCAGCCAATACAACACCAGTACTATAAATTTTCTTCGTCAGGAAATGAGTAAATACCGCAGTAAGCGACGAGAAAAATGGAGCCAAAAATGCACACAAATTTCGCCTGTCGATCGTGATGCTCAACAGTAACTTTATTCGCTATAGAACGGCTGACATTACCATCAAGTAGGTATCACGCCCGATCATCGAACCAGTTGTGGGATTTATAAAAACCCTCTTCAGTTAAGTACCGATTTGTTCGGTAATTGAAAAAAAAACGCATCAACAACAACACTTTTAAACCGCGGTACAAAGAAAAACCGCCTAGCAAAAGACACAATAGCAGCTATCAGTCAACTCCACAATTTCACTAGCTATTTCTGTTTCACTAAATTAATCCGTGTTCTCGGCTTCATTACATGTTCATCATATATTTTGATCGTGCGATCGGAAAATTCAAATGCTCAATAAAAGTCAATGTCCGTCTATTATTCTTCTAGGCTCGACACTGTTCCAGGTCACTTAGCTATCAAATATTATGTTCAGTTTCTTTAGCACTTCGAGGATCCGCTACACCGTTCAAACACTGTGAAATCCACTCCTTCAAATTTCACAAATGGCTGCGGCAGAATTTCGCATGCACGCAAATTTCTTTCTCGTTAAATTGGCGAACACACTCACGGCAACGACACTAGCTTTTATCGCAAGATCATTTCCACGGCGGCAGCCGCCACTGCCACCGCAAGTCAAATGTCAAAACTGACTGCCTCCCAGTCAGCACCCGTTAGACTTGCTTCGCAAGCCGCCACGTGCCGTTCTCACCAACCGTTATCAGCTGTGCACCTGTTGCCCAGCACACGCAGCCAACACTCAACATTTTCAGTTTCATTGGCCTGATAACGCAGCTGATTCAAGTTTCGTTGCAAATCAGCTGCGCACAGTCCAGTGAACCCTATGCCATGCAATTTAACATTTGAAAATCAAACGCATATATACAAGGTCTGTTCCCGTACTACGATTAATTGCAATTAATTGCAATGAAACAAACTAAAACGTACTAAAACGTACCGTTTTAGTACGCTTCATTGCAATTAATTGCAATTAATCGTAGTACGGGAACAGACCTACAGCCTGTTTTCGGATGGCCATGCAATGCATTTGACCGTCGAATGCAGCATTGCATACGCAATGTTTGTAGGTGTGGGTGCGCGTGGTGGCGGCAAGGCTGTTCCGTAACAAAAGTCTGTTCGCGTACCTGAATCTATTATAATATATTAAAATAGATTCGCAGAAAGTCGTTTTTGTACTTTTGCAGCAAGCCAAATTTTGCAGCAAAAAGAAGCCAGCTGCCAAATTCTGTTACTGCTGCAGTTTGCTGAAGTACGCGAAGAGACCTAATAACGACCAAAATCGAAAGATCTACCATCTATGTATAATAGTTAGAATTAAGTTAGTTAGCGACCTTTTGTATTAGAAGAAGAATAAAAATTATTGTGCGTTGTGAATCCGTATGTAGTAAACTTGTTTTTAGTTTGAGGAAGTAGAAAGTCTACAAAACATCAACTGAAAATTCTTGTTATTCACTGACACTTAGGCGCGTTGCAGTTTAACCAGGCGATTTCGTTCTCTGCGCCTGGCAACCGTTGGCTGCGCTTCGTTGCGTTGACTGTAACTAAAGGTAAGTACGCAGCTGTGACGGAATTTTGTCACCCAGTTAAAGCACTTTTTAGACATGAGTCCATGCGTCCACGCGTTCAAGTGATCTAGCGTCTTTTGCTTACACGAGTCAATTCGATTTTGTTTGTATAGGCGGGTTTAAAGCGAAGGAGGTGGAGTATGCTGATTCTTGTACAATCGATTTTATAATGATTTCTTTCGCTCAGTGGCATGTGCGGATAATTCGTTGATGATCATTTAAATATATGTCTTGTGGATGATTATTTTATTATATGATGATGTGGATAATATTGGTTTCTGCATCCTTACGTGCATGACTATAACGAAAAAAATTTAATGCATATGAATATCACAAACTTATATATGTAGGTATATATAGTCATATGAACAAATATATACAATTTTCTGTTACCAATATATTTGTACGGAGGAAAAAAAACATCATTATAAGCGTGTAAAATCCATCCACTTATCGCCTTAGCCCCGCCTTCAAAAAACTGGATTTGAATTGACTTGACTCGTGATATCTAAAAAGGCGTGGACGAGTGGACGCATGGACTCATGTCTAAAGGTTAGTACGCTGCCGAGCCTGAATTCCTGTCCCCCTTTAAAATGCATGGGAAAAGAGTGACGGAATTCCGGACCTGAATTTTTTTTCAGGTCACTTGAGAAAATCGGTACGCTGCCCGTCCTGAAACGTTGCCTGAAAAGTGTCAGAACTTCAGTGTTGCTCTTCGCTCGTAGGTGGCCCTGCAGCACAAGTGGAGAGTTTTTTCAGGCACGAGGTGCCTGAATTAAATGGTCTGCTATTTATTTGGTCACGGAAAGCAATCATTTTGGCCATTTTGACCGCGCGTCAAATTTGAATTTTGTTTGAAAATTTGAAATTTGTTGTACGTCGGAACTTTCTGTCTTCTAATTTTATGCGTAGGATAGTTCGTGCAGAACTTGAAGCAATGATTTTCCAGCACATTAGGTTTTTTTGGAAGATACGGTTGCTAGGAAGTACTTTAATTAGCTGGTTGGTTAATTGAATTAGTGCGACGTTATAAAAGATCTGTTCGCGTACTTCAGCAAACTGCAGCAGTAACATAATTTGGCAGCTGGCTTCTTTTCGCTGCAAAATTTGGCTTGAAGCAATTATGCGAATCTATTTGAATATATTATAATAGATTCAGGTACGCGAACAGACCTAAAGTTTTCAACACCGCATGTGTACGCGATATGAAATGCATGGATGGAAATAATGTATTCGTGTGAAGGAAATATATATCAAATAAACAATTATTAAATAGATTACATAATTGTTTTACTTCGAAAAACTACGCCTATTTTCATTCAGTCTAGTTGAATTTAAAGTGAAAGTAGTTTTTAAAATTTGCTACTAGAACTTGGTTTCTTTCATAAACTTTGGTTTGGTTCATAATATAGCAATATGATGAGGCAGCAAACCTGAATGAATTTAAAATTGAAGAGCTGAAAGAAGCATTGATGGGATAGTAACATAGTATTTCACATACAGTTGGTAGATTGTAAAGGTTATTTTCAAAGAAAGCTAATTTCTAAATCCCATGCCGCCAAAGTTGAGAGCAATTAACTGTCACTTTGTAATATTCTACACTTCTCTACGCGAAAATTTTTCCGTGTAGAAATAAATAGCACAACCGAGTGTCCGGAATTCAGGCTCGCCAGCGTACTAACCTTAAAAAGGGTTTAAAATGTATGGAAAAAGAGTGACGGAATTTCGTCACCTGAGTTTTTTCTTGTCACTTGAAACAATCAGTACGCAGCTCGTGCCGGAACGATGCCGGAAAGGTGTTAGAATTTCAGTGTTGCTCTTTGCTCATAAGTTGCTCTGCAGCACAAGTGGAAAGTTTTTTCCAGCACGAGGTGACGGAATTAAATGGTCTGCTATATATTTGGTCACGAAAAGCGATCATTTTGGTCATTTTGATCGCGCGTCGGGTTTAAATTTATTTAATTACTAATTTTCGAAGAAAAGTAGTATTGAACTCGTTTCGCCGAAAATTCATATTTCTTTATATATATATATATATATATATATATATATATATATATATATATATATATATATATATATATATATATATACATATATATATATATATATATATATATATATATATATATATATATATATATATATATCATCAAAATGATTAAGGGAGTTAATCTCTGGAGTGGCCAATCCGATTGAGCTGAAACTTTCGGAGAACGTAGATGTACTTAGTAGGTAGGTTCACAACTTGCTAAAATTCAGATATCCTAAACCTTTTGGCGGCGGCGAGCGTTTTAGTGAATTTTAAGGTACTCCTATATTTCCAAGCAACGTGAATTTTTGTTCAAAAAAAGTATTGGGAATGAAAACTAATTATGTTCAAAGATTGTTTATGGTAAAGAATTGGAAATTTTGAGCCGTGTGTGGGTGCAGCGTGCCTAAAAGTAGGCAAGGAGTTTTTTTCAAATTTTCATTTGTCATTACTTCTGACAAAAACATTGGATCATCGTGAAATTTGCAGAGCGTATTGATGTTGACTAAAGTTTAATACACATGGATTTCCAAGGTAGAGCGAGTAACCCTGTAACTGCGGCAGGCTCTTGAAAAAAAAAATGCTTCAAATCATTGAACCTCCTGAAATATTTTTGATTTTTGACAAAAAATGCAAATCATTGATAAATTTTAACGTTTGTGCATCATGTCAATTTGTAATTTTTTAAATTCTGATTTGCACAAGAACAGCAACCCATCACTAAATTATCTCTATTTTCAGCACTCGAAAGTTCTGTTCACGAGAACTGACGGCCGGATTATCCGATCATAATGAAATTCACAGGACATGTTGGTATCAACTAGGACCAGGTCGGATAGAAGTGATTTTGAAATGGGGGCAACCCTGTGGCAGTGGTGCCATCTTGAAAAATCAATGAGAAAAAAACAGCTTTTTGGCCTATAACTTCCGATTCAGCCATCAGATTTATACAAAATTCACACAATATTTGAATCTTTTTTAAGGTAACGTTTAGTGAAAATTTGACTGAAAAATTAGAATAGGGTTGCCAGCTATGGTGATTTTTGTTTCCTAAATCCTGCAAATTTGCTCAGCAAAATAAAGCTTTTTCCCTATTACTTCCGGTGCAGTCATGATATCAAAATGAAGTTTATGCAGTGAATAGATTTTAATGTGAGCCAAATGTCATAGGAATTCCGTACGAAAATCATGAAAGGGCTGCCAGCTGTGACCATTTTTGTAATTTTTTGGAATTTCTTTACTGCGCGAATATGTCAGTAGATTTGCGAATTGGAACGATCCTGCAATGAAAATTAACAACAAATATTAACGCTTTAAAAATTTGAAAAGTTTTGAGGTGGTAACCCTAAAAAATTTTTCACCCGTATAACTTCTAGCGCAGTGATTCAATCGAAACGAAATTTATTGGTTGGGTTTAGTTTAACGTGAAGCAGATTTGGTATATATTTTGCTTTGCTGCTGACACAGGGTAACGAGCTTTAGCCATTTTCGTAACTATTGCATCAACAGATGCTTCAAATTACATACACATATGCAAAACATTTGCAATAAAACTAAGAAACCAATTTTTAAATTTTCCGAGCTATGAACATTTTTTGGATGGCAGCTTCAAACAACGTTAGCCGCTAAAGCTTTCGACGAAATCCTCCGATGAGAACGAAATTCAAAGGATAAGTTCATATAAGTATGAGCTTGTGAAGGTTCACTTATTGCTGCTTCGTTGGGAAAATGTTGCCAGCACTGAACATTTTCATCATTTGTGTTATAGTTGAGTTCTGCTTTAAACAAGGAATGGTTGATATGATTCTACAAAAAAATGTATTACGTCTTTCCACATTGTCACTTAAAGACGATTTCTTCGAAAATTAGTTTTCTAGCGGTTCAGGTGCGGTAGAGTTTTTTTTTTCAATAGCCACGTCGGCACTTTTTGTCAACAAATTTACTAATTTCATGCGTAGGATAATTCTTACAGAACAAGCAACAATGATTTTCCAGCAAATATAATATTTTTTGTAGATAATTTTACTTAGATACAGTTTACTTTGCTGATTGGTTGATTGAATTAGTCCATCTCAGGGAAGTTTTGAGCACCGCATGTGTACGCAATATGAAATGGATGGATGGAAATAATGTATTGGTGTAAATAAATATATAAATAAACAATTATTAAATTGATTACATTATTGTTTTATTGAAAAAAATAATGCTTATTAGCCTTCAGCGTAATGGCATTTAACGTGAAGGTGGTTTTGAAAATTCACTACTATAAGTTGCTTTCTATTCGATCTGGAGTGTGTTCAATATTCTTGCTATAGCAGCTATTAGCTGCTATTTTAGCAGCTCTGGCTGTCCAATGTCATGAAAAAGCTTCTTTCTTATGCTTGCTATTCGACAGTTGGGCTGTCCATGATTCCGGAATAGCTGCTATGGTAGCAGTTATTTGTTGCTTGCAGTTTGAAGGATAGCAAGAAAGTAGCTAAGGCAAAATGGAAGTGCGTAAACTGCTGAAATGTAGTTCAAACTTGATTCTCGATAAGAACTTGAAATAATAAGGAGCTATAGGGCTTTGGGAACAAAGGGATTGAGCAATAAATTTGAAAATACTGCTATCATAATCTAAATGCGGGCTTTTAAACACATCAACTCAACTCGAGTTTTAAGTTCGCTTTTACACAACGCAGCTCATCTTGATTCGTATACCATCAAATTTTGAATGTTTCTTTTTTGCTCTTTTTCACATATTTGGCACCAAAAAACGAGAATAAGTGAAAGGTTTGGATATGTTCGGAAAATTTTAATGGTTTTTGCAGATGTATACTGAATACTCCGATATTGAATACAATTTCCTTAGTGCAATGCAAGTATTGAGCTGATTCACGTAAATACAAAGATTAAACTAAAAAAAAATATTATATAGTTTTGCTGTGCAAAGGCTCACATTCGTAGCAGCTCTTTGCTGTCCAATATTCATAGTTGCTTCACCTAGCTACTGCAAATTTTGACACTTGCTAGAGTGGGGCTATGCTATGCTTTTGGAGCAGCTACAGCATGCACATTGAACACACCCCTGTTTCGTAATAGGCCTGTTTTTTTGTGTTGCAGACATTGATATAAAAGTATAAAGGATATGGGCATAGCAAAATTTATGTTGCCATTTTTTGGATTGTTTGATAGTTGTAGTGAATACATGCAACTAGCTTAAAAAAACAAAGGTGTAGTGATTATACGATTTCGTATAATTAAAGGGGCCAATTTATTTTAAATATATTAAAATGGTGTTTCGTTTTAAGTGGAAGAATTTAATAGTAAAATACATTTACAATATCTATGAACGGTTAAAGATGAAATACAAAACATTTTGCAGCCAAAGCTTGTGAAATTTTATTTATTAACATTTGTGATGCATTCAAATAAAAGAAATTAAATCGGTGATTTGAATACATTTCTGAATTTTATACCAAGAATTGATTCTGATTCACGTAAATACAAAGATTAAACTAAAAAAAATATTATATAGTTTTGCTGTGCAAAGGCTCACATTCGTAGCAGCTCTTTGCTGTCCAATATTCATAGTTGCTTCACCTAGCTACTGCAAATTTTGACACTTGCTAGAGTGGGGCTATGCTATGCTTTTGGAGCAGCTACAGCATGCACATTGAACACACCCCTGTTTCGTAATAGGCCTGTTTTTTTGTGTTGCAGACATTGATATAAAAGTATAAAGGATATGGGCATAGCAAAATTTATGTTGCCATTTTTTGGATTGTTTGATAGTTGTAGTGAATACATGCAACTAGCTTAAAAAAACAAAGGTGTAGTGATTATACGATTTCGTATAATTAAAGGGGCCAATTTATTTTAAATATATTAAAATGGTGTTTCGTTTTAAGTGGAAGAATTTAATAGTAAAATACATTTACAATATCTATGAACGGTTAAAGATGAAATACAAAACATTTTGCAGCCAAAGCTTGTGAAATTTTATTTATTAACATTTGTGATGCATTCAAATAAAAGAAATTAAATCGGTGATTTGAATACATTTCTGAATTTTATACCAAGAAAATGCGACACAAATCAGTGCGCGTTATTAAATTTATAAACCAATGTTATTGATAATAATAACTATTGTTTAACTCATTTATTAACCATAAATTCATAATAGTTAAAATGCATTTTAAAATACGAATCTTACCACAAACCAAATCTTAAGTTACAAGCCCCCCTCCTCCTTTTGCAACCGGGCTTGGGACCGGCTTTGGCGGATTTACGGCTTCCCTTGGATAATTTAATTCATAATATAATCCGGGCTATTATTTAGAAGCATAGAGAGTAGTTTTAATTTAAAATTTTGAATAATTTCCTAATGTTGGAAATAGACGCGATTTACATGCCTTTAAAATGGAGGAGTTTATTATATTTTTTTCTAAGGGATATTTTTTCTGAATCCTTTCTAGCGATAAAAAAATATCTTGTTTGTATCCATGAACAGCTTTTTTCCAACACAACTCTTTTGAACAGAATAAGAAATTTTTTTAAAAAGTGCCGTTTTCAAAATTTGCTTATCTTCTAAATATATAGTTTTGCACACAGCTGCCACACTTTCTGATGGTATTTTCAAATAGCCCCTACTCTTGTATGAAATCAAAGATATTATATTTTTCTCTCCTTGAATCGCAGAAATGCAATGTTCACATTGAAGCTGCACTGAAGTTTCACATTGAAGTTTCTTGCAAAGTTTAAACACAATGAAGCCAGATATATATTCAACAACACTGTTAACGAATGACGATAAATGCATTAGATAACAAATTTTGATCTTTTCGGGTGTGCAAACGCAAAACGTTCGGGTGTGCAAAAAAACGCACCTATATTATAATAGATTCAGGTACGTGAACATACCTATTAGAATCTTCAATATGATTTTCCTTATGTTTTCGCGTAAGTTTTTACTAGCTAATTTCAAATACAACAGATTGTTAAATATTTTAAAAATTCAGTCGTAATGTTCATTTCCCCCAAGAAATTAATATATTTTGAAAATTTCACCTTATAGTGAAATATATTTTCATGTCCAAACCCAAATGCCCCTTGCAATTGCCCAGTTGTCGCCCACTTTGACCAACTTCAACAGCACAACATGGCTTGTCATTTAAATGTAAACAAATTAGTAGATGCACTAATTCAAGTTACAATTTAAAAGGCTATGACTATCCTATACCGATTTTATTACGCGCTTCACATTTAAATAGTCTTATTTGGATTTATAACAATACATTACTTGAAAAACGAAACTCCATTCACATCGAAACTCTGCCTTTTTGGGCAACCAACCACGCGGCACCGCATTGTATTTGTTTATCTGGGGAAAAAAAACACAATATAACTTATTCCTCAGAACAGTTATCACTTCCACTTACTAACACACTTTGCATTTTTCGTATTGAACTATTGATTTATATCAATAAGGACCTTAATTCACGTTTCTTTTACGATTTAAAATATCGCGGCGGCAATCTCGAAGCAACAAATCAAACTCAAATTGACAGTCCCAGTTACTGGAACGATGCTGGAAGAACTAGGAATGTCAGAACACTGCGTTCTCGCCAATTTTAATACAATTGTTTCTGGCAACAGTCACGTACAGTATACGTATATGCTATTCGCATATCCTCTATACTTTTATATCAATGGTTGGTCAATAATGAAGTTGGTCAATAATGAACAGAAATGTCTCAACTCTACAGCTAGGTGTCTCTGTGGTTAGTACAATGATTATTATTGACACTTTAACAACACTTCCCTTTAGTGTACGTTAAACATCGATAGTACTATCGATACTATCGATAGTTCAGAACTATCGAAAACATCGATGATTTTTTTTGTAATCGATAGTTTTTGAAAACTGAAAAAAATACGTAAGGTAATCATCCCATTCACTGTGAGCATTTTACGTTTGCTTCGTTTTTCGCATTTAATAATATTTCCTTTTCTTGTTTTTGTAAAGCAGCACAAACCAAAGATAACAGACCACCCTTATATTCTGTTAGTTTTGTCACTTGTTATCTGTTGTAAAATGAAATAACATGAAGAAGGAAAAAATGTAAAATTTAACTGCACATGAAAATCATAAGCGTAGAGAACTGAAACTGAGAGAAAAAATTCCAAATAGTGATTTTGTTAAGTGTAATAAATACCGCAATCAATACGAAACAAGTAAAAACACGAAAAATTTATCAAATCATTTAAAACGGAAACATAAATCATAGTGAAAATTATTTTCTGTTGAATCTATAGCAAAAACTCATGGTCCTAGTAACATCTTTGAGAGCAGTTCAACGAAATCTATAAAAATCGTAAAAAATTATTTTGGAAGAGCGAAATTCTGGTTTTGCCCGAAAAAATATTTAGATGAACTATAAGTTCGTATTGTTGTTTTGGACACAGTGCCTTTGCGGAAAGGAGAACATGAAGGCTTTCGTGATTTCGTGGCTGATTTAAAACATACTTGCTATATTATAATACTTCGAAGACGTTAAAACGCGGGTTCAAAATAACATAAATGCAGTTCAAAATATTTCTTCAAATCCAAAAAAAAAGAATACTGGCAATCACATCTCATTTTTTTCATAGAGGTAAATTCATTTCTACATTATCAACGGAATTTAACATAAAAGGAGTACAGATTCGAAAATATTTACAGAATTTAGGCCACAGAATTTTTGAGTAGGTTGTTTTTTTGGAAGATAGGGAGTACTTATTTTGTTATTTCTTGTTTAGGCGAGAAATACTACACTAAGCAAATGGAACATTTGATCAAAAATAAATGCGATCGTCACTGATAATACTGCTTGCAGGTTAATGCAAGCAAAACTACTTCAATTTAATTATATTTCATGCCTCGCGCATACTTTAAATTTGACTGTGCCTGATATTGACGGCCCCTGATTTTCATTTTATCATGAAAAAGTGCAAAAATATTGATACTTATTTTCAACCGAGCTCAGTTGTTTCAGATATACTGACAATTGCACAAAGACTGCTCAACAAACCTGAATTGAAGTTGATTCAGCAGTTCCGTTCACGTTGGAATAACGCATACGCCAAGATCAAATGTTTCTATGAAATCAGGCAAGAATTGACTTTGGCATTAGCCGAATGTGAGAAGGCTCCTGAAACGTTACTCGCCGAAGATTTATATGTGGTGCCGACTATTATTCTGATATTAGAACCATTTGATGTGGCTACGACAATAATATCTGGTGCAAATTACATTACTCTTTCTTATATAACTCCGTTATTACGAGGGCTAATTCTACAATTATCGAAAGTGGGAGTTCACATAAAAAAAACCCTGCTGGAAAGAATATTTATAACACTTTACGCAAGTCAGTGCGGGAACGATTAATACCGTTGGAGAGAAAGGGCTCTCATAATGTTAGCCACCATCCTGGATCTAAAAAATAATTGAAGACGATGGAAACATAGCTGCGCAATCTCTTCAAATAGAATATACTTTTTTTTCGGATGACACAAAAGCCGGTGTCAACTCAAAGTACTTATGGATTTACGGCAATTCCATCTACAAGCAATTCAACTGTTGAAATGGGAGATTTACTAACGAAGGAAAAGTTGAAAGGAAAAAAATCCAAGGAGTTATTATTTCTACCTGTAGATCTATTCAAAGGCAAATATTATAGCTGCCCAAATAATGATGCAAAAATATATAGATATATACCAGAACCTGGAGAAACCTCCTATTGGAAACGACATATGTCTCATCGACTACTGGTTTGATTCAAATACTGAGACAATGAAAATGTTTTCTCTATAGCATCCATTGAATCCATGTATACTTGCACCTTCTGTTCCGAGTGACGGTTTTTTCTCTCGAAAACTGGTGTAATTCACAGTGATCGCAAAAACCGCTTAAAGTCTCAAAGCGTTTCAACGAATTGCTTTTCCTAAATCAAAACGCTCATCATTTTGGAAATGAATAAAACTATATTTCTGTGTTTCTCGATAATAGTGATCTCTATAATAGTGATATTTTTTAAAAAAATCTATGAATCTTGGGTGTATATGCTAATTTCGCAAAAACAGATATATACCATCGATAGTCTATCGATAGCCTATCGATAGTTTTTAAAAAAACATCGATATTATCGAAACATCCAACTATCGATGTTTAACGTACACTACTTCCCCTTAATAAGCATTGCGTTGTTTCAAAAACAGACTACAAATTCAATAACAATAATTTGTCGTTACATTACATTATAATAATAATTTCGACAAAGATTCATCGTGAAATGGTAAAACTGGTCGTTCTTCCTAGTCCAGTTGTTTGAGTCGAGTTGTACTTGTTTCTTTCTTTGTTTTGTACTGGATAAATGAGTTTACTGCCACAATATTAGAGTCGTGGTAGTAAATAATGAAAAGAATATCACTCTCTATCTAGTGAATACAAGTGATTTGAGGCTCGGCGTGGCGAATCTAACCGCCTCTATTAGCCTCAGCTTGAAATGCACTTGTTAAGCGAAACGATTAATTATTTTTCAATTATAAATGAAACAATCGTTTTGCTTAACATTGGATGTCTGCTTGGTCGCCGACCGATTTTGGCATACCGCAACATATTCATATTAATTTCTTCTATATATATGGTACATTCGAATTGGACAGTGTGTGGATCGGTTTTTCAAAAAATGAAAATTAATTTAAAATAACTTGCGTTCCGCCCGCTCGGAGGGGGATGTCGCTGTTGTCGGTGCGTGTAATCAATTGTTGACATTTGTCAGTTGTTAACAATATCAACAATCGTGCACAACACCCTCTCCCTTTGGGAAGAAAAAATTTTTTCTTTTTGTGTGGGAAACAAAAAAAAAATTTTTTTAAATTCAAATCCATGCACTTTTACAATTTTCGTACAATTTTGATTAAATAATTTCCATTACGTTCTTTATATTAAAAACTTATGACTCAATTAGGATAGCTTACAATAGATATATATATATATATATATATATATATATATATATATATATATATATATATATATATATATATATATATATATATATTTTTCGTTTTATGTTTTTTTCTTATTTAATTCATCATAATTCTTACTTAAATATAATTTTGAGTACATGGTTTTTTTTTTATGATTTGAACACATTTTATTTGTTAAGATAACTATATGTATTTTTTCTCGCATATTTTTTGACATGTATACTTATTTTGTTACTTATTTGGTATTGTTTTACAATAATATTGCTGTACATGTTCAAATACGTTTATCTAGTGTTTTTAAATTAATGGTATATATAATTTTAGCAGATTTTTGTGGTACTTCTTACATTTTCCATTTATTAATATATTGGTATTAACACCATTTCGTTCTAGTATTTCATATGGTCCGTGATATGCACTCTGTAATTTTTTCCTATTAATGTTTCTGACTAACACTAGGTCTCCTACTTTAAAGTTTGCTGGATTTATGATACTATGAGTATCTAATCTATTTTTTCTTTTCATTTTTACTTTCTCGACCAATTTTCGAGCCAAATTAATGCTATTTTTGAGTCTAATTTTTAGTTCAAAATTGTCTAAACTGTTTATTGGTTCGTTTTCTTCTACAATATCATCGGGCAATTGGGGTAATCTTCCATATATAAGTTCATATGGAGAATATTGCGTGTCTATATGTGGGGTAGTATTATACGAGAAAGCATAGTACGGTATCCATTTGTCCCATTCATAATCATTAGCAAAATTAAGCAAATATTCGTTTAGTACTCTGTGGTTACGCTCCACAGTGCCGAGTGTTTCGTGATGATATGGTGCTGAGAAAATTTGTTGAATTTTTAATAAATTACAAATGTTTTCCATAAGCTCATTGACGAATTCAGTTCCATTGTCTGATTTCAATATTTTAAAAATACCGTGTTTTAATATTAATTGTTCTACTTATGTTTTGGCGATGGTTTTAGCGTCTTTTGTTTCTATTGGGTAGCCAATAACGTATTTAGATAATTCGCATTGCATTGTAAGGATATATCTATAACCGTTGGATATTCTAAGTGGTCCTACTGTGTCTATAGCAATTGTTTCAAATGTATTTTTCGGTGTGTCAGTTATTGTTTGCTTTTCTTTTATATGTTTTGTTTGTTTATTTTTCGTACGAATTTCACAGTTTTTAATAAATGTTTTTATGATCTTGTTCATATCTTTCCATATAAATTTTTGTTTTAGTTTAAGTAATGTCTTTCTGACACCCAAGTGTCCTCCTATCGGTGTTGTGTGGTAATTATTTATTAGTTTGAATTGTATTATTTTATCAGTTATTCGTTTTGTTGGTTTGTATAATATTATTTTTAGGGGCTCTTTATTATTTGTTAGGATACTATTCTGTAGTTGATTAAATTTTCTTTATTTATTATCTTCTTTATTTATTATATTATATATCTCACCTCTTTCTTCTATGTATATTTTCGTAATATTTCTTCTAGTTGCTTGTGATGTCAGTTTCCCCAATGTTGGAACTAATTCCGATGGATTTTCGCTGCATCGAACTAAGATCTGGTTGTCTTCAAACATAATTTTTGGAATGCTCCCTATTTCGAATTTTAATTTTGCTAGATTTTCTATATCAGCTGGGGAATCGCTGTCCCATATGTAGATTTCGTTAGCCATTAGGTTATGTTTTGGGTTGCTTACTTTTCTTGTTTGCCCTTTTTTAGTGTTTTCTAAGTTTTTTACCATATTTCTTGTATGGTATAATACTTTCATTTCTTCGGTAATATTTCTCTGCTTTGGTATCATGTCTTTTAACGTATCTGAATTTAATTTGATACGTGATAATGCATCTGCATTAACATTCATTTTGCCCTTTTGATATATTATATCGAAGTCGTAATCGCATAAATCTAGTCTTATGCGTGTCATCTTTGATGATGGGTTTTTATGTGTAAACAATGATATAAGTGGTCTGTGGTCTGTAATGACCGTAAATTTGTTTCCAAATAGATAAGGTCTAAAAAAATGTATCTCCCAATGGATTGCTAATAGTTCTTTTTCGATGATCGGTTTGTTTATTTCATGTTTCACTAGGGTTCTACTTGCGTAGGAAATTGGTAAGTCATGTCCTATTTCGCCTTGTGAAAGTACTGCACCTAATGGATAGTCTGATGCATCGGTTATGACAATAAATGGTTTATTGAAATCTGGGTACTGTAATATCGGTGCATTCATCAGTTTTTCAAATGTTGATTGACATTTTTCTGTCTATAAGAATTTCGTATTCTTTTTTAATAAATCGTTCAGGCATTTTGTGGTTTTGGCAAAGTCTGGGATAAATCGGCGGTAGTAATTCGCGAATGCAACGAATCTTCGGACTTCATCTGCGTTTAAAGGTACTGGATAGTTTCTAATTGTATTAAATTTTGCAGGGTCTGTACGAACTCCGTCCTTTGTGATTAAGTGTCCCAAATACACTACTTCACTTCTTAAAAAATTGCATTTTTCAGGGTTGAGTTTGAGGCTGTATTTTTCTAGCCTATCAAATATTTTTATTAGATTGCTATTATGGTGTGCGAGGCTGCGCCCAAAGACAATTATGTCATCAACATATAAAAAAGCTGCTGAGTCTAGACCACTCAGAGCTATTGTTAGCATGCGTTGGAAGCTATTGGATGAAATAGTTAGACCGAAAGGTAATCGTCTGAATTGATAATGTCCTTTGTTTGTCGAAAAGGCTGTTAATGGTCTTGATTCTTTTGTCAGTTCGATTTGGTGAAAGGAACTTATCATGTCAAGAGTGGAGAAGTATTTCGCTCTCCCTAGCCTGTCTAAGACATCTTCTAATCAAGTTAATGGCAACTTATCATTAACAATTTTTTTGTTGAGTGCTCTGAAATCCACTACAAGTCTCCGTTTTGTTGGGCCTGACTCACTTTTCTTTGGTGTCAAAAGTAATGGTGAGTTGTATGGGCTCGTGGAGTTTTCGATAATGTTATCATTTAGTAATTGATTTACTTGTTTATTTATTTCATCAATGTGTGTATGGGGCAATCTATAGTTTTTGATATATGTTGGAGTGTTATCTGTGACGTGTATTTCTTGTTTACAAAAACTTATTTGCTGTAAGAGGGTCGTGTTCTAGTTGAAAGATATGCTGATAATGTTGAATTATTTCTAGTATCGATTTTTTGTCTTCTGAGTTCAAGTGGTTTATGTTGATATGTTTTAGTAAATCTTTAAATCTCTGCTTATTTCTGGTGTCTTTATTCACGCAAGAATTGTTTTTATGTGCTTTGTATCTAGATAATGGTTCTGTTTCTATTTTAAAGTTTTTAACTACAATGTCCTCTTCGTTAGTGTTAAGTAGTTTTATATGTTTAATGCCTTCTGCTGGTATTATTGTACTACCTATGTAGACTCCCGGTGTGATGTCTTTATTAACTATCACACTGTCTTCTTCAATGTTAAAGTCAACTGGACAAATAAATTCACATCGTGCGGGTATCGTTAATTTGTATATTTTGGAATCTGTACTGATTGGTATTGTATAATCTTCACCGTCGATATTAATTGTTAACGTATATGTTTCGTAATCAATTTTTGCCAGTTTCTGTACCAGGAAATCTCTTCCTAGTATTCCATCTGTATAGATAGGGAAATCAGGTTCCACTATTTGGAAAGGGTAGACTATGGGCTTTTCACCAATGTTTAAGGCTAGATTTGCAATACCTATTGAGTATATTTCCTGGTCTGTTATGCCAGAGAATTTGCATCGTTTGTCTCTGTCTGTTTTCATCTTCTGAAATTGCATTTATCTTGCAGATTTATATATCTGCTCCTGTATCTATTAATAGATTCAAATATTTTCTGGATTTTCTACAATATAGAGTAATGTAATTCTTCAATTGTGTATTTAATAAGTATATCTTTTCTATCTGGATCCCGGGGTCAACTTTTATTCCTCGTTGTTGCTGGCCTCCGGGCCGATGGCGTTTCCCTGTATTATGTTTACTCTGTGTTGCCTGTTATTTTCGTAATTTCTACTTGTTCCCCTGTTGTTCCTATTATTTATGTTAGAGGAGTGATATGTATTTCTGTGCCTTTGATTGGTTACTTCCTCATATCTGGGGTTGTAATTATTTCTATAATTATTTTTGGGATTGCTGTTTTGATTTGCTGTATTATTTCTGGTATTATAATTGCTTCTATTAGTCCTGTTATTACTTCTGTTATTATTAACATAGTTTTGGCTATGGTTATTATTCCTATAAGTGTTATTATAATTATTTGATTTATTTCTATTGTTATTATTCAATTGCTGATTTGTATTATTTCTTCTATTCACGTACATAACGTTTTCTGTTATGTTGTTACTTAATTCAAACTCAGTTGCTATCTGAATTGCTTCGAAATGTTTTTGGTTGAGCCGCAAAAATAGTCCGCTTGAGGGGTTCACTTAACCCATTTTTGAAAATAGTTAATGCGTAGGAGTCATTTGACTTCTGTATTGCGCTTTTTTCTGCGGGAGATGGGTTCCGACCTAAGCTACTAATCTGAATTTCGCTTAGTTCTTTAATGAGCTCAGATAGTTTTTCGCCGAACTTTTCAACCGTTCTGCGTTGACTTAATTGTGCTTACTGAATATGAAGTTGCTGTGGACTTTTTTTGTTTTTAAATCTATTTCTGAGAATTTTTTTTAATTCTTCATATGTCTTTATATCTAATGTTCCCATTCATATGTTTTTATATCTAATGTTAAGAGCTAAGTTTTAACTGCTGTTCCTAATTTCACATTTCTTGTAAAATTCAGCAAATTGTTTTTGCCATCTTCATTAAGGCTTTCATTGATTAGACTAACTATTGTTAGAAATGCTTCTAGTTCTTTGGGGTTTCCCGTAAAAGTTGGTATGGATTTAAACGCTTATTTAATATTGAAATTACTCATCTTGCTATCTACTGAACTTTCTAATTTTTCTAATAGTAGTTCTTTTGCCTCTTTATATTTTCTTATCAATGTTTCTAGTAACTCTTCACTACTGTCTATGCTAATTGCTTCTTTTTGTATTTCCTCTACAGTATTTAATTTTTCAATAATGTATTCTCTTTTGTATATTCTGTTTGGGGTTTTTTTAGATTTGTTATTATTTTTGTTATTAAACAAATATTTTCTTCCATTTATAGAGAATTTATCATGGACCATATGAAATCTTAATATTTCTTATCTTCAATCTAGAAATTGTACATATTAAAATTGCAATTTGTGTTTTAAGCCCTGAAATGTATTCGACGCGAAACGGAACGAAGTGTCAAATCCCATACAAAATCAGCCTGGCGCGGAATTTCGTTTCGTTTGGTTTTGCTCGTCAGTAATGTGTTCGAAGGCGTATAAGAGTCTACGAAGACAACGCAATGACTCGCTCTGAGATGGCGCTGCACAATGTATAAGTTAAATTTCGCGGCCATTTAATGACCCAGGACCTTAAATTGATGCGAAAAATGTGACAGCTCATAATTTCATTCGAGTTTGCGGATATTTTATTGAAAAATTGGTGAAAATGGATGGATGAACCGCGCATCCTTGCAACAATAGTTTTTGTTTTGCCGATATTATCATTTTCGATGCCGGTTAGTTAAATTTATATGCACCGAATTCAAATGTAATGCACTTGTTAAATGTCATCAGTGGTAATTTATACTGCCCCCGGTGTCGGGGTGCGGAACTTTACTTCGCTCGATTCCGCACAGACGTTTTCGCTGTATTTCGTTCGTCGAATACATTACTAGGCTTTAATTCTAATAATTGTACACATTTGAATTTTATTTTCAATTTGCGATTAAATTCTACTACTGAGTCATAGGTGGCGCTTGTGACGCCAAATGCAGCAAAGTGGAAATGTCAGAAATAGAGTGAACTTAGGCCTTTTACATTTATGTCACTAGTTGTCAAGAACAGAAACGTTGTTTTGGTTAGCTTTGTTTTTCATTTATATTTTATAATTCATTTCAATACATTTTATTCCTTGTAATTCATTCTTGTTTTAATTTTTAGTGTACGGTTGATTTTATTTTTGTTGCATTTGTGCTTCTAACTCTTCAATTTGCTCATAGAGCCGTTGCTGCTGTTCCCATGGTGGAGGATGTTCGTTGTCTTTTGTGATTCTCAATAACGCAGCTATCCGTTTTCTGATGAAACCTGTCGTCCGCCGCGTTTTTTCTTCTTCGTGTCTACCTTCGGAATAGTAGTTTTTTTTTGCTTCGAATTTTCGTGCTTCGAAGATCGCCGGATGAATTCGTGGCTGCGGTCCACCTTCCTTCGGTAAATTTTTCGAGGCTGGCAGGATCGCCATGAAATGGTAAAACTGGTTGTTCTTCCTAGTCCAGTTGTTTGAGTCGAGTTGTACTGGTTTCTTTCTTTGTTTTGTACTGGATAAATGAGTTAACTGCCACAATAGTAGAGTCGTGGTAGTAAATAATGAAAAGAATATCACTCTCTATCTAGTGAATACAAGTGATTTGAGGTTCGGCGTGGCGAATCTAACCGCCTCTATTAGCCTCAGCTTGAAATGCACTTGTTAAGCGAAACGATTAATTATTTTTCAATTATAAATGAAACAATCGTTTTGCTTAACATTGGATGTCTGCTTGGTCGCCGACCGATTTTGGCACGCCGCAACATATTCATATCAATTTCTTCTATCTATATGGTACATTCGAATTGGACAGTGTGTGGATCGGTTTTTCAAAAAATGAAAATTAATTTAAAATAACTTGCGTTCCGCCCGCTCGGAGGGGGATGTCGCTGTTGTCGGTGCGTGTAATCAATTGTTGATATTTGTCAGTTGTCAACAATGTCAACAATCGTGCACAACAATCGACTGGATGCAAAAATCATGTTTCGGTTTCGTTAATGGCTTCGTCATTATATCCGCGATCATCTCGGCAGTTGGAACGTGTTGAACATGGATAACTCCTGCTTATAGTTTCTCTCTGACGAAATGATGACGGATATCAATGTGTTTTGTTCTTGCATGGTACATTGGGTTCTTTACAAGATGAAGCGCAATAATGTTGTCTCCATTGATTATGGTTGGTCCTTCAACAAGCTGATCGTATCCAATTTCCTTTACTAATTCCCGGAGGTATACAGCTTCTTTTGTAGCTTGGCTGAGAGCCTCCATGGTGCTATATATTCAGCCTCCATGGTGCTAAGTGCAACTGTTGGCTGTTTTTTCGATTCCCATGTAATTGCTGAACCAGCTAATGTAAACACATAGCCCGTGTATGAACGCCTGTCGCTTGTTGAGCCTCCCCAGTCTGCATCTAAATAGCCTTCCAGTTTTACGCCTGGTAACCTAGTGTACTTGAGATCGAGGTCTTGCGTCTGTTTTAGATACCGCAAGACTCTTTTTGCTTTCTGAAAGTGGTACAGATGGGGCTAATTATTGTGTTGTGAGAGCTTACTGATTGTGAACATAATGTCCGGACGTGTTGACCCTACCAGATATTTCAGCTCGCCCATGAGCTTTTGATATTTCTTCGGTTCGTACATTGTACAGTCTGCATGGTCAGTTTTCGCGCACTTTTCTAATTTTTCACCTTTCCTGTGGTGTACTAACGCTATTGCACTAATCTTAGCCGTATTCAATTAAAATATTGTTAACATATTGTTTTTGCGAAATGAACAATTCACTTTTATCATCACTATACTGGATTTCAAGTCCAAGAATATGTTTCACGTTGCCTTTATCTTCAATGTCAATCACTGTTGCTAATTTGCTTTTAATGTCTTTCAAATCCTTGGTATTACTACATAGCAAGAGTATATCGTCGATATATAACACGATAATACATACTCGACCGAGAATCCGCTTTCAATAAACGCACCTGTCCTTTTCTAATCTTTTAAATTTAAGTTTTTCTGTCAAAATATTATTTACTTTAGCATTCCACTTGCGAACAGATTGTTTAAGTCCATACAGTGACCGTTTTAGTATACACACTAAATTGTTATTTTTGTTGAAACCTTTTGGTTGTTCCATGTATAATGTTTCTTCTAGGTGGCTATTAAGATAAGCATTTTTCACGTCAAGCTGATGAATTTCCAGCCCATACTGTACAGCTAGTGCTAGAATCAGTCTGGTAGTTGACTGTCTGGTTACTGAAGAAAAAGTTTCGTGGTAATCGATACCATTTTTTTGAGCGCATCCTTTCGCTACTAATCGTGCCTTATACTTCTCAATGCAACCATATTCGTCCTTTTTAATTTTGTATACCCATTTTGATCCAATTACGTTCATTTCTTTGTTACGTTGAACAAGTTTATGTCGAACCAAGGCATCGTACTCGTTCTGCATTGCTTGTTTCCATATTAGTGCATTTGGATTCGACATAGCATCTTCGTATGTGGTTGGCTCCCTAACTATTCATACATTCAGACTTGCGAGCTTTTTTAGGTCTTCCCCAGCCTCGTTTTGTCGTGGGTGTTTGCGGAATGGTCTCTTTCCGTTCAGATTCATTTAACGCTTCCGATTCGAAATTGGATTCCTGGCTATCTTGAATTTTTTCTGTATTCATGTCGTCCATATCTTCTACATGAATCACTAACGTGTCGTCCTCTGCATCTTCGAACTCAGTTCCTTTGGAATATATTTCCTTTTTTGAAAAATTCGCTTTTGCATTTATTATACGCTCTTTATTTTCTTCACCATAGTTTGAAAATTCATACAAAATAATATCTTCCTCCTGTTCGCAACTAGTTTCGACAAAATAAACGTCACGACTGTAGTAAATATTTTTTGTATCTTTATCCAACAAACGATATGCGTTTCGATTTTCACCATATCCCACTAGGATATATTCTTTGCTTTTTGGTTGAAATTTCGATTCCTTTTTGCCTTTTTTTAACGCTATAGCTACGCTGCCAAATACTCGTAGATGTGATATGCTTAGTTTACGATTAAAATATGCTTCGTACGGAGTTAATCGAACTGCTGTATGTAAACAACGATTCCGTATATATACAGCTGTATTAATTGCTTCTGCCCAATATTCCTCTGATAGACCAGCATCTGCAAACATGCATCTTGCTGTTTCGATCAATGTACGGTTGGCACGTTCGGCGATACCGTTTTGTTGAGGCGTATATTCAATTGTGAATTGTTGCTTTATTCCCAAACTTCCCAGAAGGCGTGCAAGTGCTTTACTCCTGTACTCTTTTGCATTGTCACGTCGAATGCACTTAATTTGCTTCCCTGTTTCTCTCTCAGCTATAGCCTTAAACTCCTTAAATTTCTGCATTGCCTCATCGCGGGTTTGTATTGCAAATACTTTCGTGTACCGAGTTTTGTCATCGATAAAAGTCAGTACGTATCTTGCCCCGCCAAATGATGGGATGCGAAATGGTCCGCAAACGTCAGTGTGAATAAGCTCTAAAACATGTTTCGCCCTGCTTTCCGAATTTTGAAATGGTTTTGCACTCAGTTTACATTTAACGCAAGTGCGACACTCACTGTTTGTATTAAAACTCACACGTTCAAGTCCGTTTACAATATTTTTCTTAGACATGTCGACTAGAGTGTTGTAATACTCATGACCCATTCTTCTATGCCATTTCCCGCCAAGATTCTCTTTTGCAGCATACGATTTTGCCCTACTTAGGGATACTATGTATAGATTATCGATTTTTTTGCTTTTACCACAAAACCATGATTTTCTAATAAAGTAATATTTTTAACAAATTTTACGCAAAAACCCGCTTCAGTCGCCTTGTTGACTGATAAAAAATTAGTTTGTAAACTGGGTACAAAAAGGGTGTTATTTAATATAAGTGGACCGCCATCTAGTTCAATATGGACCGTTCCAATTCCTTTTGCACGTATAAATTCACCAGATGCCAATTCAATATTTGTATGCTCATCGTGAAAATCCCTGAATAAGTTACGTTGACTACATATCGTCGCTGTGAAATCAAACCGGCATATCTGCAAAAATTGAGTTTTTGAGTTTTCGGTATCAAAAAATTCCTTATTTTCCCCTCTATTTTTATGTCGCACCGGCATATCGTAAAGTTGAATAAAAACCCGTCTAATGGTGTTTTGCCGCTTTGCATTCATGTGGAAATAGCCCACATGCGAAAACTTTAAAGCGCTCTAGTGAAGAATGTGTATTTTGCAGATATGCCGGTTTGATTTCACAGCGACGATATGTGCGAAGTAGCTCCGCTGTCCACACACCACGAACTGGGACCACTTTTTTTAGACGATGAACAATACATAGCTCTATTTTTGTAATTATTATATTTTTTGTCCGATCTTTCGCGAAATGACCTATCTTCCCGCAGTTATGACACTTGAATTTGTGTTTTTTGCTTTTGATGGCTAACACTTTTTCAGATTCTTCATTTTAGTCTTCTAAACTGCCAGTAGTAAGGATCGGACTTTTCTATACTTTTAGCATTACGCGAGTAAGGGACAGGGGATCAAAAGTCCATGGTTTTGTTGCCGCCCACCCGCGTGCTTTAGGTATGCATTAAGCTTGAGTTAAGTTTTTTACTAATGTTCGAAGAACAATAGTATTAAACTCGTTTCGCCGAAAATTCATATTTCTTTAAATATATATATATATATATATATATATATATATATATATATATATATATATATATATATCAGCAAAATGATTAAGGGCGATAATCTCTGGAGTGGCCGATTCGATTGAGCTGAAATTTTCGGAGAATGTAGATGTATATAGTAGGTAGGTCCACAACTTTCTCAAATTCAGATATTCTAAACCTTTTGGCGGCGGCGAGCGTTTTAGTGAATTTTTAGGTACTCCTATATTTCCAAGCACTGTAAAGTTTTGTTAAAGAAAAGTATTGGGAATAAAAACTTATTATGTTCTTAGCTTGTTTATGATAAAAAATTGGAAATTGTGAGCCGTGTGTGGGTGCAAGGTGCCTAAAAGTAGGCAAGGATTTTTTTTCAAAATTTGATTTGTCATTACTTCTAAGAAAAACAATGGATCATCGTAAAATTTGCAGAGCGTATTAATGTTGACTAAAATTTAGCACATCTGGATTTTTAAGATAGTGCGGGTAACCCTGTAGCTACGGCAGGCTCCTGAATAAAAAACCTTCAAATCATTGACCTTCCTGAAAAATTTTTGATTTTTGACAAAAAAATCAGATCACTGATAAATTTTAATCTTTTTCCATCATGTCAAATTAAAATTTTCCAAATTCCGATTTGCACAAGAGCGGCAACCCATCACCAAATTACCTCTATTTTCAGCACTCGAAAGTTCTGTTCACGAGAACTGACGACCGGATTATCCGATCATAGTGAAATTTACAGGACATGTTGGTATTAGCTAAGACCAGGTCTGATAGAAGTGATTTTGAAATGCGGGCAACCCTGTGCCAGTGGTACCATGTTGAAAAATCACCCAGAAAAACAACCGGTTTTTGGCCTATAACTTCCGATTCAGCCATCAGATTTTGACAAGATTCATCCAATACTTGGATCTTGCTTTATGTAACATTTGATGAAAATTTGGCTGAAAAATTAGAATAGAGTTGCCAGCTATGGTGATTTTTGTCTCCTAAATCTTGCAAATTTGCTCAGCAAAATAAAGCTTTTTTCCCTATAACTTCCGGTCCAGTATAAAAATCAGAACGAAGTTCACGCAGTAAATGGACTTTAATGTGAACCAAATGTCATAGAAATTTCGTACCAAAATCATGAAAGGGCTGCCAGCTGTGACCATTTTTGTAATTTTGTTTAATTTCTTTACTGAGCGATTATGTCATTAGATTTGCAAATGGGAATAATCCTGCAATGAAAATTAACAACAAATATTAACGTTTCAAAAATTTGAAAAGTTTTGAGGGGGGCAACCCTAAAATTCTTTTCACCCGTTAAGCTTCCAGCGCAGTGATTCAATCGAAACGAAATTTACTGGTTGGGTTTAACTTAATGTGAAGCAGATTTGGTATATATTTTGCTCTGCTGCTGACACAGGGTAACCAGCATTAGCCATTTCCGTAAATATTGCACCAACAGATGCTTCAAACAACGTTCTCATATGCAAAGCATTTGCAATAAAAATAAGGAATTCTTTTTTATTAAATTTTTCGAGTTTTGAACATTTTTCGGATGGCAGCCTCAAACAACGTTTAACCGCTGAAACCTTCGATGAAATCATGCGAAGAGAACGAAATTCAAAAGATACGTTGATTTGAGTATGAGCTTGTTATGGTAAACTTATTGCTGCTTCTTTCGGAAAGTGTTGCCAGCACTGAATTATATGTGTTATAGTTGAGTTTTGTTGCTTTGGATAAGGAATGGTTGATATGATTCTAAAAAACAGTGTATTACGTCTTTCCACACTTTTTTGTCACTCAAAGACAATTTCTTCGAAAATTAGTTTTCTAGCGGTTCAGGTGCGCTAGAGTTTTTTCGTTTTTGGTCGTTGTGTATGAGTGAAGGGAATATGTAGACTGCTTTCTGGGAGGTGCGAATCAGCTGCACCATCGCTGTTTGCAGGTGCGAGGGAGCGAAACATGCAGCAGAGTCGAGAAGCAATATGCAGAACGAGGCTTAGCAGGTATTCAGTTAGCATGGATGCTGGTTTCTCGATGAAGTCTTTTTTGCATCTTGGATGTAGGACTGAGCAAGCAGTTCCCAGAGCTTGTTTGTTTGGGTGTGTTTTTGTTCTTGATTTTTTCGCTGGCTGATAGAACAAGTGTGTCTGTCTTGTTTTCTTGTTTTATCTTTCCTCGTTCGCAATGTGCGATTCTGGTCTCAACCCATCTTGAACTTGATTATACTTGAACTTGATTATACCTGTATCGCAAGCATGTGCAGATGCAATGTCATGTTTTCTTGTTTTATCTTTCCTCATTCACCATGTGGGTTTCTGGTCTCAACCTCGATCAATGGATTAAGCGTATCGTATGCATGTGCGATATATTGTTAATGATGGATCTGAGTAATTTGGTATGTTGTAAGTACAAGATGTAGACCGGTTGTACGAACCTGGTGTATCATAACTGACCTATGTTAAGTGTGGATGAATGGTGATTTTACGCATTGCAGATATTATGTCATAACTGGATGAATGATTTTATGATGTTTCCGAGTGGTTATATTTAGATGGAAACAGAGACGTTATTCGCTGATTGCAGAGGAGTAGGTCAATGTTCAGGTGTTGTATTTTCTTTGCGGCATGTAGGTGGGACGTGGGGGTGGGAATGTTAGGTAAATAAAAACATTTGTTTGTATAAGTGGCAATAAACTTTATTGGATTTTTATTTATACAGATTTATATTGAAATAAAATTGTTGACATTTTACTTGGAAAAATAATTGTATATTGATAAAGCTTCACATATAAATCCACCAACAAAAAATCCAAGACCAACGCATTTTAATAGATTGTAAAGGCAGTGCTCTGTTCTGGAACATTTTCTTGTTGTAATAGGTGTATCGTAAGGTCCACAGACGTCTTTTCCGTTGGCGTAGAAAGAATCCGGTGACAATCGCAAGTGCTCACTGTCGACATCGGTAGGTGCATTGAATGCATCCATGGTGACCGAGCAGAAGTAACATCTGACCTGGTCTTTTATGTTTGTGTAAAAAAATCCACTACGCGCAAGTTTAAGTATTTTTCTTTCATCAATTTTTAGATTGGCAAACGTCTTGACGCGATCATATTCACGCTTTAAACACAACATCTCGAATGAATGTTGTTCACTTTTAGAGCACGTCTTTTATATTTATCCAGGAATTATGATGAGAAGGAAAACCAAGCCAGTTGACAAAAACACGATTTTCCCTTCTTCTTATAATTTTCTCAACAAGGTATGCATCAGGGTGTTTCACTGTAGTTAACTCAGGTTCGTAGAACCCTCCTTGTATCAAATTTCCCTGATAGTCTTCCAATGTGTACGTGCGGGGCTGTGTTTTTCTGACTTCTTTTATTTTAAATATTTCCGTAGACCAGTTAGGGGTGTAAACCTTTTCAAAAATCTTCTTATGCTTACTTATGCGCACATGCGCACCAACTTTAAATTTGGGTTGTGATGTTACCTTAACTTTCCTGTAAACGTCCGAGAGTAATTGCACTTCGTTCGATGTATTAACATCTATTGGGCGCATATTAATAACTCGATGTTTTGTTTTGTTGTATCGGGCAACTAGCTTATGTAAGGAATCGAACCAGCGGTAATTTCCATTCATGCTGAAGTTCTTCCACATAATACCCTTTAGAGTTCTGTTGAAGCGCTCAATAATCGATGCTTTCAATGCACTAAATGTTGAATAGTGGTTAATTTCATACTTTTTCATAATATGTTGAAATCTTTTATTGAAAAATTCCTTTCCGTCATCTGTTTGCAGATTTCTGGGAATGCGCCTTTGTTCGAGAATTGTTTCCATTGCCTTCGTCACTTCATTAGCGCTTTTATTTTTGACTGGTAATGCCCAAGCGTACTTGGAAAAAGTGTCAATTATTGTAAGAAGAAATTTGTAGCCTCTATTCTCTGATGAGTATGCACTCATATCAACCAAATCCGCCTGCCATAAATCATCAATACCTCTGATAGTGACCCGACGTCGGTTAAAATTTTTACGAGCAGGTCTGTGTAACTCGTTGACAATTTGCCTTCTACTCATAACGATTAAATGTATAAATATAGGCTGTTTACTTGTTTTTATGTTAAAATCTGTGAAAATTTGCAAAAATGACGCACTTTATTCACCCCTTCACAATGATGGTTGCCGGTCCATCTGGATGTGGCAAGACGAGTTTTATAGAGGCACTTCTAAGAAACGACACTATGATACAGCCGCGGGTGAAGAAGGTTATTTGGTGTAATGATGAAACTCAGGCTATTCCAACAAAAGTAGGGTTTAAAAATATCGAATATTTAAGTACGATTCCGGAAGAGTTTGTGAATAATGCAAATGAGCCAACACTTATTGTTTTGGACGATATGATGTTAAATGCGTTTTCAAGACAAGTTTGCGAACTTTTTACCAAAGGATCACATCATAGGAATTTTTCGGTTATATTAGTAACACAAAATGTATTTCATCAGGGAAAATTTTGCCGTGACATATCATTGAACTGTAAATATCTGGTGTGCTTCAAGAATCCGCGTGATAAAAGTCAATTTCATCATCTTACTAAACAAATTTACCCTGAAAATAGCAAGGAGCTTGTGAGAATATATAAAGAAATCACTCAGGTACCCCACAGCTATTTATTAATAGACCTGACTCAGAATACGAATGATATTTTACGCTTCCGTACTGATTTATTTAACAAAAACTTTGTAGCGTGTTATTGCTCGAAGGATAGTTTAAAGCAAGAGAATGATGTCACGAATGAAGCGATTAAAGGACAACAAGCATATGTTATACGTGCTTAGACGTGCTCGACCGGGTTTGAGAAATGCTATACTTAAGAATGCCGATCCAGTGGTAATTAAAACACTTTGCGAAATCACATTGAATACGTTGAATGGTAACCACAGACCTCGTGGAAAGATATATAACCGTCTCTGTAAATATAAAAAGTGTATGCGCAAGTTAGTAAATGCTAAACGTTCAGTTCCGCGACAACGTAAAGTACTAATTCAACAAGGCGGATTTCTACCTGTATTACTGGGCAGTGTACTTTCAGGGGTGATTGGTTCACTAATTGAGAAATATGTATAGGAACAGTAATCTGAATAAAATGCTACTTCTGTCTCCTGAAGTATATGCAAATTTGAAAGACACTATTGAAAGTTCTAACAACCAGAGTTTGTTCGATAAGGCTATGAATAAGATATTGAAAAGTGAAAAATTCAGCGATAAAGACAAATGGTATCATTATCGAAACGAACTTATAAAATTTTTAAACACACGTCGTAGAAGTAAAGGATTTCTAGAAAGAAAAACTAAAATGCCTTCTTCGAGCGAGCATGTACACAAGAAACAGAAAAGTTTGCGAGACAACACGACACAAACTAAATATGTTTTTAGAGATGAGAAACCTACGCAAACTACACCTGTACGAGTGGAAAAATTGTTTGAATCATTAGGTGAAATCACACCTCCAAGGAGTGTATTATCGGCTGCAGCAAAGCGTCGTCTATCGGCAAGTGGAATAGCCAAAAGTCTGAAGCCACCATCGAAATTTAGAAAAACTTCAACTGACAAAGATTATAGGATAATAACTGGTGATGACGGAATAACACAATACACAGTACCTGTTGATATGAGTCCTGATGAAGTAGAAGACGTTCTAGGGGAGATAGACAATCTTGATGGTGAGGTTTCTAATGTCTTTGAAATGGAGAAAGAAGGTGAAGAAGATTCTGAAAGTATCGCGGATGTGGAAATGCAAGAGCTGCCTAGTTACTCTATATTAAGGCCCTCTCGGTTCGATCCTAATCAATATACGTCTGATCAACCCGTCAGAAAACATCCTGTTCGACAAAGTGAGAGACTAAAAGAGAAAAAAGTGCGCAGTTCAAGTGTACCAGACCTGGCTTGGGAAAGAATTTAAAGATGCCTGTAACAGTAACAGATGATGAATTCTACGTGTGCCTTTTAAGCAATGGTTCTCTGAATATCTATCCTGAAAACACATTATCATCTTTTGAGAACATACTTCCTGCCTCTTGTAAGCTTGAAAGTGGTTGGCGTGTTGGAATGACTGAGATAATGCTACCAAAACGAAAAAAAGGCGAGCCTGTGCCACCCAGCAGAGTTATGAAGCGTCCAATACGCAGTATCGAAGAAGAAGAAACTAGTGTGACGAAAAGAAGCCGACGTACCGCCGAAGTGGAACTTCCTAAACCAGAATCTCCAGATATAATTGTAAAAGTCCTGCCATTAAAAACACTTAATGTTCGTTTTAGGTGGAGTGCTGGCGATTTACGTAAACTATGCTATGAAAAAAATGATATTAACTTTTCTACATTTCTATCATCATTTTTCACCGCAATCAGACCTGATTACTACAACTACTACTTGACAGAAATCAAGGAGTTAATTTACAAACGTATTGAAGATGATCGCGATAAAAAAGTTATCCCTGATATAAGTGGTTCTAAGGAAACAGGAGAGTTTTGCATTCACATATATCAAGGTGAGAAAGTTGCCGAGAGAGTTTATTTGAAAATAAAGAACAAGTTTGACTCATTTCGAGACTTTTTTGATTACATAATTGGTCAGATTCCGAGGATAAAGAGAAAACATTCCGAACTATTACGAATGATTGATGAATATATTTATCCTGCACATAGTTTAAAACGAGGAAGGGATAAAAAAGTTAGGGTTAAACTTACCTCTCACACGTTCAGTTTAAAAGATTATGGTGTGAAAATTAATGTGGAGTTGCCAGTACCATCTCCAATTAACATCACGGATTTTGTGGCACTCTTGTTGAGTGGAATAGAGTTTCCAGATGAAGAATTACGAAAGAAAATTGGCACTTCCGATGTAACAGTATACCATCTACGAAAACAATTATTTTACAAAATTGGGCAATCAATTCGTCATTCCATAAGTGTTGCTGCCAAAGAATCCGGCACCGATATATTACCTGATGAATGGCTGAAAACTGAATCAGATACAATTCTAACCATTCCATACAAAAAGCCTGATGGAACAACGGGTACCATACCAGTACCGATTGAAGTGTCTAAAACTGAAAATATTGCCAGTTTATTCATTGACGCATTTTTAAAAACACCTATTGAGAAACGAGATCCAGAGTTGATTGAATCATCAATAAAGGAATCTTTTGATAAGTCAATACTTCTTGACAGTCTAAGTCGATTGGAAAAAAGCGTCCATGAGCTTGATACTAGAATCTGTCGAGCAACGCCATTCACAACCAGAGAAAATTGCAGAAAAAATGATTTATTACACGTTTACACAGACATTATCAAACCTAGAATAATAGCTGATAAATTGGTAAGAAATCTTCGAACGATCCCATTACAGGACTGTGATAGTGTTTTCCGATTCAAACATGTGGAGTACTGTCCGGTAGAAAAAACCTTTATAGAAAGCATTTCTATTAAAGTCACAGATCACCAAGGTGAACCAGTAGATTTTGAACCAAGTTTTATACCCACATACATAATGCTTCACTTCAAACGGCAATAGGAAAAACTATAAATATTCACATCCATTGATCTAGGCGTTATAGTGTTAATATTCAATACCGATGTTAACGACATGAACTCGCACTACACACGATATTATTTAGTCCAGAGTGGAGGAAATTTATCAGATATTGGTGACCTCTATCGAGCACCAATTATCTATCAGCGCGGTAGAGGTATAGGAAGTTTTTTCAGTGGTTTATTACGTTATTTAAAACCTTTGGCTGCGTCAGGTGTAAAAGCTATAAAACGACAAGCGGCCAAGACCGGTAAGGCTATTATACAGGAGGTTGGGAACAAACCTCTTACAGAACTCTTAAGAGAACACGGACAAACTGCAGCACAGGAGTTAGCTCAGAAAGGTATAAACAAACTTTTTGCTAAGATGGATGGAGCAGGTAATCGAATGGCTATAAAAAGAGCTAACCCGTTCACAACAATTCAATTCAAGTCTTCTCCTAAGCGACGTAAAGCTGGTAAATTGAAAAAAAAGTGTAAAAAGAGCGTCACATAAAAAGATTAAAAGGGTGAAAAGTAAACGAAAAGTTATCAAGAAGCGTGTATTGGACATATTTGATAAGTAATTAACATGTTCTCCTACAAAGAATGCATGAAATCCGAATTGGACATTTTCTCCACATCATCGATTCAAAGCAACATTTTAAAAACTGAAGAAGTTGCATACAAGCCGATAGCTTCATTGGATAACTCATCTGTACTGGAATTCATCTCTCTCGGCCATGGTGACACGTATCGTGATTTATCCAGCATATATCTACGGCTCAAAGTGCAGATGGTTAAAATAAAGGATGGTAAAGAGATGTTACTCACAGGGACTGAAGTCATTAAGGGTGCTGATGGTAAAGAAGTAGAAGCTGATCCAATCGGCGTCGCAAATAATTTGATGCATTCGCTTTTTAGACAATGTACAGTTCAGCTGAATGGGAAGAATATAGCTCAAACAGACAACAACTACCAGTACAGGGCATACATTGAAAATCTACTGAATTACGGGAAAGATGCAGCAACAACTCATCTCGAATCGGTTGGATGGTATCTTGACCAGAATGAAATGGAAATGATTGAAGGCTCTGGTCCAAAGTCTGAGAATAAAGGTTATCTTAGTAGATCAGCGCTATTAGAGAAAAGTAATGTCGTCGAGTTAATGGGAAAGATCCATAGCGACATATTTAACCAAGAAAAACTCTTGATTAATGGTGTGGATCTGCGTGTCATATTATCATTAGAGAAACCTGAATTCTACCTGTACTCGAAAGATGATAAATTCTCGCCTCCAATTAAAATACTAGAAGCAACAATGTACATGAATCACGTAAGCGTCAATCCCAATATTCTCCTGGCACATGAAACAGTACTGCAGCGTTCAAATGCAGTATACCCGTACAAACGCATCGAAGCGAAAACATACACGTTGCCAACAAATACATTCACACTATCGCTGGACAATATCGTGGTTGGTCAATTACCGAACTTGCTCATTTTCGGGATGGTAGACAACGACGCCTATACCGGAAAACGTACTAAAAATCCATATAACTTCAAACACAATAACATCACGAGATTTAATTTGCCAGTTAATGGCGTACAAGTACCAAATCAACCTATAGAATTCGATTATTCAAAAGAAAAACCACTGAGCACCCGGGGGTACTTGAGCCTTTTCAAGGGTACTGGTATCAATTATTTCGATAAAGGCCATCAGATATCCAAACAATTCTTCTACAATGGTTGCTTTTTGCTAGCATTTGACTTGACAGCGGATAATTCATACGAATCAACTTGTGGCAGTTTATTGAATCAGGGTGTTGTGCGAATCGAGGGTAGATTCAAAAAGGCCTTAAAGAATAGTGTGACATGCATTGTATATGCAGAGTACGATACGAATATTGAAATCGATAAAAATCGAAACGTAGAGGAAAGGTCGAAAGCTAAGATTCTTCGGAACGTTTCTGCTACTATTGTTGTTAGTTCAATAGAAAATCTTCATGCATATAATCCAATAAATGAAATGCATTCTGCCTGCTGTTGATGGTAGACAGCGTTTATCAATAGTTTTCGGATTTGGATAGCAAAGGGGTACCTACGCCAAACCATACCCCAAAACAAACTCGAGCCGGCCACCATTTCTAGACTCTTGGTGTCCAGCGAAGTAGCGAACCCGAAACAGTGTCGGAACAAGCAGAGTAGAAGATTACTTACCGGAGGCTGAAATCCTGCAGGCCCTTGACCCAGTCTCGCACGACGGCGGCCTCAAAAGAATCCAAACTCCGCGTTTAAAAACTCGCACAATCGACAAAGTAAAAGTAAACAAACATCTGACATTTGTCAGTATGACACGAGTCTGACAGGTCGAATGGTCAACCTGCGCAGAATCAGAAGGGCGGAATGACGGGATGTGGAACATCGCCAAATCGACATGCGGCATTGCCAGGCCTCACTTCTGATGAGAGAAAGTGCAATGACCGGGGACTGAGTGCAACGGCCGAAATGCATTTGAAGTGCATTAAGATATGCATTTCGCCAAACGGATAATCTAGGATCCCGTCTAAGCGGGATCAGAAAACGGAGCCGAGGTTGCCTGCGAGGCGATCATGGCATGGATCGCTCTCTTATTTTCTGGACGTGATAAGGATCAGATGCAATCTGGCTATCGAGCTAAAATTATAACCGAAAAATTTTGGATTTCATACACACATATCTGGCGGGCTCGAAGAGGAAAAAGGAGTGAAGGTCGGAATCTTTTGGCTGATGGATGTGAAGATTTGAGACGAGCGGGAGGCGAAATCGTTGGCGAAATTTGAAGAAAATTGTTGGCGAAATCGAGCTGGCGAGATTGAATCGGCTGAGACAAAAGAGGTTCCAGCGTTATCTGGTAATAAGAACGGTGTTTAACGTACTGACGGAGTGAATAGTGCAGCGAAACGGCGAAGGCAGAAGAAGTGAATTTGGCGAAAGGTCGTGACGAAGATATTTACGAAGGTATTGGCTGCGGTGCGAGTAGGCTGAAGAATCTGTACGAAAAACCTGGTCCGGAAGTGGATGTTCGAGCGCTTGAGTTTCGATCGACGCAAGAAGTAAAGTCCTGAGTAAGTAGGCTAAGATTCGATTTGTACGTAGGGCAAATTTAAGTAAATATCAAGTGCAAACGAGTAGTTAGATAAGTTTAAAACGCGGCGCCGTTTCGTATTTTGTGAACAGAGCTAGGTTAACGAATTACCCGAAGAAATAAAATTGTTGTAGAAAATTGTGAACGCTGGTGTGTCCTTTCGGGCTATTTTCTTTCCATTAGTGCGCGAAGCCGTCGCAACACTTCTCGCTTCCGGGCGACGGACGATAGTTAGTTTCGGGATTGGGAAGCGAGTGGCGCCCACCCACCCCATCTCCGGTGAGTTCAGGCTCCCGAAACTAACCCCCTTCGACTTTTTGTGCTAGAAGGGGTGCGTAGACGCGCGAGAGATTTAAAAACGGTAACAAGGTTTGGTCCCAAAATAGATCCTTGAGGAATACCTATATTTATCACCCTCCTATCACTAGTTTCACCTTTGAACTGCGTACTTATGGTCCGTTTAGATAAGTAATTTTTTATTAGCTCATTTCCCTTTCCTCGAATACCCAGCTTGTTTAAAATATGGCCTAAAATGGTATCGTCAACTGTGTCAAATGCCTTTTTAAGGTCAACAAATATTGCTGATACATATAAACTCTTCTCTAGTTGGCTGTTTATATAATGTTGCGCATCTATGAGGACTGCACTTGTATGCCATTAAGAAAACCATATTGATTTTGATCGAAGCCTATAGTGTTGTTAATAAAGTGAACTAGCCTAGAATTTATAACTCTCTCAAAAATTTGACTGAAGGCGCTTGTTAATGAAATTGGTATATAGTTATTTGGATCATCAATATCACCACTCTTAAATATGGGGGTGATAAGAGCGTTTTTCAGAATATTAGGAAAGGTACCTTCATCCAAGTGCTTGTTAACAATAGAAGTAAGAAGTGGAGCAAGAAGATCCTTGATGCATTTTAAATCATCTGCCCTAATCGAGTCTATTCCAGGAGCTACATTTTTAAGGTTTGATATAATCTCATTTATTTCTTCAATAGTATTTGGTCTTAAGAAGAGGGTCTGATGATTGATTCTATTGCTAATTCTTTCCGTAGAGTTTGCGTGAAATTCATCATTTATTCTGCTGCTTATTAGCGAAAAGAAGTCGTTAAGCTGCGTTGCTGTGAGGGGGGACACATTAGCCTTATTTTGATTTTGATTGTTCCCAGGATTCAATTCACTTCCAAGAATATTCCATAATTTTTTGTTGTTACCATGGGCTTTCTCAACTCGTTTATTTAACGCAATTTCTTTGGCTTTATTTATTACATTGCTAGCCTTGTTTTCCAACCGCTTGTATTTTAAGAAATTTTCATTATTTGGACTCTTCCGATAGGTGTTGTATGCAATTCTTTTTAACTTTATGATATTAAGGACATCACTATTTATCCAATCATTGCTTCTTGAGCGAATTTTTTTATAAGTGATTGAAAGTGTTTTTGCATTACAAATGATTTCTTCAAGTTCAATTTTCCGTGATTTCAGCATTAAAATATGAAACTTGTCACGGACTAAATTTGCAAATCTATTTTTATTTAGCACAGGTATTTGAAAAACTTTCATTGGAGTTTTAGGAATGAGAGCACCTGTAATAGTGATATTGTGAACCCTGTGGTCCAAATCAGGCACGTCATAAAAAGCAATAGCAAACTCATACCTACGAAGGTTAACCGAACTGACAACATGATCAATAAGCGTCGCAGAGTCATTTGTAACTCTAGTTGGTTGCTTCTCATTATGTAAAGTCGCATTGCTCATTTTTAGCGTCTCCAGATAGTTTCTGGTTAGATTATCATTATGTTTAAGTACATCAATATTATTATCACCAATCATGATAATATTTTTATATTTATGGTAGATTTCATCAATATACTCGAGGTAATCCAAGCTATCTTGAAAAGGAGCTCTGTAATGAGTACCAAGTCTTAGAGGAGTGCTACAAACTATTAGTTCGACAATGATCATGTTATATTGTTTTTCGTTCACTAGGGTTTTGAAATTGATACCGTTCCTTATGTAAATCACTGTTCCACCTCCAACTGAATCTCGACAATTGAACACTGCAGAGTACCCTGAGATGTTATAAAAAACTGCTTCATATTCATAAAGCCAGGTTTCGCCTAAAATAATGATGTCAGAATCATTCAGAACTGTAGCTGTTACTTCCAATTCGTGAAATTTATTTCTAATACTTCTAATATTTGCATAAAATATTTTCAGAGATTGCAGTGGCATCTGATTTACGAGGAATAGTTAGTTTTCCTAATCAAGAATTGTACAGCTTTTATATATTCTGGGCAATTTTTACTATCTGCCCTATGATTAGGGTTGTTTTGATTCTTCGCGGCACAATTTACACATTTATGTATTTCAGAGGTACAATCCTGAGTTTTATGATCGCCACTGCACCTGGCACAAACATCACTTGACCTAGTACAATATTTTGACGGGTGCTCGTATTTCTGCCATTTGAAACACCTTCTGACGTTGAGGTCTTCCTTACAAAAGTAACTACCAAAGTCTACGTTAACATACCTGTTAACTAATTTATGATATGTATCCCCCGGGGCCTCAATGAACGCAATGTACTTGCCATTTTTGTAGCTTTTTTTATAATATTAGACACGAATTTTTGGATCCGAACCCATATCATAATTCAAAGATGAAATTTGAAAATTCAGCTCTTCCTCCGAGTATTGTTTTTCTAAACCAAACAAAACTAAAATTGGAAGCCGCTGTTTTGTATTTTCAGCCGTATACTTTTGTCAAAGTTTCATGTTTAGGCTATCTAAAAGTGTTTTATTGTTAGCCTCGTTGTTCGTTTTTACCAACACGCTCCCGTTTTTTAGCGGCTTATTAAAAACAATAGGTGTTTTTATTTGCGCAGGACTTATTGCTTGCTTTATTTCACTTATGGTTAGTGAGCTATCCTGCAAAGCTTTAGGCCTTACAACTATACCCACATTATAAACTTTTTTATTCTGCTCACAGGGGGCAGACTGAACAACACTTGCGTAAGACGATCTGTTCTGTGGAGGATTGTTGTTTAATTTTGAAATCCCTAATTCAACTTTTCTAAGGATGTCAGTAGTGAAATCCTTAGTACTTGGCTGCACCTTTGAAAAAATATCAATTTTATCCCTGATTTGAGATGTCATATCCATGAGTTCCACAAGTGGAGACTCATATTTCTTGAATTTTGTGAACTTTGCCTTACAAGGATCGCAAAACCAGAAAATATTCCTCTTGGTTTTTGTTTTATGGAGGAACTCATATTCTTGATCAGGGATCCTTGCACACCTGATGTGATACCATCCGTCACACACGCCCTCACATTGTACGGCTTTATCACCATCCACCACCCTAACTTTGCATTTCATGCAATCGTCTGGGTGGTCGATCTGGTTGGAAGGCATTCTTAGTCCAAAGAATCTACTCGGTGTGCAAGCCGTATCGATATTTTTAACCGAACAAAGAACCCAAAATACAAACCAATAGCCCGATATAACGGTGTCGCTGCAAAAATTTGTTACCACCAATAAGGAAGCCGAAGAAGTACTTACTGTGTGTCAAATTATAAAAATTTAATTTCACTATATACACAGCACTCAAAAGATAATTTAACACCAGTTTTTGTTTTTCAAATTCAAAAAAACGCGCAGAAATAATCAATTTCAAACAGCTGACCTACTACACCACACCAGTTTATTCAAAATATATATATATATATATATATATATATATATATATATATATATATATATATATATATATATATCTATATATATATATATATATATATATATATATATATATATATATATATATATATATATATATATATATATATATATATATATATATATATATATATATATATGTATATACATATATATACATGTATATATATATATCAGTGATGTCACCGCCGAAAGATATTTCTGAAGTAGATATGGGGAAAAATATGTAGTAAATTAGGGCCTTTTGTAGTAAAATTTCAAAATCAGTTTCCTTTAAGGGGTTACATCACAGTAGAAATTTCAGAAAATTGATTTTCTTTTTATTGGCTTAAAAAATTCTTTGAAACCTTTAGAATAAGAGGCATACCTGCTGGAAATCGTTTCCAAAGAAATTTCGAGCGCTTTTTCGACTCTTCCCGACTGCTCGAAAATGATTACCTGCAATAGATACGACACCTGCTCATTGGGTACAGCTTTATGTCTTATCATACGATTTTCAACTTCTCTAATACACTAATATAAGTCGTTAGAAACATTTTCAAGCATGGTGAACACAAAGTTCAGTAGTACAGTGTCCTTTAATGTTGAGAGAAGACGTAAATTTTGCGTGGAAGTTATTCGAATTAAAATTTTTTTGCAGTGCTAATTTCTCACACGTTATTTGTAGCTTTTACATTTATGTGAGTTACAATGAGTGAAAAGAAAGTGTATGTAAGCCCTAAAAGCTCAAAAATATCGTATAAGACGCGGCGACGGACCAACGTGACGAAACGACGACCGTTGAACAGATATGAGGCGGAGGAAGATTCGGCCGGTGTCAGCGATTCGGCAAAAAATTGAAAGTGGATTTGGTTATTGATTGAAGGTAAAAAAATTAAATGATCTAAATTTTTTATTTTATCATACTTGAAACACGAGTCAAAACTTTAAACGCGTTTAACTGGAAACACGTTTCTTCAAATCGGCACGCAGCATAACTCAAACAATTTTCTATTTTTTCACTCCAAATTAATATCACATCTTTAAAACAACATTCCGCATAGAAATATGTAGCCGATTTTCAATAAGTAAATATCTCAATTTTTTAGCTACAAATAAGTGCCGGTTTTTTTGAAGGAAAACGCACTTATTTTTTCAAATGCTCGCCAATTTTACAAAAATAAATATTTTCAAAATCCCCTACGTATTTCTCTAGCTATACAAATGTTCTTTAAGAAAATTTTTTTTATTTTGTTCCAGATTAATGTTTGGTGCACTTCTACTGCGTGCCGCGGAGCCCCTCCAAAAAAAAACGGGCGTATTTGAATATTTGTGCAATATTTTTTGTGCAGTTAAAACATGTCCAAATAATACCTGCACACCAAATAATTGTTTATATTATTATAATTCATTATATTATTAACTTGTGTTCTACCCATATCTAAATTGCCTCCCGAAATTTTCAAACAAATTTAATGTACAAATTATATGCTCCTATGCATCATCTTCTTACTTACGCCATTGACCTCCGACAGTCCTCGCGCCATCTTGAAAAACTAAAATCCGGTAGCTGTCAAAGTGTCGCGTTCATAGACGCCAAATCGCGGACTCAATCGGTAAATCGGCAATAATTCTTTACTAAGCGTGTTAGTTATTCTTGAAACTTCTCGGATTTCGTTAAGAACCTTACAGCAAGTGCTATGGTGAAAAGTTTTTTGTGAATTAATATTTCAAAAGCGGGAAAATGCTAGTTTTTCTAGCGATGTCCTATTGCTCAGTTATCTCTGCCGTTTTTTAATAGCTTTAATCAATGTCGCGTCTATTTCTAATACTCTGATGCTTTTGCATACTTTTCTTAGCCACGTATAATAGTTCTTTTTGCAAAAAGCCTCTTTTTAATAGTTGTTTCATATCGATTTCTCTTGCGTGTCGGTAATTTGTTTACGTTTGCTTTACGTGGCTAGCAAAATTTGACACCAACCGGATTTTTCGCTCCCATGTAGTGATAGAGTGAAAGGCAAGGGGGAAGACACAAACTCGCGACACACATCTACAGGCATTTACAGTGTTTCTGCTACTCTTAATATCTTTATACTCAAAGGTGTTTCTGCTATTCTTAATATCTTTATCATAGAGATAAAATAGTAGAGTTGCCCATGTGATACAACTGCTTTGCATCTACCCCTGCGACTTTTGCCAAACGTCTCATCTAGCAACTTGACAAGAGATTTTCCACGTGGTGATCATATGACGTATGATTCCAAATGAGATAGATGTGCAAGAGGCAGACAAAATATCGCATACCCCTTAGCTCTTGGTTACGTCCCCTCCAATACATTTCAAATGTGAAGGGCCAATAGAGGTATAAGACTTTAGAGTGGCGGTATCCGTGTAAACGCCTGTAGGTGTGTGTCTCGAGCATTCTTCTCCCCCTCGCCTTCACCTCTCAAGCTTTACGGAGTGCTGTCAAGTACCCAGGAGTCAATGTCGAATCGCACACACAAACAAACCAAACAATTCTCAAGTATGCTATTGATTTTGAGATGAAATTAGCTTGAACAAGCTGTGTTTTCAAACCAAATTTAGTGACGCGAGTGCTGAGAAGTGTAGAAAGTCATTAAAAGTACAAGATACGGTTAAAAGTGGCATTGACACCTTCAGTTTCTATCAAAACACCGGCAACGAAATGTGAAGTGAAGTGTTGTTCAAAAAATACGGGCTCCTGCCTGCCTGGGTGAACTTTCTACAGGTAAGTACTTACCATTTACCTTATGGTAAAGTCTGTCATCCAAATTAAGTAGATTTGAGTACTTGGCGTGGCTGAAAACCAGTAATTTTAGTGCAATTGTGTGACGCCGACTCAAGTGCTCGTCTGCTGGCCCACGTATCTGACACCTGGGTACCTGACAGTTTCTCTTGGATTCCAAAATGGCGGAAATGCCAATGAAGTAGGCTTAGAAGCTCATTCACAGGGGCAACTGATTTTAGTTTGAAGAATTCAAAAAAAATGTCGGTCGACCTAAATAAAATTCGAACAGAAAAAAATCTACGATTATTAGCGTACATTTACAAGGAAAAATTATAATTTTTGGAAAAATTTGTGCTGTTTACTATTATAACATATGCTAAAATAAGAAACTTATTAAAATGCCATGGCTTCGACTATCATAAATGCAGGTTAATTTTAGAAGAATGAATTCATGCAAATAAAAAGGGCTTAAAAAAATCTGCGTTTTGCCTTAATTCCACCGAAGCCGGTCCCAAGCCCGGTTAAAAAGGAAGCGGGAGGTAGTAGAAAATTTGGCACCTCATTTGCATACAAAAGTTCAGATTTATCATTGTAAGCAACCGTAATGAAATGATAATAATTTTCTCATTAACCTGCGCACAGTGGTTAAATAGCGTTAATGCAATCAATGAAAATGTTGCAAGATAATAATATATAGTTCTTCAACAATTCAACAATAAAATTCGTTTCGTTCTACTTTTTAGAAGCAAATATTTTAATTTAATGACTAATTTTTACATGAGGAGCCATAGATTTCAATTTATTGAAAAAGATTAATACTGAAGAACAATGACCGGCCACAATATAGAGTGCAGATTACCTTTAAATTTTAAATATACGCATATTGTTCCTTGAATTTTAATATTTTCCTACTTATTCAAATATGCGCGCCAAGTTACTGCCCCCAAAACGAGCAACTGATCTACACCCCGAAAGATATTTCGTTGTATTGAAATAATTTGTGGATATGGGTGACCTCGAGACAGAATGTTTCTTTATCACCACTCTTAATGTCTTATACCTCTATGGAAGGGCCACTCCATTGTCTACTACCTCCATTATCTTTATCAGTGAGATAGTAGAAATGGAGTGGACATGCCCATAAGAATTACATTGAAGGGGATGGTAGTAATTTTTTGTCTACTCATTGTCAAATCGGGTCAAATCCAAGTAGTTCCCCTCCAATTTGACAATGAGAGCGAAATGGCGTAAAGGCAGCTTTAACATGCTTTGTGCGAGAGAGGTTTGTAGGGGCTAATGGTGGAAAGTTATCCCGTCCGTGTCCAGGGGCTGATCTTTATACTCAAAGGGTAAATCCATAGATATAAGAAGAATGGATACGAAATGGGCCGAGAGAAATGAAGCAATTTTTGAACTCTGGTCGCAATGTGTTCCTGTAAAACAACAACAAATTTCATGTAGAAAAGTTGATGTATTTGGAAATTTGTGTCCATGTATTAGTTTCCCCGTTATCCCAACCACCCCGTAGATTGGATGGATTGAAATGAATGTTTACATAGAGAGTCTACAGCGCTGAGGGGTGTAGAAAAGTTGATGTATTTGGAAATTTGTGTCCATGTATTAGTTTCCCCGTTATCCCAACCACCCCGTAGATTGGATGGATTGAAATGAATGTTTACATAGAGAGTCTACAGCGCTGAGGGGTGGTGCGTGCGGCATTGAGGGGAAAGCTGTTTTACAGAGAGTAAAATTACCTGTGTAGTAAAATTGCTTTCATTCACGTACAGGTTCATACATTGTGATTGCGTGTCCATTCTTTATATGGCTATTGGTAAATCAATAGCCCTAACCAAAGATGAGTCTGCGACCGTAATTGTCTGTCAAAACCGACCGGTTTCAGAGCAAACAAGGCACTTTTTGAAATACGCAAACAGGAGTGAACATAAGTGCCCATACAGCGCATAAGCGAACGTATGTCAAGTCGTATCTCATCACCACTTTACGTACGGATAGCTCATAGCAAAAGGTTGCTTAAGGTTAGTACGCTGCCGAGCCTGAATTCCTGTCCCCCTTTAAAATGCATGGGAAAAGAGTGACGGAATTCCGGACCTGAATTTTTTTTCAGGTCACTTGAGAAAATCGGTACGCTGCCCGTCCTGAAACGTTGCCTGAAAAGTGTCAGAATTTCAGTGTTGCTCTTCGCTCGTAGGTGGCTCTGCAGCACAAGTGGAGAGTTTTTTCAGGCACGAGGTGCCTGAATTAAATGGTCTGCTATTTATTTGGTCACGGAAAGCAATGCCTTCTAGAAGTACGGGCCGTCAGGCTACGTAATCGTTGTCGATGTGACGTCATGGCGTCAAACCATTTTACATTTCCACGAGGCAGTGCCGACACACACCGAGATTTCACATGCGGTTTTTTAGCTAAAATACGAATAAAACGTTAGTTTTTTGTGCGTGGACGCGTTATAATAATAATATTTAGCCATAACTTTCATTTTGTATCGACCAATTGTATCGCGATAATAAATCGACACGGAACATCACATAACCTAACAACACCTGATAAACATTTCGTCGCGAATTTTTCTAATTATGCCGCACGCACCGCATTAATATGTGTTTTAGCTGTTCACTAGCACTGTTTCGCATGTTACCACTTAGTTTTCATTAAACTCACTTTAGCATAACCCGTACAATTAACATTTTCCCGCGGACGTCCCTTAAGACTACGTGTGTTTTTCGCGACATTTGGTCGGATGCTCTGACGTCATCATTCTGCATTACGGCCCGTACATATAGAAGGCATTGCGGAAAGCAATCATTTTGGCCATTTTGACCGCGCGTCAAATTTGAATTTTGTTTGAAAATTTGAAATTTGTTGTACGTCGGAACTTTCTGTCTTCTAATTTTATGCGTAGAATAGTTCGTGCAGAACTTGAAGCAATGATTTTAAAGCACATTTGGTTTTTTTGGCAGATACGTTTGCTAGGAAGCACTTTAGTTAGCTGGTTGGTTAATTGAATTAGTGCGACGTTATAAAAGATCTGTTCGCGTACTTCAGCAAACTGCAGCAGTAACATAATTTGGCAGCTGGCTTCTTTTTGCTGCAAAATTTGGCTTGAAGCAATTATGCGAATCTATTTGAATATATTATAATAGATTCAGGTACGCGAACAGACCTAAAGTTTTCAACACCGCATGTGTACGCGATATGAAATGCATGGATGGAAATTATGTATTCGTGTGAAGGAAATATTTATCAAATCAACAATTATTAAATAGATTGCATAATTGTTTTACTTCGAAAAACTACGCCTATTTTCATTCAGTCTAATTGAATTTAAAGTGAAAGTAGTTTTTAAGATTTGCTACTAGAACTTGGTTTCTTTCATAAACTTTGGTTTGGTTCATAATATAGTAGTATGATGAGGCAGCAAACCTGAATGAATTTAAAATTGAAGAGCTGAAAGAAGCATTGATGGAATAGTAACATAGTATTTCACATACAGTTGGTAGATTGTAAAGGTTATTTTCAAAGAAAGCTAATTTGTAAAACCCAAGCCGCCGAAGTTGAAAGCAATTAACTGTCACTTTGTAATATTCTACACTTCTCTACACGAAAATTTTTCCGTGTAGAAATAAATAGCACTACCGAGTGTCCGGAATTCAGGCTCGCCAGCGTACTAACCTTTAAGGAGCATGCCACTTTTCTCGCTATTCGGAAAGTTATGTTTGGATGCAACATATGCTTTGCGTGGTTTACCTCGGCGCATGTGCACGTGTACGGAAACCGACTCATCTTTGGTTGGACCTAATGCCTCTTATGTTGAAAATACATATTGGCCGAGCCCAGGCGAGCCGAGTGTGTGATGTGCCAAATAGATATTGGCCGAGCCCAGGTGAACCAAGTGTGTGGGCGGTCCAGACGAGCGACTTTGACAGGTGTCACAGGCGCTCGTACCACATCCGATCGGAATGGATGTTGAGCACGAGCCACATGTTGGCGGCCTCGTCTGACTTCGGCTCGCCTGGCCTCGGCCAATGTGCAGGTTTACAGCGGTCGGACCAAAAGTGACCTGACCTAAAGCGCGGACTAAATGAACTTAGTCCTCAGGTGTTTATACCAACCTGACCTAAAATTTGCTTAGGTGGAATTTAGTCCTCGTTCGTTTATGACAGCTGTCATTTAGTTTAATTTTCCTTCATGCACTGTATTTATCGTTTCATTTGTCTCTCAAACATGTTTATTCCAATGATTTTCTGTCAAAGGGGAATGTTATGAGCTTATTTTCAACATACATACATTATTAATAGTCGCGCAAAAATCAATGTTTAGGTCACGTGTGTTTACAACGATTATAGTCCACGACCTATATTTAGGTCAGGTCGCTTGAAATCGTGGACCGACCTAAATTTAGGTCGGTCCACGAGTGTATACAGCACGTGGACTAAAAAATTTAGGTGGAATTTGGTGTTTAGTCCGCGGACTAAACGTCCGCTGTATACGATACTAATATCTATTTGCTACATGAGCGGTCCAGACGAGCGACTTTGACAGGTGTCACAGGCGCTCGTGCCACATCCGATCGGGGGTGTGTTCAATGTGCATGCTATAGCTGCTCCAAAAGCATAGCATAGCATCACTTTAGCAAGTGTCAAAATTCGCAGTAGCTAGGTGAAGCAGCTATGGATATTGGACAGCCAAGAGCTGCTACGAAGGTCAGCCTTTACACAGGAAATTCAAAAATCATTTTGTTTCAATTTTTTTATTGTAATTTTTGCATTTTCGTGGATCAGTTCAATACTTCCATTGTACTTTGGAAACTGTATGAAATTTAAGAGTTTTCAACATACAGCTGCACAATCCATTAAAATTTTCCTAACATAATTAAAATGTATCACTTATTTCCGGCTTTTGACGCCATATATGAGAAAAAAAGCAAAAAATAATGCTTGAAAATTTGATAATACAGGAATCAGTGCACCCGGCCTTTTAGGCTTCATGATCGCCTTCTAAAAACTCAAGATGAGCTGCGCTGTGTACAAGCCGACTTAAAACTCGAGCTGAGTTTAAGTGTTTAAAAGCCCGTATGTAATTTATGTTGTCACTATTTTCAAATTTATTCCTCATCTCCTGTGTCACAAAAGCGCAAAAACTTCTTTTCATTCCAATTTCCAATTGAAAATGACGTTTAAACTGCATGTCAGCTGTGTACGCACGGCCATTTTGCCTTAGCTACTTTCTAGCTATCCTCCAGACCACAGCGTAATGAGTAGTTCCTAACCAGCGTACCAACTCCGTATATGTATACGGCCCAAAAATCCAGTGATCTAACCTGAGACTGTATTGTTGGTCAGCCTGGAAAGTTGGAAAAAATCGCATGGAGCAGAAAGAGATGCAATATACAATTCGGCAACTACATACTCAAGTTAGATTTTTCGCTGCTCACATACGGCCCACTCTCGCAAAATATACCAACATAATCTCAGGCTGCTTTGACAGATAATGCATTGCGTAAATAGAGGCGCAATTTCAAGGTCAAAGCGTTTTTTTGGGAAGGTGGAATAAGTTGGTACGCTGTTTGTTATTACGCTGTGTCCAGACTACGAGCAGCGAATAGCTGCTCCCTTAGCACCTATTCCGGAATCTTGGACAGCCCGAGTGTCAAATAGCAAGCATCAGAAAGTAGCTATTTCGTGACATTGGACAGCCAGAGCTGCTAAATTAGCAGCTATAGCATGCACATTGAACACATCCCGGAATGGATGTTGAGCACGAGCCAAGGCGATTTGTGACGAGCTGTCAAATGCCGTCCACATGTTGGCGGCCTCGTCTGACTTCGGCTCGCCTGGCCTCGGCCAATATCTATTTGCTACATAATGTAGCAAATAGATATTGGCCGAGGCCAGGCGAGCCGAGTGTGTGGGCGGTCCAGACGAGCGACTTTGACAGGTGTCACAAGCGCTCGTGCCACATCCGATCGGAATGGATGTTGAGCACGAGCCAAGGCGATTCGAGACGAGCTGTCAAATGCCGTCCACATGTTGGCGGCCTCGTCTGACTTCGGCTCGCCTGGTCTCGGCCAATATCTATTTGGCACATTATGTAGCAAATAGATATTGGCCGAGGCCAGGCGAGCCGAAGTCAGACGAGGCCGCCAACATGTGGACGGCATTTGACAGCTCGTCAGGAATCGCCTTGGCTCGTGCTCAACATCCATTCCGATCGGATGTGGCACGAGCGCCTGTGACACCTATCAAAGTCGCTCGTCTGGACCGCCCACACACTCGGCTCGCCTGGGCTCGGCCAATATCTATTTGCTACATTATGTGGAAAATAGATATTGGCCGAGCCCAGGCGAGCCGAGTGTGTGGGCGGTCCAGACGAGCGACTTTGACAGGTGTCACAGGCGCTCGTGCCACATCCGATCGGAATGGATGTTGAGCACAGTGAGATAGTAGAAATGGAGTGGACATGCCCATAAGATTTACATTGAAGGGGATGGTAGTTATTTTTTCGCTACTCATTGTCAAATCGAGTCAAATCCAAGTAGTTCCCCTCCAATTTGACAATGAGGTTGAAATAGCGTAAAGGCAGCTTTAACAGGCTTTGTGCACGAGAGGATTGAAGGGGCTAATAAGCCGTTCACACTACACTCTAAATCAAGTAGATTTAGAAGCTGTCAAAATTAATCAGGTAAGCGTTCACACTACCCGAAGTGATTTAGAATGAGGAGATTTAGAGAAAGAAATGTCATTCGAATTTATGTGTACAATCTTTTTTGCGTGAAAGTTGTTGAAAATGGTACAGGAACATGCAAGAACATTTTCTTTTCACTTTGTACAACTCACATTTTCCTTTTTTATTCAATTTTTGCTATTTTAGGACGAAATTCGAATGACATTTCATTCAAATCTACTCTCGCTCTCACGGATGGAATTCGCCGCGCTCTGAGAAAAATTCGCCAGGGACAAAATTCACAATAGTACCTGATTTGTACTTGATTAACTCTAAATCTACTTGATTAACTTTGTCAGAAGCCGAAAAAAATGTATGGGTAATCAGGTAGAAGTACTGTATACAGCGGACGTATAGTCCGCGGACTAAACACCAAATTCCACCTAAATTTTTTAGTCCACGTGCTGTATACACTCGTGGACCGACCTAAATTAAGATCGGTCCACGATTTCAAGCGACCTGACCTAAATATAGGTCGTGGACTATAATCGTTGTAAACACACGCGACCTAAACATAGATTTTTGCGCAACTATTAATAATGTATGTATGTTGAATATAAGCTCATAACATTCCCCTTTGACACAAAATCATTGAAATAAACATGTTTGAGCGACAAATGAAACGATAAAAACAGTGCATGAAGGAAAATTAAACTAAATGACAGCTGTCATATACGAACGAGGACTAAATTCCACCTAAGCAAATTTTAGGTCGGGTTCGTTGTAAACATCCAAGGACTAAGTTCATTTAGTCCGCTCTTTAGGTCAGGTCACTTTTGGTCCGACCGGTGTAAACCGGTACAGATTTAAGTTGATTTAGCTGTAAAGCGATCAGCTGATCGAAATCGCCTGATTTAGAGTGTAGTGTGAACGGCATATAATGGTGGAAAGTTATACCGTCCGTGTCCAGGGGCTGGTTCAGCACGAGCCAAGGCGATTCGTGACGAGCTGTCAAATGCCGTCCACATATTGGCGGCCTCGTCTGACTTCCGTTCGCCTGGCCTCGGGCAATATCTATTTGCCATATTATGTGGAAAATAGATATTGGCCGAACCCAGCCGAGCCGAGTGTGTGGGCGGTGCAGACGAGCGACTTTGACAGGTGTCACAGGCGCTCGTGCCACATCCGATCGGAATGGATGTTGAGCACAGTGAGATAGTAGAAATGGAGTGGAAATGCCCATAAGATTTACATTGAAGGGGATGGTAGTTATTTTTTCGCTACTCATTGTCAAATCGAGTTAAATCCAAGTAGTTCCCCTCCAATTTGACAATGAAGTCGAAATAGCGTAAAGGCAGCTTTAACATGCTTTGTGCACGAGAGGATTGAAGGGGCTAATGGTGGAAAGTTATACCGTCCGTGTCCAGGGGCTGGTTTAGCACGAGCCAAGGCGATTCGTGACGAGCTGTCAAATGCCGTCCACATGTTGGCGGCCTCGTCTGACTTCCGCTCGCCTGGCCTCGGCCAATATCTATTTGCTACATAATGTAGCAAATAGATATTGGCCGAGGCCAGGCGAGCCGAAGTCAGACGAGGCCGCCAACATGTGGACGGCATTTGACAGCTCGTCACGAATCGCCTTGGCTCGTGCTCAACATCCATTCCGATCGGATGTGGCACGAGCGCCTGTGACACCTGTCAAAGTCGCTCGTCTGGACCGCCCACACACTCGGCTCGCCTGGGCTCGGCCAATATCTATTTGGCACATTATGTAGCAAATAGATATTGGCCGAGGCCAGGCGAGCCGAAGTCAGACGAGGGCGCCAACATGTGGACGGCATTTGACAGCTCGTCACGAATCGCCTTGGCTCGTGCTCAACATCCATTCCGATCGGATGTGGCACGAGCGCCTGTGACACCTGTCAAAGTCGCTCGTCTGGACCGCCCACATACTCGGCTCGCCTGGACTCGGCCAATATCTATTTTCCACATAATAGTGCGGTTTACAGCAGGCGGACCAAAAGTGACCTAACCTAAAGCGCGGACTAAATGAACTTAGTCCTCAGGTATATATACCGATCTGACCTAAAATTTGCTTAGGTGGAATTTAGTCCTCGTTCGTATATGACAGCTGTCATTTAGTTTAATTTTCCTTCATGCACTGTATTTATCGTTTCATTTGTCTCTCAAACATGTTTATTGCAACGATTTTGTTTCAAAGAGGAATGTTATGAGCTTATATTCATCATACATACATTATTAATAGTCCCGCAAAAATCAATGTTTAGGTCGCGTGTGTTTACAGCGATATAGTCCACGACCTATATTTAGGTCAGGTCGCTTGAAATCGTGGACCGACCTAAATTTAGGTCGGTCCGCGAGTGTATACACCACGTGGACTAAAAAATTTAGGTGGAATTTGGTGTTTAGTCCGCGGACTAAACGTTCGCTGTATACGATACTAATGTAGCAAATAGATATTGGCCGAGGCCAGGCGAGCGGAAGTCAGACGAGGCCGCCAACATGTGGACGGCATTTGACAGCTCGTCACGAATCGCCTTGGCTCGTGCTAAACCAGCCCCTGGACACGGACGGTATAACTTTCCACCATTAGCCCCTTCAATCCTCTCGTGCACAAAGCATGTTAAAGCTGCCTTTACGCTATTTCGACCTCATTGTCAAATTGGAGGGGAACTACTTGGATTTGACTCGATTTGACAATGAGTAGCGAAAAAATAATTACCATCCCCTTCAATGTAAATCTTATGGGCATTTCCACTCCATTTCTACTATCTCACTGTGCTCAACATCCATTCCGATCGGATGTGGCACGAGCGCCTGTGACACCTGTCAAAGTCGCTCGTCTGCACCGCCCACACACTCGGCTCGGCTGGGTTCGGCCAATATATATTTTCCACATAATATAGCAAATAGATATTGCCCGAGGCCAGGCGAGCGGAAGTCAGACGAGGCCGCCAACATGTGGACGGCATTTGACAGCTCGTCACGAATCTCCTTGGCTCGTGCTGAACCAGCCCCTGGACACGGACGGTATAACTTTCCACCATTATATGCCGTTCACACTACACTCTAAATCAGGCGATTTCGATCAGCTGATCGCTTTAGAGCTAAATCAACTTAAATCTGTTCCGGTTTACACCGGTCGGACCAAAAGTGACCTGACCTAAAGAGCGGACTAAATGAACTTAGTCCTCGGATGTTTACAACGAACTCGACCTAAAATTTTCTTAGGTGGAATTTAGTCCTCGTTCGTATATGACAGCTGTCATTTAGTTTAATTTTCCTTCATGCACTGTTTTTATCGTTTCATTTGTCGCTCAAACATGTTTATTTCAATGATTTTGTGTCAAAGGGGAATGTTATGAGCTTATATTCAACATACATACATTATTAATAGTTGCGCAAAAATCTATGTTTAGGTCGCGTGTGTTTACAACGATTATAGTCCACGACCTATATTTAGGTCAGGTCGCTTGAAATCGTGGACCGACCTAAATTTAGGTCGGTCCACGAGTGTATACAGCACGTGGACTAAAAAATTTAGGTGGAATTTGGTGTTTAGTCCGCGGACTAAACGTCCGCTGTAATTTTAATATATATATAAATAATGTCTATAGGTTCATATATATATATATTAAAATTTTAATATATATATAAATAATGTCTATATATTCATATATATATATATTAAAATTTTAATATATATATAAATAATGTCTATATATATATATATATATATATATATATATATATATATATATATATATATATATATATATATATATATATATATATATATATATATATATATATATATATATATATATATATATATATATATATATATACACATATATTAAAATTTTAATATATATATATATATACAATGTATACATACTTAATTTAATACAAATATAATATTGCAATATAATAATAATATTCCACAATAATAATATTCCACATTATGTGGAAAATACATATTGGCCGAGCCCAGGCGAACCAAGTGTGTGGGCGGTCCAGACGAGCGACTTTGACAGGTGTCACAGGCGCTCGTGCCACATCCGATCGGAATGGATGTTGAGCACGAGCCAAGGCGATTCGTGACGAGCTGTCAAATGCCGTCCACATGTTGGCGGCCTCGTCTGAATCCGGCTCGCCTGGCCTCGGCCAATATCTATTTGCTACATTATGTGCCAAATAGATATTGGCCGAGCCCAGGCGAGCCGAGTGTGTGGGCGGTCCAGACGAGCGACTTTGACAGGTGTCACAGGCGCTCGTGCCACATCCGATCGGAATGGATGTTGAGCACGAGCCAAGGCGATTCCTGACGAGCTGTCAAATGCCGTCCACATGTTGGCGGCCTCGTCTGACTTCGGCTCGCCTGGCCTCGGCCAATATCTATTTGCTACATAATGTGCCAAATAGATATTGGCCGAGCCCAGGCGAGCCGAGTGTGTGGGCGGTCCAGACGAGCGACTTTGACAGGTGTCACAGGCGCTCGTACCACATCCGATCGGAATGGATGTTGAGCATGAGCCAAGGCGATTCGAGACGCGCTGTCAAATGCCGTCCACATGTTGGCGGCCTCGTCTGACTTCGGCTCGCCTGGCCTCGGCCAATGTGCAGGTTTACAGCGGTCGGACCAAAAGTGACCTGACCTAAAGCGCGGACTAAACGTCCGCTGTATACGATACTAATATCTATTTGCTACATGAGCGGTCCAGACGAGCGACTTTGACAGGTGTCACAGGCGCTCGTGCCACATCCGATCGGGGGTGTGTTCAATGTGCATGCTATAGCTGCTCCAAAAGCATAGCATAGCATCACTTTAGCAAGTGTCAAAATTCGCAGTAGCTAGGTGAAGCAGCTATGGATATTGGACAGCCAAGAGCTGCTACGAAGGTCAGCCTTTACACAGGAAATTCAAAAATCATTTTGTTTCAATTTGTTTATTGTAATTTTTGCATTTTCGTGGATCAGTTCAATACTTCCATTGCACTTTGGAAACTGTATGAAATTTAAGAGTTTTCAACATACAGCTGCACAATCCATTAAAATTCTCCTAACATAATTAAAATGTATCACTTATTTCCGGCTTTTGACGCCATATATGAGAAAAAAAGCAAAAAATAATCCTTGAAAATTTGATAATACAGGAATCAGTGCACCCGGCCTTTTAGGCTTCATGATCGCCTTCTAAAAACTCAAGATGAGCTGCGCTGTGTACAAGCCGACTTAAAACTCGAGCTGAGTTTAAGTGTTTAAAAGCCCGTATGTAATTTATGTTGTCACTATTTTCAAATTTATTCCTCATCTCCTGTGTCACAAAAGCGCAAAAACTTCTTTTCATTCCAATTTCCAATTGAAAATGACGTTTAAACTGCATGTCAGCTGTGTACGCACGGCCATTTTGCCTTAGCTACTTTCTAGCTATCCTCCAGACCACAGCGTAATGAGTAGTTCCTAACCAGCGTACCAACTCCGTATATGTATACGGCCCAAAAATCCAGTGATCTAACCTGAGACTGTATTGTTGGTCAGCCTGGAAAGTTGGACAAAATCGCATGGAGCAGAAAGAGATGCAATATACAATTCGGCAACTACATACTCAAGTTAGATTTTTCGCTGCTCACATACGGCCCACTCTCGCAAAATATACCAACATAATCTCAGGCTGCTTTGACAGATAATGCATTGCGTAAATAGAGGCGCAATTTCAAGGTCAAAGCGTTTTTTTGGGAAAGTGGAATAAGTTGGTACGCTGTTTGTTATAACGCTGTGTCCAGACTACGAGCAGCGAATAGCTGCTACCTTAGCACCTATTCCGGAATCTTGGACAGTAGCTATTTCGTGACATTGGACAGCCAGAGCTGCTAAATTAGCAGCTATAGCATGCACATTGAACACATCCCGGAATGGATGTTGAGCACGAGCCAAGGCGATTTGTGACGAGCTGTCAAATGCCGTCCACATGTTGGCGGCCTCCTCTGACTTCGGCTCGCCTGGCCTCGGCCAATATCTATTTGCTACATAATGTAGCAAATAGATATTGGCCGAGGCCAGGCGAGCCGAGTGTGTGGGCGGTCCAGACGAGCGACTTTGACAGGTGTCACAAGCGCTCGTGCCACATCCGATCGGAATGGATGTTGAGCACGAGCCAAGGCGATTCGAGACGAGCTGTCAAATGCCGTCCACATGTTGGCGGCCTCGTCTGACTTCGGCTCGCCTGGTCTCGGCCAATATCTATTTGGCACATTATGTAGCAAATAGATATTGGCCGAGGCCAGGCGAGCCGAAGTCAGACGAGGCCGCCAACATGTGGACGGCATTTGACAGCTCGTCAGGAATCGCCTTGGCTCGTGCTCAACATCCATTCCGATCGGATGTGGCACGAGCGCCTGTGACACCTATCAAAGTCGCTCGTCTGGACCGCCCACACACTCGGCTCGCCTGGGCTCGGCCAATATCTATTTGCTACATTATGTGGAAAATAGATATTGGCCGAGCCCAGGCGAGCCGAGTGTGTGGGCGGTCCAGACGAGCGACTTTGACAGGTGTCACAGGCGCTCGTGCCACATCCGATCGGAATGGATGTTGAGCACAGTGAGATAGTAGAAATGGAGTGGACATGCCCATAAGATTTACATTGAAGGGGATGGTAGTTATTTTTTCGCTACTCATTGTCAAATCGAGTCAAATCCAAGTAGTTCCCCTCCAATTTGACAATGAGGTTGAAATAGCGTAAAGGCAGCTTTAACAGGCTTTGTGCACGAGAGGATTGAAGGGGCTAATAAGCCGTTCACACTACACTCTAAATCAAGTAGATTTAGAAGCTGTCAAAATTAATCAGGTAAGCGTTCACACTACCCGAAGTGATTTAGAATGAGGAGATTTAGAGAAAGAAATGTCATTCGAATTTATGTGTACAATCTTTTTTGCGTGAAAGTTGTTGAAAATGGTACAGGAACATGCAAGAACATTTTCTTTTCACTTTGTACAACTCACATTTTCCTTTTTTATTCAATTTTTGCTATTTTAGGACGAAATTCGAATGACATTTCATTCAAATCTACTCTCGCTCTCACGGATGGAATTCGCCGCGCTCTGAGAAAAATTCGCCAGGGACAAAATTCACAATAGTACCTGATTTGTACTTGATTAACTCTAAATCTACTTGATTAACTTTGTCAGAAGCCGAAAAAAATGTATGGGTAATCAGGTAGAAGTACTGTATACAGCGGACGTATAGTCCGCGGACTAAACACCAAATTCCACCTAAATTTTTTAGTCCACGTGCTGTATACACTCGTGGACCGACCTAAATTTAGGTCGGTCCACGATTTCAAGCGACCTGACCTAAATATAGGTCGTGGACTATAATCGTTGTAAACACACGCGACCTAAACATAGATTTTTGCGCAACTATTAATAATGTATGTATGTTGAATATAAGCTCATAACATTCCCCTTTGACACAAAATCATTGAAATAAACATGTTTGAGCGACAAATGAAACGATAAAAACAGTGCATGAAGGAAAATTAAACTAAATGACAGCTGTCATATACGAACGAGGACTAAATTCCACCTAAGCAAATTTTAGGTCGGGTTCGTTGTAAACATCCGAGGACTAAGTTCATTTAGTCCGCTCTTTAGGTCAGGTCACTTTTGGTCCGACCGGTGTAAACCGGTACAGATTTAAGTTGATTTAGCTGTAAAGCGATCAGCTGATCGAAATCGCCTGATTTAGAGTGTAGTGTGAACGGCATATAATGGTGGAAAGTTATACCGTCCGTGTCCAGGGGCTGGTTCAGCACGAGCCAAGGCGATTCGTGACGAGCTGTCAAATGCCGTCCACATGTTGGCGGCCTCGTCTGACTTCCGTTCGCCTGGCCTCGGGCAATATCTATTTGCCATATTATGTGGAAAATAGATATTGGCCGAACCCAGCCGACTGAGTGTGTGGGCGGTGCAGACGAGCGACTTTGACAGGTGTCACAGGCGCTCGTGCCACATCCGATCGGAATGGATGTTGAGCACAGTGAGATAGTAGAAATGGAGTGGAAATGCCCATAAGATTTACATTGAAGGGGATGGTAGTTATTTTTTCGCTACTCATTGTCAAATCGAGTTAAATCCAAGTAGTTCCCCTCCAATTTGACAATGAGGTCGAAATAGCGTAAAGGCAGCTTTAACATGCTTTGTGCACGAGAGGATTGAAGGGGCTAATGGTGGAAAGTTATACCGTCCGTGTCCAGGGGCTGGTTTAGCACGAGCCAAGGCGATTCGTGACGAGCTGTCAAATGCCGTCCACATGTTGGCGGCCTCGTCTGACTTCCGCTCGCCTGGCCTCGGCCAATATCTATTTGCTACATAATGTAGCAAATAGATATTGGCCGAGGCCAGGCGAGCCGAAGTCAGACGAGGCCGCCAACATGTGGACGGCATTTGACAGCTCGTCACGAATCGCCTTGGCTCGTGCTCAACATCCATTCCGATCGGATGTGGCACGAGCGCCTGTGACACCTGTCAAAGTCGCTCGTCTGGACCGCCCACACACTCGGCTCGCCTGGGCTCGGCCAATATCTATTTGGCACATTATGTAGCAAATAGATATTGGCCGAGGCCAGGCGAGCCGAAGTCAGACGAGGGCGCCAACATGTGGACGGCATTTGACAGCTCGTCACGAATCGCCTTGGCTCGTGCTCAACATCCATTCCGATCGGATGTGGCACGAGCGCCTGTGACACCTGTCAAAGTCGCTCGTCTGGACCGCCCACATACTCGGCTCGCCTGGACTCGGCCAATATCTATTTTCCACATAATAGTGCGGTTTACAGCAGGCGGACCAAAAGTGACCTAACCTAAAGCGCGGACTAAATGAACTTAGTCCTCAGGTATATATACCGATCTGACCTAAAATTTGCTTAGGTGGAATTTAGTCCTCGTTCGTATATGACAGCTGTCATTTAGTTTAATTTTCCTTCATGCACTGTATTTATCGTTTCATTTGTCTCTCAAACATGTTTATTGCAACGATTTTGTTTCAAAGAGGAATGTTATGAGCTTGTATTCATCATACATACATTATTAATAGTCCCGCAAAAATCAATGTTTAGGTCGCGTGTGTTTACAGCGATATAGTCCACGACCTATTTTTAGGTCAGGTCGCTTGAAATCGTGGACCGACCTAAATTTAGGTCGGTCCGCGAGTGTATACACAACGTGGACTAAAAAATTTAGGTGGAATTTGGTGTTTAGTCCGCGGACTAAACGTTCGCTGTATACGATACTAATGTAGCAAATAGATATTGGCCGAGGCCAGGCGAGCGGAAGTCAGACGAGGCCGCCAACATGTGGACGGCATTTGACAGCTCGTCACGAATCGCCTTGGCTCGTGCTAAACCAGCCCCTGGACACGGACGGTATAACTTTCCACCATTAGCCCCTTCAATCCTCTCGTGCACAAAGCATGTTAAAGCTGCCTTTACGCTATTTCGACCTCATTGTCAAATTGGAGGGGAACTACTTGGATTTGACTCGATTTGACAATGAGTAGCGAAAAAATAACTACCATCCCCTTCAATGTAAATCTTATGGGCATTTCCACTCCATTTCTACTATCTCACTGTGCTCAACATCCATTCCGATCGGATGTGGCACGAGCGCCTGTGACACCTGTCAAAGTCGCTCGTCTGCACCGCCCACACACTCGGCTCGGCTGGGTTCGGCCAATATCTATTTTCCACATAATATAGCAAATAGATATTGCCCGAGGCCAGGCGAGCGGAAGTCAGACGAGGCCGCCAATATGTGGACGGCATTTGACAGCTCGTCGCGAATCGCCTTGGCTCGTGCTGAACCAGCCCCTGGACACGGACGGTATAACTTTCCACCATTATATGCCGTTCACACTACACTCTAAATCAGGCGATTTCGATCAGCTGATCGCTTTAGAGCTAAATCAACTTAAATCTGTACCGGTTTACACCGGTCGGACCAAAAGTGACCTGACCTAAAGAGCGGACTAAATGAACTTAGTCCTCGGATGTTTACAACGAACTCGACCTAAAATTTGCTTAGGTGGAATTTAGTCCTCGTTCGTATATGACAGCTGTCATTTAGTTTAATTTTCCTTCATGCACTGATTTTATCGTTTCATTTGTCGCTCAAACATGTTTATTTCAATGATTTTGTGTCAAAGGGGAATGTTATGAGCTTATATTCAACATACATACATTATTAATAGTTGCGCAAAAATCTATGTTTAGGTCGCGTGTGTTTACAACGATTATAGTCCACGACCTATATTTAGGTCAGGTCGCTTGATCTCGTGGACCGACCTAAATTTAGGTCGGTCCACGAGTGTATACAGCACGTGGACTAAAAAATTTAGGTGGAATTTGGTGTTTAGTCCGCGGACTAAACGTCCGCTGTAATTTTAATATATATATAAATAATGTCTATATGTTCATATATATATATATTAAAATTTTTATATATATATAAATAATGTCTATATATTCATATATATAGATTAAAATTTTAATATATATGTAAATAATGTCTATATATCCATATATATATATATATATATATATATATATATATATATATATATATATATATATATATATATATATATATATATATATATATACATATATTAAAATTTTAATATATATATATATATATATATACAATGTATACATACTTAATTTAATACAAATATAATATTGCAATATAATAATAATATTCCACAATAATAATATTCCACATTATGTGGAAAATACATATTGGCCGAGCCCAGGCGAACCAAGTGTGTGGGCGGTCCAGACGAGCGACTTTGACAGGTGTCACAGGCGCTCGTGCCACATCCGATCGGAATGGATGTTGAGCACGAGCCAAGGCGATTCGTGACGAGCTGTCAAATGCCGTCCACATGTTGGCGGCCTCGTCTGAATCCGGCTCGCCTGGCCTCGGCCAATATCTATTTGCTACATTATGTGCCAAATAGATATTGGCCGAGCCCAGGCGAGCCGAGTGTGTGGGCGGTCCAAACGAGCGACTTTGACAGGTGTCACAGGCGCTCGTGCCACATCCGATCGGAATGGATGTTGAGCACGAGCCAAGGCGATTCCTGACGAGCTGTCAAATGCCGTCCACATGTTGGCGGCCTCGTCTGACTTCGGCTCGCCTGACCTCGGCCAATATCTATTTGCTACATAATGTGCCAAATAAATATTGGCCGAGCCCAGGCGAGCCGAGTGTGTGGGCGGTCCAGACGAGCGACTTTGACAGGTGTCACAGGCGCTCGTACCACATCCGATCGGAATGGATGTTGAGCACGAGCCAAGGCGATTCGAGACGCGCTGTCAAATGCCGTCCACATGTTGGCGGCCTCGTCTGACTTCGGCTCGCCTGGCCTCGGCCAATGTGCAGGTTTACAGCGGTCGGACCAAAAGTGACCTGACCTAAAGCGCGGACTAAACGTCCGCTGTATACGATACTAATATCTATTTGCTACATGAGCGGTCCAGACGAGCGACTTTGACAGGTGTCACAGGCGCTCGTGCCACATCCGATCGGGGGTGTGTTCAATGTGCATGCTATAGCTGCTCCAAAAGCATAGCATAGCATCACTTTAGCAAGTGTCAAAATTCGCAGTAGCTAGGTGAAGCAGCTATGGATATTGGACAGCCAAGAGCTGCTACGAAGGTCAGCCTTTACACAGGAAATTCAAAAATCATTTTGTTTCAATTTTTTTATTGTAATTTTTGCATTTTCGTGGATCAGTTCAATACTTCCATTGCACTTTGGAAACTGTATGAAATTTAAGAGTTTTCAACATACAGCTGCACAATCCATTAAAATTTTCCTAACATAATTAAAATGTATCACTTATTTCCGGCTTTTGACGCCATATATGAGAAAAAAAGCAAAAAATAATCCTTGAAAATTTGATAATACAGGAATCAGTGCACCCGGCCTTTTAGGCTTCATGATCGCCTTCTAAAAACTCAAGATGAGCTGCGCTGTGTACAAGCCGACTTAAAACTCGAGCTGAGTTTAAGTGTTTAAAAGCCCGTATGTAATTTATGTTGTCACTATTTTCAAATTTATTCCTCATCTCCTGTGTCACAAAAGCGCAAAAACTTCTTTTCATTCCAATTTCCAATTGAAAATGACGTTTAAACTGCATGTCAGCTGTGTACGCACGGCCATTTTGCCTTAGCTACTTTCTAGCTATCCTCCAGACCACAGCGTAATGAGTAGTTCCTAACCAGCGTACCAACTCCGTATATGTATACGGCCCAAAAATCCAGTGATCTAACCTGAGACTGTATTGTTGGTCAGCCTGGAAAGTTGGAAAAAATCGCATGGAGCAGAAAGAGATGCAATATACAATTCGGCAACTACATACTCAAGTTAGATTTTTCGCTGCTCACATACGGCCCACTCTCGCAAAATATACCAACATAATCTCAGGCTGCTTTGACAGATAATGCATTGCGTAAATAGAGGCGCAATTTCAAGGTCAAAGCGTTTTTTTGGGAAAGTGGAATAAGTTGGTACGCTGTTTGTTATAACGCTGTGTCCAGACTACGAGCAGCGAATAGCTGCTACCTTAGCACCTATTCCGGAATCTTGGACAGTAGCTATTTCGTGACATTGGACAGCCAGAGCTGCTAAATTAGCAGCTATAGCATGCACATTGAACACATCCCGGAATGGATGTTGAGCACGAGCCAAGGCGATTTGTGACGAGCTGTCAAATGCCGTCCACATGTTGGCGGCCTCGTCTGACTTCGGCTCGCCTGGCCTCGGCCAATATCTATTTGCTACATAATGTAGCAAATAGATATTGGCCGAGGCCAGGCGAGCCGAGTGTGTGGGCGGTCCAGACGAGCGACTTTGACAGGTGTCACAAGCGCTCGTGCCACATCCGATCGGAATGGATGTTGAGCACGAGCCAAGGCGATTCGAGACGAGCTGTCAAATGCCGTCCACATGTTGGCGGCCTCGTCTGACTTCGGCTCGCCTGGTCTCGGCCAATATCTATTTGGCACATTATGTAGCAAATAGATATTGGCCGAGGCCAGGCGAGCCGAAGTCAGACGAGGCCGCCAACATGTGGACGGCATTTGACAGCTCGTCAGGAATCGCCTTGGCTCGTGCTCAACATCCATTCCGATCGGATGTGGCACGAGCGCCTGTGACACCTATCAAAGTCGCTCGTCTGGACCGCCCACACACTCGGCTCGCCTGGGCTCGGCCAATATCTACCTGTATTGTGCCAAATAGATATTGGCCGAGCCCAGGCGAGATTTGGCGAGCCCGAGTGTGTGGACGGTCCAGACGAGCGACTTTGATAGGGCTCGCCGGCGCTCGTGCCACATCCGATCGGAATGGATTTTGAGCACGAGTCAAAGCGATTTCGGACGAGCTGTCAAATGCAGTCCACATGTTGGCGGTCTCGTCTGACTTCGGCTCGCCTGGCCTCGGCCAATATGTATTTCCCACATATGAAATTTAAGATATTGGCCGAGCCCAGGCGAGCCGAGTGTGTGGACGGTCCAGACAAGCGACTTTGACAGGTGTCAGAGGCGCTCGTGCCACATCCGATCGGAATGGATGTTGAGCACGAGCCAAGGCGATTCGTGACGAGCTGTCAAATGCCGTCCACATGTTGGCGGCCTCGTCTGACTTCGGCTCGCCTGGCCTCGGCCAATATCTATTTGCTACATTATGTAGCAAATAGATATTGGCCGAGGCCAGGCGAGCCGAAGTCAGACGAGGCCGCAAACGTGTGGACGGCATTTGACAGCTCGTTACGAATCGCCTTGGCTCGTGCTCAACATCCATTCCGATCGGATGTGGCACGAGCGCCTGTGACACCTGTCAAAGTCGCTCGTCTGGACCGCCCACACACTCGGCTCGCCTGGTCTCGGCTAATATCTTTTTGCTACATTAGTACGGGCCAAAAGAATGTGAGTGCGTTTATGCCGTAGCTAAATTAGTGAGCTCTGCTTATTTAGCAGCGGTATAAACCACTTTTAAATTAGCAGAGCTTGCTATTTTGGCTACGCTACTTTAGCGCTGCTAAAATTTAGCGCGGTTATAAGTGTGAAGGTAGCAGTGGTATAAACACTAGAACAGTCATAAATAGGATTTTTAATTTCGAGTAACATTCGCAATCTGGAAGCCTTGGTGCAAGGGTGTTTTTGTTCTTATATTGAGCTCCTTTCAGATATTACGCCATTTTTGCTTTGGTTAATAAGCTGTACGGTGTAAACGCTACTACTATAGCAGCGCCAGTTTGGCAGCGCTATTTTAGCTACGGCATAACCAGGGCCTGTGACGTGTAAACAGATAACATATCTGATCTAACCTGCTAGGCCCGTACGAATCTTGAGCTTTTTAATTTGAGTAAGGAAACTGGTTCAGGCGCGTTGCTATTTACGACAACAATGCGATAGTAAGTCCAAAGTCGTTGATTATTTGTGGTATTTGTGAAGAAAACGAAATCTTGCCATCGACAGTATCATCAAGCCATGTACCGTGATTAGTTGGGAGTATCTTGTAGTAGAAGAAATCTTAGTGGGAACTTGGTTAAGTCTGGAATCAAGATAACATACGTGATATAACTTAGCAAAATGATTCGGAGGAATTGGGAAGTCTTAGACACGCCAGAGGTATGAATACAAATCTTTCAATTTCAGAAACATGCAATTAAATGTGCAATAATTGTGATGAGAGTAATGTACCTACATAGTTTTTAGTTTTCATGAATCGAGTGAAGTTTTGGGACAGTAAGGAGACTTGTTCTTGCCAGGGCGTTTTACATTAATGTAGCAACTCTGTATTATGACGACCCAGAACGTAAATATTTTGAATTACAGCGTGAAAATATCTTCGATTGTACGCCTGTGAAATCAATCTGAATGATTTGCTTCAATTCCCAGCATAATAAACCGATTTACTAGAAGACGGCTATATCAAAATATTACCCGTGTTCCATTAGTACTATTTCGTACTCGCAAGTACTTTGGCTACGTCCAACTACTCGCAAGTACTTTGGCTGCGTCTAACTACTCGCGCTCTTGATTTCGTGTAGTGTATAAGTTATACCTTTTTTTGCAGTGAGGAGGCTATTTAGTTGTCAATAGGTGGCTTTGGATTTTTCAAGGCTATGTTGAATTTTTCGTAGTTAGGAATTTAGAAAAAGCCCTCATAATTACCGTGTTCAATTTTTACTAATTAGTGCTTCCAAGTAAATCACAAATGAAACGACATCTTCGTTCATACGAGCAAATTCTAATGTTTCAAATACATATTGGCCCGACATATTGGCCAAAAATCCACTCAGACGGAGTGAGCCCAATATCAGCAGCTCGCACAACGGGGGTGTACACATATTGGCCATAGCCTCTTTTGGTCTTGCTTGGGCCAATTGTATTTCCTACATAACCTGTCAAATTGTATGCAGCTTTCAAATCTAAAACAGCTGAAAACAAAGAGAGAAAATAACAAATATAAACTATCACAATCGATAGTAAAAATAAAATCAACTAACCGATAATTACTTCATTAAACTTTCTACACATTAGGTCCGTTCGCGTACTTTCAGTCACTGAATTTTCCTGAATCGTGTGATGGAGAGATTCATACAAAGTACGAAAACGCTCTCATTAGGTCTGTTCGCGTACCTGAATCTATTATAATATATTAAAAGTCGTTTTTGTACTCTTGCTGCAAGCCAAATTTTGCAGCTAAAAGAAGCCAGCTGCCAAATTCTGTTACTGCTGCAGTTTGCTGAAGTAAAGCCTGAATTACATTGGCATGCAGTGCAGTGCACTGAAATTTAGAACTCATGTAATTGCATGTGGAAATTCACATTAATTGCAGTGCAGTGCAGCGGACTGCACTGCATCGTTTAGGCTAATTTGTATCAAGATAGCGTATCGTAGTTTAAAGCATCTAATTGTAGATTAGATACAGAATTTCTGGCCTCTCCATCTAGGTAACTCAGCAGATATTGCATTTTTTGGACTGGCCCTAGATTATAATTGTTGTGTATGACTGTCTTGAATGAGTCGAAAATTCTCCATTCCTTGAAGTCACCATTGAACATGGTTATTGCTGGCAGTCTTGGCATGTTGCTTGGTGGCCAGGGATATTGATAGGTATTCATTGGTATCGCTTCGGTTGGAGCGTTGGAAACGAAACCCTGGATGTTAGGAGTCATAGTTGCAGGTGTTGTTATTACTCCAGTAGTTGATGGAGTTGACATTGTAGGTTTAGATAATCCTTCGATAGGGTTCGAAGGCAGGGTAAGAAGCTTCTGAGCTTCAGCGTATACACCTTTTGTTTTCTCGTATTGTTGTCTTGTCGCTTCGCACAGACGATTCTCAAAATATTTATGAGATGGATCAAGTGTGGATTCTAGATTGACGTGCTTCAATTTGAATCTTTCCCAGAGACTCTCAATATTTTCCAGTTTTTTCTCAAAGTAACCTGCATCCTTCCGAGATGCGCTGTCCTTTTTTAAATTCCTCTCCAAATTTTCCAGACACCCAGCTATAGGCTGTTGATCTTCTAGGAGTGAATTTATGTCCATTATTAAGAGTTTGGTGGATGAAAATGTATCTTTATACGACGGTAAGCTCCACGGAAAGCTCGTATGCTGCAGTCAGGAACAAATAGATTCAGAACCTGAGTGCCGCCAAATCCTTTACAATAATTTCCAATGATAGCAGCCAGGAACAAAAAATTCGGAACCTGAGTGCCATCAGAGTCCAGATAATCTCCTTTGTTGATAGTAAGAAACGATGCTCAGGATTAAAAACGCAGCAACCAGGGGAAAAAACGGACTTGTTGCAGTTATGAACAAAAGTAAGAACTTAAGTGCAAACAATGTCCGGCTCGACGGACCAATGTTTCGGCGCAGAATGGATTCTGTGTTGAAATCTAGTATTAGTATTTTTTTACGTTGATACACTTGAATTTCGAGTCATTGTAATAGTCATGTTCTAAAATTGAGTTTATTACTTTTCAACTGTAATTGAGCTAGTACAAAACAAGTGACATGTATTGCAGTCTTAAGCTAACCGTGTTCAAATAAAGACACTTGAATTAACCAACAGGTTATGGGCCCAGGCCACGTTGTACAAATAAAATAGTTCTCGATAATTGAAGTGCAAGCTAAGTGTTCAGTATTGCTGACTGCAAGGCAAAGTTCGCGAAATTGAACAAAGAAGTTTTTTCAATTATTGGCCTTTTGATTGAAGATGATCAGATATCGCATATTCGAGATCAAAGTTCAGCGGTTGGTGCATGGAACATACTGAAAAACTACCATGAAAATGCGACACTGAGTAATGAAATTCACTTAATGCGTGAGTTTTGTACTAATTTACTGATGATACAAAAAAAAAATAAACTTGCACCACTATCAATAAAATAAAACACACGTTTTCAACAAGACTTACAATTCACCGTTTATTGACTTTCGATAACGATTTCAGTGTGACTGGCGGTAAGCAACTACTCGCTAAAATCTGTTTTTCCTTATTTATGAATTTTAATGTTGTTGACGTTGCGTCTGCATTCTTTCGTGAGAATTGCATTCATCCGGCACATGTTTGCTGATTCATGTGAAAAAATGGACTTTGTGAGAATTTTGAAAATGTAACCGAAACGGAAATTATAGAAGTTCAGCAATAGTGCAATGTATGCAATTTGATATCGCTTAGCAACTTTTCTATGTTACATGTGTTTAGCGTATACATAACTTCTCCCCCTTTAGAGAAGAATTCTCCTGAATTCTATTGATTTTATGGACATTTTCGATTGAGAGCAATAACTTCTTTACTTTCGTATTTTTTCTAAATAAGATAACTACTACAATTGTAATCAGGATGAGCATACTAGTTATGACAAACCCAGCAATTGAATTAAAATTTTTGTAAAATTTCAACATTTTTATGTTTTTTATATTTTCAATCTTCGTTAATGCAATATTTTCAAAATTTACATTTTTTGTTCAATTGCAAGCTTGCTCTTCTGTGTAGAAAAATTTATCTGTGAATTCAACGTTACTGTTACCAAATGTTTCATTTAGGATTTGAATTGTACAATTATTTATTGATATCAAGTAATTTCCATTAAGTTTTATATTTCTGTCATCCCAAAAATTTATAACATCTTGGTTTTTCATGTTTTTGCATATTATCGTACTTTCATCGAGTTTCTTAATTTCTTGAAATCTATTTTCTTCAAATTTACAATTATTATGAGTAATACAGTTATCTAGTAGTTTTAATTCTTTTTCGTGTTGAATTTCTTTATCGTATTGATACCTAGTTTTATTTATTTCGACTATAAGTTGATCTTTTATTCTTAACTCCAAATATTCGGAGTTAGGTAAAGCTGTAATCAATTTCAGGTTAACGATTTTGTAACTAACTGGAATTTTTATTGCCAGAGTGAGTATGTCTTGCCCTTGTCTTGTGAGTCATGTCCGTACGTTCTTAAGTTTGTAAAAGTCCAATTTAGTCATTGTTATTTCCGTTGGAGTCAGTAGGCTAGAATGTACAATACCATGTTTAGCTAGAGCTACGCTATCTATGATTTGATCTAATTTTTCTCTGAGTATTTGAAGTTTGAAAAGTTTGTCCAATTTTAATTGTTGCAGGATAATTTGTCTTTCATTTGCAGTGACTTCCTTATATGTTTTACTAATTTGATTTCTGTCGGCTTCTATGATGTGTTTTAGTTTAGAAATGTTGTCAGTTATGCCAGAATTGATTTCAATTAGTTTGTTAATGGCTTTGATGGTGTTTTCTTCATTCTTTTCCATGGTCTTTATGTGCTCCGTTATTTCTTGTTTGTCGTTGTCATCCATAGTTCCAAACAACCACTTTTGAGTTGTTGCGACAATATTGATTAATCCTCTTTTTGGCCTTGAATTGGGTTCTATTGCCATTACTTTGGCGTGAATATTTTCCAGTTCTTTTCGAATTAATGGGGCATTATTTATTTCTAGTTTTTCGATATTGTTTTCTGTAATTTCTACTGTTTTCCTGAGTTCCTGCAAATTTATTAAATGCAATATTGTTTTGGTGTCTTGTACTAATTCTGTAGTTCCCATGTTGATGATTGTGTATCCGTAAGTTTAACGTTGCCAGTATCGGTTGTATGAATAGTAGAATGTATAGCATTGTTACTACCTGTAAGATTAATGTTGTTAGAGTTAGCTAAAATGTAGAGAGGTTCGATAATATACACTAAAATTTAAGGTGTGAAAGATATTGTCTAAGAATATAGTTTTATAACAGAATATAGTTAAATAACAGAAGATTTCTACTATCATTTTTTTTCTAAATCTAGAAGTGTCATTTTGGTTGAAATTAGCTTCACAATTCCGTAATATGTTCCGCAAACATACAGATGAACACACCACAGTCATATTCATTTGTTTGGTGAAGACCATTTTCTATGTTTCTTTTAGTCCATGTTGCAGTATCGAGTTCTTCTTTCAATTTATCCATTGATTCCTCCTTTAGATAGTTTTCTAATGCGTTTAGTATTCCCGGGTTTGGTTTTCCCATGGGATCATAATATGTAATTATTTTGTCTCGTAAATTGATCAAAGATATACACCAGTGTACTTGGTCAACGTGTACTGGTACTAACACCATATCAGAGGAAAATAAATTAGATTTCCGAGTCCATCTTTGCACTGAACTGTATCCATTTTGTTGCAACTGCATTAAGAAAAACGTGCTCATTGAGAAGACTTTTGGTAATCTTTCTGAATTACTCTGAATACTTCGTTCGGCTAGAAGGTTTAGGTAAAAATTTATTATCTGGTCGTTTAACCATCTTGTGTCTAATAGTGTAGCGACATCACATCTTTTTATAATTAAGTTGAACTTCGTGATAAGGGTTTCTTCCTGTGGTCCGTTACGAACGGATTTTTCAGCAGCCGCAATTTGTTCTTCAGAAATAACGCTGTCAGATGTTTTATCATAGTCGACGAATTTAAGTTTCCTTCTTATGTTCACTGGGTGAATGTTTTTTAATTTGGATTTTCTATATCTCGGTTGTTCCTTATGGCGAAGAGCCTTGTAGTTTTTAATGAACCCAGTTGTTCTTGTTTCTTTGTAGTCTTCTCGTTTCTCATTTAATTTTTTCAAGTATTTTTCTTTCGTTTCCTCCAAATATATTTTTATTCTTTCAAAATCTATTTTATGGTTTTGTACCTCTGATGGCGTGCATTTAATTGTCGAATGATACCTGTCATTATAATTTCTAACAGCTCTTCGCATGATTTGCTTCGGTGATTTTCCTTCTTTGTTAAATAATAAAGTTCGGAATTTGGACACAATTGTGCTATGGAATCTCTCGACATCCGCATTACCTGTGTGGCTATTGGGTTTGGTTACATGAAGTGTAACTCCTTCTGTTTGGAAAAATTGCTTGATATGAGTTGTGTTTAGTTCATTACCTCCAACAATTTTATCTGACTTCCTTATTTTAGTGAAATGATCTTCTAGAGTTTCTATAATTGTTATGTGAGTTTTGTCAGGCAAATAGTACGCTGAGCCAAATTTCGAAAATTTATCAATAATTGTCAGAAAATCATATTTCATAATAGTATAAATATCGGCATGTATTATTTGGTTTATTTTGTTGGGGGTTTCAGAATATTGAAATTTCGGCTTGATTGGTTTTCGATCATATTTAACCATTTGGCAGACGTCACATTGATTAATTACTAACTGTATCATTTCTAGTAATTTTGGATAATATATTTTATGTTTTATTGAATTAAAAGTTTCTTGGATGCCTGAATGCATGCTTTCTTTAACATGATATAGTGAAATCTGCTTTACAGCTTCCACTTCTGTTAGTATATCTCCAGCTCTGTATGAACACCTAACAAATTTTGTCTGATTGTCGTTTGAGTATAATTCTCTGATTTTTTCCTGCAGTTTATTGTATTTGCCGTCAGCCAGCTCAGTATATATACCAGTTATTCCCTTTTTAATATATCTCCGTAGTATGTTATCTAAATTATCAAGATCGTGTTCTGCTACATATATAATTCTTTTTTTATGTATTAATTCAAATTCTTTTGTTTTATTATTTGTTAATATTAACTGCGTTTTGTACTTGGTGACGATTTCCGGTTTTATTGGTATATAATCCAATAATTCTTCTTCTGCTGAATGTTTCGTTGCCATAGTCACGTCGTCTTCATCTTCTATGTTGCCAAGAATTCCCAGGTCGGAGTATGAGTTGGTGCGAGTTGTTAATTTTACCGATTCTTGATCCTGTTCTTCGTTTTGATTAAGTCTGCTTAAAAAGTCGGCTACTTGGTTATCTTTCCCTTTTATGTACTCGATATTGAATTGATATTCGCCTTACTTCAGCAGCCATCTTTGATGACGAGGTGATAAGTCCTTACCTCTGTACTTTGCAGGAAGGAATTTGATATGTTGATGGTCCGAGAAAATTGTAAATTTATTTCCATAAAGATATGGTCGGAAATACTTAACCGACCACATAATGGCTAGAAATTCTTTATCCGTAGCTGAATAGTTTTTTTCATGACGATTTAGCGTTCTTGAAGCGAAGCAGACAGGATGTCCGTTTTGCGCCAAAACGGCACCTATCGCATATTGTGAGGCATCTGTTGTTAGTTGAAAGGGTTTGTTGAAATCAGGAAATCTAAGTACAGGGTATGTTCTGATAAGGGTTTTCAATTTTTCAAATGCCTCGATATAATTTGGATCCTTTGTGGATTTCATTCAGGATTTGGTTTCAGACCATCTTTAGTTATTATATGACCTAGAAAATTTGTCTCCTCCTGCATAAAATTACACTTGTCGATTTGTATTTTTAGTCTATGTGACTGTAGTGTCTTGAGGATATCTGTAAGTGATTTCATATTCTCCTGTAGAGACGTACTAAATACAAGGATATCATCTAGGTACACAACGCAGGTCCTGTTGATATAGTCTCTGAGGATGTCATTCATAAGCCTTTGGAATGTCGCTGGGGCATTCTTCAGGCCAAACGGCATTCGGACAAACTCATATGGGCCATGCGGTGTTACAAAAGCCGTTTTATTTCTATCTTCCTCTCTGGCTAGGATCTGATGATATCCCTTTGCCAGGTCGATAGTAGAGAAATATTGGGCTCTACCTAGTTTCACCAAAATTGAATCGATATTGGGCAGTGGGAATTTATCATCCACTGTCACCTCGTTCAATTTTCCATAATCTACAACCAAACGAAATTTTTTTTCACCAGAATTATCTGACTTTTTTGGCACCACTATAAGCGGGCTCGAATACTTGGAGCTGCTTTTTCGGGTTATGCCTTGTCTTTCCATTTCAGAAATTTGTTTTCTCACCTCAGCTTCGTGCTTTGGTGGATACCTATACAGTCTTGAATTAATTTGATTGTCGGTCGTAGTTTTAATTTCATGTTGTATGATGGGAGTGCTAGTAAGCGTATCTCCTTCTTTATAAAAACACTTTTTCGAATTTGTTCATGACCTTCATTAATTCCATATATTCTTCACCATTTAAATGGTCTAACTTAAGCAGTTTAAAATATCCATTATTGATTTTTTCCAAGGTATTTATTTGTTTAAATGAGTATGGAAAATTAAGGAATTTGATTGTTTGACCATTTATTGTAATTGTATTTTTCTTTAAATCTGTTAATGTGTCTAACTTATTGAGAAGATCAGCTCCAATTATGAATTGATATTTTCGCTCATTTAATCTTCGAACTTTCCACCTTACCATAGCCCTTGGTGATGGTGGATTGATTTCTTCAGGAGATGGGGTATGAACCTCATACTCAATAGTGTCATTGCCAGTTATAGTAGAGAACGTAAGAGGTTTGATTTTAATTTTTTTTAAATCATCAATTCTATCGTCAATTATACTAAATGAGGCTCCTGTATCGATTAAAGCGACATATTTTTTTCGAATTTATAGTTATCTCAATAAGAGGTAACTGTTCCGAGGCTAGTTTTGAAAAACAACTTGGCTCTCGGTGTTATTCATTTCGGAAGGTACAGTTGAAAAAGAGTTTCCCTGATTTTCCGATTCCCTTTTTTTTTGGTTACGTTGGCTTGTTCTTGACCTATAATCTCGACGATGTTCGATGTTATCTATTTCCATAGGATCAGCGGGTGGTAATCTATTTGTCCTGCAACGTTGCCTCGAATTCCCAGAGTTGTTATATCTTCGACTTTGTCCGGAATCGTTGAAATTTTGCTGCCTGAAATTTTCATTTTGCTTACGATTTGTGTTTGATTTGTTACCATTATAAAAGTTTCGTTGTCGTTCACTGTTGTTGCTGTTGTTTCTGTACTGGTCTTGTTCTGTGTAATGTCCTGAGTTTCTCTCGTCGTTTCTGTACTGAGTTTCTTGTGTATAATGTCTTGAATTGTGAGGTTTCCTATAATTCGTCACCTGACTTTGATTTTGACTAAATTTATTTGTGTTTGAAGTGTACATTTTTTTCTCAAATCTTTTTGATTAAAATATTTATTTTTTTCGAAATTCGGGCCTAATGCATTCATCTTCGAACCTACGAGCTCTCATTATGCTTATAATTTGATCGATATCATTTTGGTCGTAGATTTTGTCCAACAATACACCCTGACTCATTTCTATTACCGTATTTATTAGAAGTGAATCTACATTATTTAAATTAATAAAACAGTCGTCTTCAAAATAAATCATTAACTCATCAGTCTTATGTTTAATTTTTTGAATTTCTTCTAGTATCTATTTTTCGTAAGTTATCGAATAGGTCTCCCCTTTTTTCTTTTCTATTGCTAGAATCCACTTTGACTATACTCTAGTTTCTATACTTTCTATTACCTGTGATTCAGTTTGTCTTGTCCTTGTTGAAGCACTTTTTATTTTACACTGCTAGTCACTTTTTCTCTTTGTCACCTTCAATAATCTTCATTTATATATTTTTCTAATATCACTGTTCCTCTTTCTTATTTTCACTTTGCTCACTTATTGTTGCAATTTATTGTTTAAGATCAGACCTCTCACCAGCCTCAGCTCGAGTTTTAGAAGACCTTTTAGGCTTATTATGGTCTTATCTGATCAAAATTACGATTTTTATGCCTTTTCGGCTTTATAACCGTTTAAATTATTTTTCGCGGTCGCGGTTTCCCGTTTAAAATTCAATTTCTCCTTCGCGGCTCAAATTGAATTTATTTAAGATTTTTCGCGACTATTTGATCGTATCCTTTGCGGCTTTTATTCGATCTTATACTTTTTTTCGACTGCGCCAGTTTTGTACTAATTTACTGATGATACCAAAAAAAATAAACTTGCACCACTATCAATAAAATAAAACACACGTTTTCAACAAGACTTACAATTCACCGTTTATTGACTTTCGATAACGATTTCAGTGTGACTGGCGGTAAGCAACTACTCGCTAAAATCTGTTTTTCCTTATTTATGAATTTTAATGTTGCTGACGTTGCGTCTGCATTCTTTCGTGAGAATTGCATTCATCCGGCACATGTTTGCTGATTCGTGTGAAAAAATGGACTTTGTGAGAATTTTGAAAATGTAACCGAAACCGAAATTATAGAAGTTCAGCATTAGTGCAACGTATGGAATTTGATATCGCTAACTAATTTGATATCGCTAACTTTTCTATGTTACATGTGTTTGGCGTATACATAACTCGTGTGATTTGTTCAACAAAGATGGCGGAAAATGGCAGTGTTTCGGAACACATTCAACATTTATTGGATTTATTCACAAAGTTGAATGTAATTAGCGAGGACCAGATAACAGAACGATGGAAAGTAGCCGTGTTGCTGAGTAGCCCATCGAGAGAATACGATGTATTGGTGACGGCACTTGAGGCGCGAGACGTGGAAGAGTTGACGTTTGCTTTTGTTCAAAAAAAGGTGACATCAGAATATGAACGACATGTTCGTACGAGCAGTTCAATCGTGGCCTTCATATAAAAGGCCTATCGCGACTTGCAATCTGACAGGTATTAAGCTACTTTTTAAAGTGGTGTAGTCCTTTCGTTATTAAGATTTATTGGGAATTGCACAATGACAATTGTTTGACATTTCTCTGACAATTAGTAATGTGAATGGTGCTGCTCGGTTGAATCGGGGAATAGAGTCTATTTTCCTACTATCCGGAGACTGCTTTCGAAGTTTTTGTCGCGTAAAAGATATTTCGGATAAGTGGCGTGAAAGTGATGTGTTTATTTTGTTGTATACGCGAGAACTTTGCAATTTGTTATGCCTGCCACCTACTCTCGGCAATGTGAATTGTAAACAATTGCCGTTTGTAATTGGTAGGATTTATTCCATTTTAAAAACCATCAAATTTTGATAATCTGCAAATTCTTCGATATAAACGATATTTCGGATAAGTGTCCCGATGAATTGAGGTCTGATGCTAAAGACTTTTTATATCTAAATTGCTTGTGAAAGATCCCAAAACAACATTGATTAACATGACATATGAGTTTCCTCATATCTCCTGTAGGTGGATCTCGTGAATTTCTTTATAACCATAAAAAAACATCACTGTGTGGCCTGGTTGGGAAAAGTAGCTTAGGTCCGCCATCTTGTAGGTTAATTGCTTTTGCGATAGGCCTTTTATATGAAGGCCATGGTTCAATGCCTTCTAGAAGTACGGGCCGTCAGGCTACGTAATCGTTCTCGCCTTGACGTAATGAGTTTAGGAAATTTGACATTTCCACGAGGCAGTGCCGACACACCGAGATTTCACTTGCGGTTTTTTGGTTCAAATATGAATAAAACGTTAGTTTTTTGTGCGTGGACGCGTTATAATAATATTTAGTCATAACGTACACTTTGTACCAATTAATTGTATCGCGACAGTAAATCGACACGAACCATCACATAACCTAACACCAACCGATAAACATTTTGTAGCGAATTTTCCACATTTTACTGCACGCACCGCATTAATTTGTGTTTTAGCTGTTCACTAGGACTGTTCCGCATATACCACTTTAGTTTTCATTTCACTCACTTTAACACAACCCGTACAATTAACATTTTTTCGCGGACGTCCCATAAGACTACGTGTGTTTTTCGCGACATTCGTCCCGATGCTCTGACGTCATCATTCTGCATTACGGCCCGTACATCTAGAAGGCATTGAGCAGTTCGACTGAAACAGAAAATAAGCTTACGAAAATCATCCAGAAAAACAAAACGAAGAAGGAAATCATATGTTTTTTCTGCAAGAAGCAAAATCACATACGTAAGAATTGTGTTGATTATAAGAAATGGAAGACAGAAAAGTTTAATAATTCGTCTAAAGATGCGGACAAGTGTAATGCAGCTCGGAACTGGGATCATCTATTCATAACTGGACTGTCGACCAGTCGAAACAAAAAACAGTGGTTATTGGATTCTGGAGCGAGTCGGCGCGTGACGAACAATAAAAATTTCTTCACAGTTTTGGATGAATCATACAAGGGGGATATCGAGCTTGGCAACAGAGACATTGAAATCGTCAAAGACATCGGAAGTGGAAAGTTAAAACTCACAAATGCATACGGATCAATGAATGACGTGTCTATCTCTGAAGTTTTGTATTGTCCGACAATAAGTGCAAATGTTTTGGCAGTTGGCAAACTTATCGACAATGGATGGCACACTGAGTTCGAGCAAAAACAGTGTGTGTTTTCACTGAAGGACAAACAAATTGGAGTTATATATCGAGATTCTGGTTTGTATGTTGTGCGCGAAACTGACACGGTGAATGTAACCCTTGGCGACCATAATGACAACTGTATTCATGCATGGCATCGAAAAAAGGGGATTCCAAATCAAGCTGCAATACGGAAAATGGAGCAAAAAGGTCTGGTTAATGGACTAAAAATCGTTGATTGCGAGATAAAGGAGTTCTGCGAAACGTGTGGTAAAGCAAAATTAACACGTAGCCCATTTTCGAAGAAATCGGAGACGGTATCGAAGGCACCATTAGATTTGGTCCATATAGATGTATGCGGACCAATGCAAACGGCATCGTTTGGCGGAAAAAGGTATATTGTAACTTTGACTGACGATTACTCTCGTTTTAAAATATCGGAATTGATTGCCCACAAAAATGAAGTAGAAGATGTCATTAAGGGTTTTGTAGAGATGACGAAAACTAGATTTGGCAAAAAGCCAAAGATTATTCGGTCTGATCGTGGCGGCGAGTATACGGGTAAACGTCTGGTGGAATTCTTCAAACGAGAAGGAATACAAATGCAATTGACGGCACCGTACTCACCACTGTTTGTGTTTGCTCACTGAATCAAATTTATCTAATGCGTTTTGGGGCGAAGCAGTGAGTACGGCGATTTAAATTTTAAATGGAACTGTAGCAAGAGCAACTGGCGCAATCCCTTACGAACTATGGTTTGGAGCTAAGATGTCAGTAAAACATTTCAAGATATTTGGATGTAAGTGTTTTGTCCATATTCCTGAAGAGAAACTGAAGAAACTCGACCAAAGAGCGATTGAAATGATTTTCGTGGGATACGACGACAAATCGAAAGCATATCGATGTTATAATCCGGACACGAAAAGATTGGTTATCAGTCGTGATGTAAAATTTGTTGACAGCTGGCATGATAAGCAAACTATTGCGAGCAATTTATGTAAAGTGAATAAAAGAACAACAAAAGGGATCAAATTCAGTAGCTAAAAGAAAGGATGGAATCACGATTCAGGAGGAGATATATACCCGAGATGAACCGAATGCTGAGATTGTTGAAGCACATGAAGATGCTGTAGAGATGCTCGATTACGCACATGAAAACGAAATATATGAAATACCTCAACTAAGACGTTCAGGAAGAATCGGAAAAGGGATTCCATCATGAAAATTAATTGATGAAATGAGTGTGATGAAACATGACTTAATGGAACCGAAAAATTATGAATAGGCAATTTCTTGCCAAGAGAAAGAAAAGTGGATTAAAGCTATGAAGGAAGAAATAAATTCACTCAAGGAAAATTACACTTGGGAACTGACGGGCTTGCCAAAAGACGGAATAGCGATTGGATGCAAATGGGTGTTCAAAATCAAAGCAAACGCTGATGGAAGCGTGCATCGATACAAAGCAAGACTTGTGGCACAGGGCTTTTCACAGAAGTTTGGAACTGACTACAACGAAATATTTGCGCCGGTGGTTCGCCAATCCACATTTCGGGCATTATTGTGTGTGGCATCAAAGGATGAATTGAATATAACTCACTTGGATGCGAAGACGGCGTTTTTGAACGGAAGTCTCAGCGAAACGATTTATATGAAACAACCACCAGGTTTCATCGAAGGAATCGAAAATAGAGTATGTTTGTTGAAGAAAAGTTTATACGGATTAAAACAAGCTGCACGAGCATGGAACGAGGCGATTACTCAAGTATTGGTCAGAGCAGGTTTTACACGAAGTGAAGCTGATCAATGTTTATATTCAAAGCACATTGATGAAAATTGGTGTTACGTTTTAATCTACGTCGATGATATCATAGTTGCTTGGAAGTCTGAAAAGCAGCTGAAGTTGGTCAAGGAAATATTGGAGGTTTGATTGATTTGTCATGTCGCAAACAAAGCTGTGTATCGTTGTCATCAACAGAAGCGGAGTTTATCGCGTTATCGGATGCATGTCAGGAGGCTGTATGGCTGAAACGGTTACTGAACGATATGCATCATGAGATTGATTCACCAATAACAATAAATGAGGATAATCAGAGTTGTTTAAAGATTATCAAAGATGAGAAGTTTTCGAACAGAACGAAACATATCGATGTGAAATCTCATTTTGTCAAGGACTACGTTGACAAGGAAATCGTGAGGTGCGAATATTGTCCAACTGAGGAGATGATCGCTGATATATTCACGATACCATTGTGTGTATCAAAGCACACTATGTTGCGGAGGAGATTGAACATCGTATAGCTGTATCAACGAGGAGAAGTGTTGAAATCTAGCATTCGTATTTTTTACGTTGATACACTTTTGAATTTCGAGTCATTGTAATAGTCATGTTCTAAAATTGAGTTTAGTACTTTTCAACTGTAATTGAGCTAGTACAAAACAAGTGACATGTATTGTAGTCTTAAGGTTCAGTTAGCGAACCTGCGTCGCATCCGTCGCGTCCGCTCCGACTGAGATGAATTTCACAGTTTCCATATACTTTGCATTGGAAGACGGAGCGATAGTTATCCAACCGGTGCGTCCGACGGACCGGAGCGCAAGAGATGATCAAATTTCATTTTCGGACGCATCGAGAGAGAGAGAGAAAGGTGAGTTTAGAATGAGTGGTGAGTATTTTGCAAGACATTCTGTCAGCTAAGAATGTTTCAAGGTGAATATATTTTCAAAGTGTTTTGTGGAATAGATAAATCATTTTCCTGAAATATTTAATTAATCGAATATTGATGCTGTAGAACTTATTACTTAGCGTACTTTATAGTTATAAATCTTACTGATGAAATAATGTCAATTTATCGATGGTTAAAAAAACCGTCAATATTTATTGAACCGATTAAATTGATGTCTGTATTAAATTAGTTTCTCTTTCATTTATCTTCGCGATTGTTTAGCTTAAAATTTCATTGAGTGCTTTTCAGAAATATCATGCTTGAAAATAACGTGACAAAAATAATAGTAGCTGTAATTTATTATAGTTCAAAAGTCTGATTTATTCCGAAACCAAACACCCGAGTAGAAATATAAAACAAGTGTTAACGTAAGTGTACCATACTAAATTAATGATGTAGTAATTTTATTAATATTGAACGCCATCTCTTTTCCCCTGGTGGATGAATAGTTCCAGATAAATAAACATTTATCAATATTTTTTGTAAAATACAAGTGTTCACCTATGACTGCCAAAATATTTCGTTTGCAGTAGATAAAAAATGTCAGAATATGCAATACATACTGTGCAATTAAAATGAAACATTGTTTCTTTCATACGTTTAGCTACTAACCAACAAATCACAAAACAGCTCAAACTACTCCCGCGTTCGAATATGAATTTTACACCACGAAAATAGCTAAACTGACCACCAATACCTTTGACAGACGGAGCGGACGCGACGCACTCTCAATGATCATCGATGCGTCCGGTCATAAAACGGAGCGGACGCGACGGACGCGACGCAGGTTCGCTAACTGAACCTTTAAGCTAACCGTGTTCAAATAAAGACACTTGAATTAACCAACATTCTGCACACCGAAAATAGAAATACCAGTCGCGAAACACGAGTGGGATAGGATAATCCACAAATGCTAGCCACACCAGCTATTATTGAGGATTAGAAGGAAATTTTGATATATTCAATGGTTGTAGAATATATCAAAACCGGGGTAGACTGGGAAAAGCTGGAAAGACTGGGAAAAGATGTCGGATTTAAATGAAACACTTGATTGTGTTTAACGACTACAAATGAATACATTTATTTCTGCCAATTTTAGCCTATTTACAATGAAACTTATTAACCAAGTCACAAAATACAATTTTCATTACAGCAAATGAAGCATTTTGCATACACATGAACTTGAAAACAAAAACCGTACAATACAACTTCCTACATTAACTGACGCATTAAATGTGTGTCATCAAAATAAAAACAATGAAGGTATTGAACGATGTATGAAAAAATGTGCAAGCATGAAAACATTGACCCATGCAATGCGTATCACAAAAATAGTAAACAATGAAATATATTGAACCGATGCATGCATGCAGTTACGTAAATTTAGAATGAACAATGTGTAAATATGCAATATTGACCGCAAAACCAGGTGTTATCAAACAAAAAATAATGGGCATAAAGAAACAAATGCATGCATGCAGTACATGAAATCTAGTTGAAGAAAAATATTCGTTTTGAATGAGCGCGCGAAGGAAAATATTCTCCATGAAATATTGGTATGAGCAGCGATTTTATTTCTCCAAAAACTTTTGAAAGGCGTGATGGAATAAATTTTCAATAGTATTAATCTTATCCATTCAACAATGACTATAATTTCGATATCACTGATGTAATCAGGCAGCTCATTATAACTTTTTTAAAAAATTCGGATGCTTTAATTTGACTATATGTAATTGAGAGGAAAAAGTTATTTGTTGCCTCATATTTTGTACTTGCAAACTTTATGCCAACTAAGAAGCGATAGGGTTTCATATAACTCAAAAGAGTTAAAAACTCAAAATAATATGTTGAAAGTTCGTAAAGATATTACACTGCAACTGCTTTTTGATTTCGATGGGCGGAAGTGAGACGGAGGTTTAATGAAATGTTCGTGCTGGTGATGGACGGAGCTGATTATCAGCTGACTATTGACAGCTGGCGAAGTTGCGAGTCGCGGCCAACATGTGGATATGCAGGCTTGTGCTGTCACTGGCTCGGCCCACTCTTCCTGACTTCGAGTTCGTCTGGCCTCGGCCAATATGTATTTGCCACATTACTGGATTTCATGCGGAAACGACTGACGTCCAACAATCAATTTATGCATATCATGTCAAATGACTACAAAAAACTTCTATTTTTCCAGTGTGTCGTATCTTTTAAATTATCCCTATATGTTATAGATTTATTGATTAAATTCGGCAAGGTTTTATATTGCCTGGATTCCGTTGTACTAGTTCAATTATTAACCTTTCAACTCTCGGATTCTCGATTGATAATTTTTCTGCATTTTGTCGCAATATTGAAAGAGCTCGCTCGAAAAGTATAAAATAAAAAAGTATAATATATGCGCGTGCGCTTTCCGTAGTGCAAATAATAAAATGTATGTCTATATCATACGATGCTATATTTATACGTACCGCACATATACATTATGCCGTTCTGTAAAGAATATCGTTCTGTAAAGAATATCGTTGCAAAGAATATCGTCACAATACATAACTTTACAGGGTGATATGACGCATGTGTACTTTTCGAGTACAGTTTTCATAACGTACAGTGGCTCAATTAAGTATTCGGACAGTACCGCGGTGTGAAGATTTTTGTCTGTAACTTTATGAAAAATCAATGTAGGAAAAATGAAGTGCATATATATTTACTAGGTAACAATAGTTTATAAAATAAGAAAAAAATAAATTTCTACTTTATTTCCAAAAAAAAAATTATAAGCCAAAATTCAAAATATGTGATTGTTAAATTCCAATAAATATTCGGACACTTCAAATAATGATAGTAAATTAACTATAAAAATCTTTTGTTTTATATTAGTATTTTGTTGGCAAACTTGGAATAGATTCCACCAACGACCTGCAATAAGAGGGATCGATTTCCATTCGTCCTCCAAGCCACTTTAAGGTCGGCCTTCGAAGAAATTACCCGTGATTTCAATTTGTTTTCTAAATAGGTCCACAAATGTTCGATTACATTCGTATCCGGAGATTGCGGGGACGTTTCCATCACGTGAGGACAATTATACAATAACCACATACGCGTATTGTAAGCTTTGTGTTTTGGGTCATTGTCTTGATAGAACGAAAATGTCTCAGAAATGCCCAATTTATCTGCACTTTCTTTAAGATTTCCTTTTAAAATGGATATGTACTTGTGTTGGTCTATTATGCCATCAATAAAAACTAGGTTTCCTGGTCCAGAGGCAGCCATACAGCCCCAAGCCAATGATCCAGCATCATGTTTTACGGTCGGTTGAAGGTTAACAGGTGTGAACTCCTCATTTGGTCGTCTTCGAACAGGAAAACATTAAATTTGCTCTCGTCAGTAAATAACTGTGCTTCAATAGGAAAAATCACGTGATTTATGCTCTTTAGCGAACTTAAGTCGCGTTAGCTGATTTTTCTTATTTACAAAAGGTTTTTTTGCGTGAAACTTTGCCGTTGAAATCGTCACTCCAGAGAACTTTTCTCACAGATTCCGTACTTGCAGTAATGTGGAGGTAGTTATAGACCCTTCTGATGTCAATTTTGTCGCACTCAGATTGAAATTTTTCTTTACTTGCTGCACGATCCACCGTTCATCTGCCTCTGAAATATTTTTCGGTCGTCCGGATCTAAGATTATTTTCAATACTTTTATTAATTTCAAACCGTTTAATGATGTCATGAACTGTCGAATGGCTTCTACCGATGATTTCCCCAATTTCTCGCACAGACATCCCGTTTTTGTGATGTTTGATGCCCAATTTCCGAACTTCGTTAGTATTTTCTTTACCTCGACGACTCATGGTAGTTTTGAATGATAATTCACTATAAAAATTTCGCAACAAGTAATTTATTCTTTTCGCTTACACTTTGACTATTGTTATTCATACTTAATTGGTTATAATTCGGGGAATTCCCATCTCAAATGTCATAAAAAACCAGTGCTGCCAGGTGTCCGAACATTTAATTGGAATTTAACAATTACATATTTTGAATTTTGGCTTATAACTTTTTTGTTGATATAGTAAAAAGCTATTTTTTTTTCTTAGTTTATAAACTAGTGTTAACAAGTAAATGTATATGCATCCCATTTTCTCCTAAATGGGATTTATAAGGAGTTACTGACAAAAGTCTTCGTATCGTAGCTCTGTCCGACTACTTAATTGAGCCACTGTACGACTTTTTTTTCCAGTCATTGCTTTATTCCTAATAATTCAAAATAAAATTAATTTGATTATGTTTCTTCTTAAAGAGCATGGCCATGGCTGCAGCAAAGTATAATTTAATAGGAGTAATCGATTGCGGAACAAATACAGTTGGATTTTCGGTTTGTATCCATTTAGTTAGCAAGATCGAATATTCGTTTCTTTTTCTGTTCAGATCTATAAAACACCAGAATTCACAGAAATCTGTTCACATAGCGCTGAAACCATCCAAATAACACCACAAGAAGGCTGGTGTGAACAAAATCCTTTGGAAATCGTCGACAATGTTCGTATCAGTGCGAGTGAAGCTTGTGCTAAATTAGAGAAGCACGGATATAAGATTAATGAAATTACAACAATAGGTATTACGAACCAACGGGAAACAACTATAATTTGGGATAAACTAACCGGTGAACCATTGTACAATGCAATTGGTAAGTAAGAAACAACTTTGTGTTTTATTTATTTACTATATTTCCTACTATTTCAGTTTGGAATGATATTCGAACTGATATTACTGTTGACAAAATCCTTGCCAGACTTCCAGATCAAAATAAAAATCATTTTAAGGATATTTCTGGTTTGCCAATTTCACCATATTTCTCTGCTTTAAAATTGCGCTGGTTGAAGGATAATGTTCCAAGTGTGCGAAAGGCATGCAGAGAGCGAAGATGTTTAGCGGGAACTGTAGATACCTGGATTGTTTGGGTAATTTTGCGAGAATGAAGTCTATTTCTGTGTATATAAAGTAAAATGTATATCACAGAACCTGACAGGTGGAACGAATGGTGGTTTGCACATAACAGACGTTACCAACGCTTCCAGGACACTACTAATGAACATTGAAACATTGCACTGGGATCCAGTAAGATTTTTTATCTTCCGATGAAACATTATTATTATCATGGAGTTTTCAGGTATTAACGAAAGCTTTTTCGATTCATCCGGACATGCTACCGCACATTCATAGTTCGTCAGAGATATACGGGAAAGTGAGAGATGGAAGTGTACTTGATGGGGTTTACATCAGTGGTGTAAGAATATATTTTATAATCTCTATATATGCGTAAGTTGTGTTTGTTTCTTTAGATTCTGGGTAATCAACAAGCATCTCTGGTCGGGCAAATGTGCTTCAAGCCAGGGCAAGCGAAAAATACGTACCGGTCCGGCTGTTTTTTGTTGTGTAATACAGGAGAGCAGGTAGATAACTAAACTTTGCCTACATTTGGTTAAAAGGAAGATATATTCAATTTGATCAATAATAAAAATTCACAGCACGTTCTATCATCACACGGATTAGTCACGACAGTTGCCTATAAATTGGGACCTGAAAGTCCTGCAATCTATGCTCTAGAGGGGTCTGTAGCTGTCGGCGGTTCTGCCCTGAAGTGGCTTAAGAATAATCTGGGTCTAATGAAAAGTGAAGTTGAAGTTGAAGAACTCTCGAATACTGTACACTCAACTGGTGATGTCTACTTTGTACCGGCATTTACTGGACTATATGCGCCATATTGGCGAAAAGACGCCAGAGGGTAGGCTTCACATCATAAGTACATCTAAGAACAAGAAGCTTAATAATTATTGGCAAATTTTCATAGAACAATTTGCGGCCTTACACAATTTACAAATAAAAATCATTTAATACGTGCAGCACTCGAAGCGATTTGTTTTCAAACACGTGATATCGTCGAGTGTATGAATCAAGACTGTGGATTTTCTCTCAATAAGCTGCACGCAGATGGCATATTGTCATCTAATACATTATTAATGCAATTACAAGCTGATGTAACGGGGGTGCCAGTGTGTAAGTTTATTTCGATATCGTTCCATAGGGTCTGTTTTCACAACAAAAGCAAAATCTCTATTGCAGTACGATCGCAAATAGAAGACACAACAGCCTTGGGCATAGCTTTGTGTGCCGGGCAAGCTGAAGGTATTAATGCCTGCGAGCTGAGGCCCGATAAACGGTACCTAAATTTTACTCAAACCCTATCAGGGTTTTAAGAGAAAATTCTTGCAGGTACTACGACAATGCCAACTATGATACCTATTTACCAACGACAACTCACGAAGAACGCGGCCTAAGGTATACGAAGTGGAGGAAAGCGGTTCAGCGAAGTTTAGGTTGGGCGGTGTCGAAGAAGAGTACTGCAATGACTGATGAACGCTACTACATGTTAGCTTCGATTCCTGCATCAATGTTCTTAATCGGCACGTTCATAATGCTGATGGTTGCGAAAAAAATTGCAAACAATTCTTAGAAGCCATTTAAATTATTGTAGTGAAAAAATGTTGTGCTGCGTCTGTCATGCTAGATCGATATAAAAGATAGTATGTAAATGAATGAATAGTGCTGGACACTCGATCAGAAAATTGTGATAATTCCAAGAATTCGCATAATAGGAACAGAAAAAAAACCTTATTAATAGCTCGAAAATTGTAACATTGCTCAACGGTACGATTGTAGGATATACGAGTAATTTGTTCGATTTAAAAGTTGGATATCCAACAATATTGGGTGTTCTGACACGAAACATACATCAAAAACAAAAATTGTAGTCTTTGTCGCTAGTTCCAGTTGAAGCGTTCATATTAACACGGCATATAAAGAAGCGAAAATAATTATTTGCAGTAATCTTTAAAAGCTGCTTATCAATTATGTGCGACAAGTCTAACCGCACTAAACTTGTGTATTGTCATGCAAGTTATATTCAATGACATTTCTGAATTTATTACAGTGCTTCGGACGATCCGTCTAACTGTACGCAAGCAAGTCTTTGCAGTGGTTTTAAAAACGGACAAATATATACAGTGGCAATGTCCGTACCGTAGTGGCTCATCCAGCTGCCCCGTGAGCCGATATTCGATCATTTGTTGCGCACAACCAATAAGCAACTTTTCTTTTGGATCGCCCATCGCAAAGACAAAAATGGTTTTATAAAATGCAAGATTTTGTGTTTAAACCCTTCAACTGTCGAAAAAATGAGTTCATTACGCTTATATGCAAATCAAGGGGATTTAATTTCACCAAAAAAATTTTTTAATATTTTGATCATAAATATATTATGAATATTTTATATATATTGAAAACTATTGAATTTGTAAATATGTGCATATATATATTGAACGGAATTGTTATTGGTCGGAGCATCGAAATGATTTTAAACACGTGTACATTAACATTTTGTTTCATAATTACAATAATTATTACTAGTACAGTTTAAGCATAACGGACTCTTCAACTTAAATGTGAATGGATTACGTGCGGCGCGGGTAAATTGACACTTAAATAGGGACATATTGTTTATATTATCGTTTTAATTAGAATTCAAATTAAGATTGTTTACGAATAAATGGGAAAAATTGAAATGAATTGATTTTAAGTTGCCTTTTTTTCTAAGGACATTTTTGAGGAATATGGAATTGTGCACGTGCCATATATATTTCGACTGGTAGAAAGCAACCACTTCATGATGGCTACGAGCAAAGTGTCACAGTGTTTCTTTCAAGGAATATTGGCTTATGTATTATGTTATGGGCTCGTAAAAAGAAATACAAATCACACTTTATTTTAGACTACACTTTATTTACACAGTTTTACTTGCACATTTTACAACTTCGCTTAACTCGATTTAAGACTGACTAGAGAGTGACTTGATACAATAATTTCAAAGCCCTTTTATAGGGCCTATTTGTTTACAATGATACAATTTCACAATCTCGCACGCAAATTCCATTTTTCATTTGTTTATTGAAGTATCAAATTTCAAGAATATGATTCGCAGTGGATTTGTTTATAAATTCGCTAATCTATTGATTTCAATACTATGATTTGACTTGGATGTGTTTATTAGTTGGTCACGAATTTATCCACTTCGCATTATTTGCGCGCAGAATTTGCCGGTCCGTTGCGATTTTTATTATACAAATGTCGCAAAAGTACAATTTCTCATATGGGATATTGCTTTGTTTAGACGAATTGTTTTCCATAATCGGCATAATTTATGATTCTGGAAAGTTATTTAATTTGGCATTTCAATTAAAGTGGTTTTCTTGGAATTTACTATTGTTTATTAATCGGGTCAATTGAGATATTTGCTGAGGTGCAAGATTGGATGCTGAGAATATTGTGGTCATCGGATAAAAAGGTAAGTGTGGAGCTGAATGGTCAATTAGGACTTATTGATAGGAGAGTCAATGGCTATAGTCCATAACAACACCCCCCTTAGAAAAAACGAATTTATATTTTTAATTTAAAATTCGTTGTGATTAAGTTTTCCTACTGAAGATCTGAATCTAGATTTTGATTTTGAAAGTCTTAATGGAATGGTTTCTTGTGGTAAGATAGCTGGTAAAACATCAGGTATAGAGGTAAGTTCCAGTTGAACTTGATGTCTAGATGCAGGAGCAGGTGAGTTATATTGGTTAATTGCAATTGCTCGGCAACAACATCCGGGGTCTATTCTCATATAATTGGGAAGTATAGGTTTAATACATTTATGAAGTCTGTACAGGATATACCCAAAGACATGAGTTGATATTATTATTATAATGTCGATTGTTTGGAACTGCGCGTATTGCAATTTATTTGCAGAAATAGCTAGATACTTGAAACTAGGATCAATGTAAGCATAAGATTTCTGATCAATGTGAGGTATAGGTAAAAGTATTAAATGATAGAGGTTAAAGTTAGTGTCGTCGACTAATGGAAAGGACAAAACGAAAATCATACGTTGTTTTCTGAATGAATATTGTATCTTAATAACATCCAAAATTTGATTGATATTTTTAATATCAGGCTTGATAGCATACTCGAAACCATTTTTTAGATATTGTTCAAATTTATTTAATTCTTCAATTATTCTTCTGGGACTGATAAGACTGGGGTGAAGGGTATTTTTCCTTGCTGCCATGAGGATGTCAACTGCTTCTTCTAATTTTAGGTCGATTTCGTTTAATAAGAAGGTGAGGGTACTTAAATGTTCGATTATTTTTTGATTTAAAACCGTTTCGGAGTTGAAGTTATTTTGATCTTTTAGAAATGCATTAAATTTTTCTATATTTCTGTTCAGCTCTTTTTCCGACAACTTTAATTGAGATATTGTACTGTTGAAATTTGTAATATTGGTTTAAACAACATTTAATTGGTCTTTTATCAAAAGCTACAATTCGACTTTCGAATCCGAATAAAAACCTTGCATTCCCTAGGTGTTCATAAAACAGTCCGCTTCCTCTTGCTATCATTTTGACTTCGTACTCACTGTTAGCTTGAATTTCGAATAAATATATGCTGCTACATAGAATTGTAGCAAGGAAAATCATCCTGTGAGAGAAGCTGGTTTTAATTGGTTAGTATGATGGACTTTGAGGTATTTTTACTAATGTTCGAAGAACATTAGTATTAAAATCGATTCGGCCAAAAATTCATATTTCCATATATATATATATATATATATATATATATATATATATATATATATATATATATATATATATATATATATATATATATAAATATATATATATATATATATATATATATATATATATATATATATATATATATATATATACATATATACATATATATGTATATATATATATATATATATATATATATATATATATATATATATATACAGTTAATACAGTTTATTTTTATTTCGAAATACGTTTCACAACTACTTGCGATCTTAGTACGGAATACAATTCAATGCAATACGCGTCACTCTTCTTCTTCTCTTCCTGATGATTCATCCTCCTAAGTAATTCGCTAGTGGAGTTGTCCATTCTATTTTTTTCCCTCTGCGGGTGGGTGCGTTCAAGGTGTCCTTCCCTGGTGGTTGATCCTCATTTGCTATTTCTGCCGACCGTTCTGGCTGTATCTTACAACTCGGCCGACCTGACAATCGATCGAAGAATCAATCGATTCGGGTGTAGTATGGACAGCGGCTGCATTATCATCTTCGTCATCGAGGTATTCAGCATCCCATTCGGCATCGTCCAGCCACTCTTCGTTCAAATACTCCATTTCAGTAGTGTCTAAAATGTCTGAATCGGTTGGTAAAACGTCATTAATATTTTCTGGCCTTAAAGTGTCCTGTGAAGTGTGTGAAGAATCTTGACTTGTTACGGGATTAGTTTGCCATCTCCTCAATCTACCTGCCTCGACTATACCATCATATGGAAGTTGGGATTGTGGACAGTCCGGTACATCTCTGATTACGTACCTATCATGACCAACAATTTTATGGATAACAAATGGTCCGCGGAACTTAGGAATAAACTTTTTGTTGTGTCCTGGGGTAGTATCGACATTCCGCAGGACAACGTATTCTCCCAATTCAAATTGCTTAGCCGGCCTATGACGTTGATTGAAATATTCCGTATTGTATACCTGAGAAATCTGAATCTTCCTGGCTGCGGATTCTCTAATTTGATTCAATTCAATTTTTTCAGTGTCAAACTTTTCTCCCAGATATTCACCTAATTCGTCCACTTCGCAACCTTGCTGCTGGATGCCAAATAATAGCTGGCTCGGAGAATGTCCAGTAGTTGCATGAATAGTATTATTAATGGCATATTCAATCAGAATGATTTATTTCCTCGGTCAGCTTTCCCAACATATTTTTGAGAGTCCGATTAACTCTTTCCACTTGCCCATTAGCTTATGGGGATGCGGTAGCCACTTGGACGTGTTTTATGTTATTTTTGCTCATAAATTCAGCAAAGTCCAAGGAGGTGAAGCATGTGCCTCGGTCTGAAATCATTCGATTAGGCCTACTGTAGTAGTTAAAATATTTACTGAGGGCGGCGATAACTTCCCTAGTGCTTGTACTATTCGTCGGGTATAATTTTACATACTTGGTAAAGGCATCTATTATGACCAAGATATGTTTTCTCTTTGATTTCAACGAAGGCAGCGGTCCGAAATGATCAATATGAAGTGTATCAAATGGTAATGGCTTCTTGGGTATATAATATAAGTTTCTCTCTATAGTACTTGCAGGAGGAGAATACATTATACAGGGTATGCAATTCTTGATAAATCTTTCAGTTTTGGGTTTACTGTTGGGAAACCAATACCTGGTACTAAGTTTTGAATGAGTTTTCTCCACTCTTAGGTGTCCGATACGTTCATGAACCATTCTAATTATGTTTTCCTCCATTGCAGCGGGTACATATTGTAACCGACTTCTATCATTTGTCGTCCGAAATACCACACCATTTACTAACTCATATTTATCCATAATCTCGACTTGAAGTTTCTCTTTCAGTTGTTGAATCATTACATCTTGAGAATGGGCGATTTGTAATCTATAGTCAACATCTTCTTTAGCAGCAGCGGCTATTACGGGATTCCTACTTAACGCATCTACATGAGGCATTCCTGTTCCTTTTCTGTGTTGAATAGCATAGTTGAAATTTTCGAGCTCTAATGCCCATCGGGCTATTCTGGGATTTACTTGCTTACGATTCAATGTCAGCGTTAATGAATTACAATCAGTTATTATAGTGAATCGTATTCCTTCTAAATAAACTCGGAATCGCTTCAGTGCATAAACGATAGCCAATGTTTCTAGTTCAAAACTATGGTACCGCGATTCAGCGGCAGAAGCGGTCTTCGAATAGTAAGCTATTGGGTGGAATCGTTTATCTTGTTGTCGTTGTAATAAGACTGCCCCGAGCCCCAATGAACTTGCATCGGTATGAAGTTCTGTTTCGTTATTGGGATTATAAATTGCCAACACCGGGGCTTCATTTAACAATTTTTGAAGTTGATTGAAAGCACATTTACACGCTTCCGTAAACTCGTAACGAACGTCCTTCCGTAACAAGTCTTGCAGTGGTTTAGCTATTCTGGAGAAATTCGGGACGAATCTTCGGAAGTACGAGAACAGACCCAGTGTTGATTGAACTTCTTTAGCACTTTTGGGTACTTGCGAATTCCGTATGGCTGCCAGATGTGATTGGCTAGGAGCAATGCCCTCTTTTGTAGCTCGGTATCCCAAAAAGTTCACCTCGGAAAATCCTATCTTACACTTGGTTACATTCAATTTCAGACCGCGGAGGTTTATTCGTTTTAAGACATCGGTGAGGAGATTACAATGCTCCTCGAAACTGGCCGATGCCAGCATAATGTCATCCATATATACTACGATTTGTCTTTTCTCAATCATATCACGGAAAATAGTGTTCATGAATCGCTGGAATACAGCTGGTGAATTCTTAAGCCCAAACGGCATTCGCACATATTCATATTGTCTGCTTGGAGTTACAAGAGCGGTGTACTTAATAGATGATTCGGCTACTCGTACCTGGTGGAACCCGCTCTTCAGGTCTAGTACTTAGAAGATTTGCTTTCCTTCTAAATATTCTAAACAATCCTCTATTAATGGCAGCGGATAATTGTCTCGTACTGTCAACTTATTCAGACCACGATAAACAACGCACATTCTCATTGTTCTTTACCAGAACAACAGCGGACGCATATGGAGAATTGCTCGGTCTTATGATCCCCTCATCAAGTAATTCATCCGTGATTTCCTTAACTTTCTGTTTTTCTGTAACTGACAACCGTCTGGGTGAACAATGGAAAGGAACATCGGACGTTAAATGAATATTCATCTCAAAGCCAAGAGGTTCAGGTTTTATATTCTTCTTTTGACCACTCATTATCACAGAAATCCTTTTATAACAATCAGGCGGTAGTTTAAAATCCATATCTGGAGTTTCCTCCTGTTTATCCACATTTATACTAAAAATTTCATTCATTAACATAGACTTCGAGTTGGCAGACTGAGGTGGCAGCGTTACTTCATCTTTTCCCCTTTTTAATATATCAAATTTTTCTAACATCTTCAAAACACTATCCTGAGCACGGAAACACAGACATCTCTTCGTTTCAATAGTTTTTATTATTTTTAATAAATTGGTTTTGTCATAATGATAACGTCTTATTTTGATTAACTGTATGTTGCTACATTTCAAGTAATCCCTTCCTAAAATCAATGGGAACAGCGGTGTTCGTTCTTTTATAATGTATAGCTTAACAGGTACATTCTCAATTTTCGCGTCGATACTCCCACATAGATTGATTAGATTCCCACTTAAACCTCGGTATCTTGGGATCTGCGGATGAATAGCTATTTCGTACGGCACGCTAGTCAAGCTAATCAAGCTGGTTGGACTGCCCGTGTCAAGAAGAGAGAGACATTTGATCGTTATTGGGTTTCCGTGCTCGGAATTTTCAAACAGGTCACTTACCATATTCATTATGTTGAGGCGGCTCATTCGTTCTTCTGCTTCGTCGACTGCTGCAGCGGCCATGGACACATTAGGCATAGACGTCCTACCTCGGGTGGGATTCGCAGCGGCTGACGGAATAATTCTGGGGTTGGGGCACCCATAATGATCGTGGCCCAACCCCCAGCAATTAAAACAACTCCCCGGAGGTCTCCTTGGGTGAGGGCATCGGTTTTGGAAATGCCCCATCTGACAGCAATTATAGCATCTGGTTTCGGCAATTGATATACTGGACTGCAAACTTCGGGATATGTTCGGACTAGGTCGGCTTCTTTTCTGGCTTCGGTTTCGTACTGCATCGGCTCTAGCGTTCCTCGGTGCTAGTACTCGATATCTTTCTGTTACAGGTACATAACTCACCTGACGGTGGTAGCGGATGGCTCGGTATTTCAATTCTTCTAACGTTCCTGAGCCAATCAATACCGTCGGGTTATATCCGCTACTTCTCACCAAATCAATCGTGATATCTACCAAGTCGTTTTCAGTTATGTTGCCCAACTGCGCTATTCCATGTAAATTCAAAATAAATCGGTGTAATGATTCTGGCTCGGGATCACATCTGGCTCTGCGCAGCCTTGTGTAAACTTCCTCCAAACTGGTCGCCGCGGCGAATTCCCGGATAAGCATTGCTTTCAAATCCTAATATGTCCGAGCCCGCACTGTTCCTAGGAATGCTCGGGCAGTACCGGTGAGAGACCTTCGTAGATAAATTAATCTCTCTTCACCCTGAATTCTGGCTAATTGGAGTACTTCCTCCAATTCCTCGAAAAATCGTTTAATATGCTGGTAAGCATTGTCATCCGTATATCCGGGGAGAGCCGCCTGCAGCTCCAAAAAGGTCATCTGCCTTCTTTCATTCGGTCGTGTCGCCCGAAGCTCAACCTCCGGTTGATCAAACTCAGCATCTCGTATTAATGCGGCTACTACATCGGCTGGCATCGGCAGCTGATCCATTCCCAACGGATCTCTCGCTCCTTCGCTTTCCCTTTGCTCCATTCGTCGAGGAATATTTTCGTCAGCTGTAGCCTCTTGAGCGGCTTTCTTTACTGCTGCTTCCAACTCCAATATTTCTAGAAGTAACTTTAGCTTTTTCTTGCTATCTTCCAAAATTAATACTTCATTCTGCCTATTTTCATTCCACCTGACAGACTCATCAAATGCCCCATAATCAGTTCTTTGATCATCAGCTTCTTTTTTTTCAGTAATTGCAGTGGCTCTTCGCAAACTTGATACATTTTCTTTCTCGGCGGCGACTTCTCTTCTGATATTCAACAAATCATCCACAGTTAGCATATCCCTGCGGCGATTCGAAACTATTTCAGTGGCCGCGGCTCCTACTCGGCAATCGGGTGCTCCCTCGGTGGCGGCGGCGGCGTCTTCGCGTCGGTCCTCAATTCTAACAGCAGCGGCTTCGTCTAACGGAACTCCCTCGGCGGCGGCTCCATCTTCATACTTCGTCTGTTCATACACGGCGGCGGCGTCTGCCGACCGTTCTGGTTGTATCTTACATATAAATATATATATATATAAATATATATATATATATATATATATATATATATATATATATATATATATATATATATGTATACATATATATATATATATATATATATATATATATATATATATATATATATATATATATATATATATATATATATATATGTATATATATGTATATATATATATATAAGCCGAGCATATTGAAACTCGATCGTTTTGCGGAATCAGCCTCCGAAAGCAGAATCAAATTGGAACTGATTTATAGACAAGAAGGGAACCGTGATCAAATTCAATTACCTTTACAAGTAAAAATTATTTATTTTATTTTATTTTATTTTATTTGTTCACCAAACAAAGTACAAGATTAGATATAAAATAACAAATTAAAAATTAAATGGAAAAGTAAAGTCAAGTAAAAAGTAAAAACAAACAAGTTAAATACGTAACAAACAAATGAAAAAAGTAACAAATAGATTACTAAATAACAATCAATAAATAAAAACATTGAAATATAAGCTATGGCTTAAGGGTTAGGGGTATGGATGGCATGCAAAAGAGAGGATTTGAAGGATGATTTGGAAATCGTAGGGGAATATAAATAACTAATAATGTTGAATATTCTGCAGCATCTATTTATTGGCTCATTTGCTGCATATGTCGTCGAATGTGAATATTCTTTTAGGAAACGATTGGATCTGGTGTTCCTCATAGGGATATTTATCGAAATTTTCCTATTCAGGAATTCTACATTATTAGTGCCTCTAATGACGTCGAATGTGAAGCAGGCCGATATCATCATTCTTCTGGAGGCTAGTATCGATAGGTTTAAATGACCCAGTCGAAACTCATAAGGGGGTAGGCTATTAAAATCAAAAGGGTTGTACAGTTCTCTCAAGGCGAAAAGTAAAAATTGTTTTTGTATTGACTCGAGTCTGTCACTGTGGGTTTCAAAAGCGGGATTCCAGCTAATGCAAGCGTATTCGAGAATAGGACGCACAAGTGAAGTGTATAAGGATCTTGTGACCTACAGACTACGGAATTCTTTGGCACGTCTTTTGATGAAACCTAGCTGTTTGTTCGCACGAGAAAGCATTTTATCAAAGTGTAAGGTGAAGCGGAGTTTTTCATCTAAGATAACACCGAGGTCAGCAATGTTATCAACTCGGGTTAGCATATTATTGCCGAGGAAGTATGTATTGAGTGTGACCGTGCATTTCCTGGAAAAACTAATAACTTGGCATTTGTTGATATTGAGAGAGAGCTTGTTTAAATTGCACCACTGATCAAGTGAATCAAGCTTGGATTGGAGAAAGGGGGCATCCGATTTCGATTCAATAGTCTGATAAAGTTTGAGATCGTCTGCATAGAGTAAATGAGGTATGCCTGCTAGGACGTCAGATAAGTCGGAAATATATTAAAAAGAAGTGGGCCAAGATGGCTACCTTGGGGTACACCAGAGGTAGCACTAACGCTTTTCGATAAAAAATCCTTGAAATTTTACACATTGTGTTCGATCGCGAAGGTAGGAGGTCAGCCAGCTGAGTAAAGACCCGGCAATACCGAATTTCTGAAGCTTTAGAATCAAGGTAGAATGGTCAACTTTGTCAAACGCTTTACTGAAGTCAGTGTGGACTGCGTCAATTTGGTATCCTTTTTCCATTTTGCATAGAACGTCAGAGATTAGAATTGTCAAATTCGTGGTAGTTGAGCGACCTTTTCTAAAGCCATGTTGTTGCTCGTTCAAACGGGAATCAACAAGCGGAGAAAGTTTATCGTATACCACTTTTTCGAAAAGTTTCGGAATCGAAGACAAAATGGCAATGCCCCTATAATTTCGGATACAGCGTCGATCACCATTTTTGAATATGGGTGTGACATAAGAAAGCTTCCAACAGAATGGGAAAATTCCCGACGAAAGTGATCTATTAAAGAAAATATGCAAGGGATCCAGTGAGATAGTAGAAATGGAGTGGACATGCCCATAAGATTTGACAATTTGACAATGAGGTCGAAATGGCGTAAAGGCAGCTTTAACATGCTTTGTGCGTGAGAGGATTGAAGGGGCTAATGGTGGAAAGTTATACCGTGCGTGTCCAGGGGCTGCAGGGATCTATAAGCTGCTCTACACACTTGCGCAAGAAGATCGGAGGAAGAAGATCAGGCCCAGGACCTTTGTTGCAGTCGAGATCCAAAATAGCTTTACGTATTTCATCCCGGGAAATTTCTAAATGGTTCACAAAAGCTGTTGAAGCTGAATCAGCGGAAGAAAGGTGTGAGTTAGATGGGTCTGGTGCATTGAAAATTTCTTGGAAACTATCAGCGAATAGGTCACATATCTCTTTAGGAAAGGAAGACGTTATATTATTAAGAAACATGGACGATGGGTAGCCAGTAGTTTTTCGCTTCAAATTAACAAAATCAAAGAATTTTTTCGGGTCGCGGACTATATTTTCGCCGGTTGTTCTAATGTAAGAGTCATAAGCCTCATGAGACTTTGCTAAAAATTGCTTAGCAACTTCATTATATTCTTCCTGAATAGCAGGAAAAACATCGGTATTTTCTTTAATAAGCTTATAAAGTTTGTTCCTACGATTTCGCATATGCCTAAGGTCCCTATCAAGCGATGGCTCAGACAATTTATCCTTTTTTACTAATGTTCGAAGAACATTAGTATTAAAATCGATTCGGCCAAAAATTCATATTTCCATATATATATATATATATATATATATATATATATATATATATATATATATATATATATATATATATATATATATATATATATATATATATATATATATATATATATATATATATATATATATATATATATATATATAAATATATATATATATATATATATATATATATATATATATATATATATATATATATATATATATATATATATATATATATATACCATCAAAAAATTTCAGTGAGATAATCTCGGGAACGCGCCATCCGATTGAGCTGAAACTTTCAAGATACATTAGTGTATATGCAGAATAGGTCCAGGTCTCTTTAAATGTCAGTTATTGTTAACTTTTTGGCGCCGGCGGCCATTTAAGTGATATTTTTAATATACCTATTATTTCGTGCACAAATAATTTTCGCAAAAATAAAGTTAACGAAATAAATTTCGAACGTGTTTTACATATGAATCGGATAATGCTTTGGAATTTTTTAACCCCATGTGTGCGCTGGGTGCCTAAAAAGAGGACGGGAAAATTTGAAAATTTTTAAATTTCGATAACTTTTGCCAGAGCTATTCAATCATTACGAAATTTTCAGGACATATTGATATTATTTAGTTGTAGATTTGTGTAGCTTTTAATGAGCGTGCTGGCAACCCTGTAGCTAGGGCAGGCACTGAAAGTGAAAACCTCCAAATCATCGTCTCTCTTGAAAAACTGCCGCTTCTTCAAAAACAAGCCTCTTATATGTAAATCTTGTGCTTTGTTTACATAGACAAAAAATAAAATTTGATATGGTATAACGGGCACGCTAGGTAACCCTTGCCCAATTTACCTATATTTTTAGCATCAAAAACTTCTGTTCACGGAAACTCACGATCCGATAAGCAGAATTAATTGAAATTTACAGAATGTATTGGTCTTATATCGGACCAGGTCTGATAGAAGTGATTTTGAAATGCAAGCGATTCTGTGCCAGTGGTGCCATCTTGAAAAATCACTAAAAAGGATAACTGCTTTTAGCCCTATAAATTCTGATTGAATCGTTCGATTTTAACAAAATTCACAGAATAGCTGGAACTTACTTCACAAAATTTCTACCACGTTTGGTAGAAATTTGGTTGAAAAATACGGTTGGAGCTGCCAGCTATGATAATTTTAGTGTCTTAAATTTGAAAAAATTAAAATTTGGAAGTGAAAACATTCAACCATCGAATATCCTAAAAAATGTCCGTTTGTTACAATAAAACCAATCTGTATACAAATCTTATGCTTTATCTACACGTTCAAAGTAAAACTTTGGATATTTCATGTCGGACAAGAACGGTAACCCTTTCCCAGTTAACCTATATTTTTAGCATCAAACACTTCTGTTCACGGGAACTCACGAGCCAATAATCAGATACAACTGAAATTTACAGAATGCATTGGACTTAAGTAGGACCAGATTTGATAGAAGCGATTTTGAATTGTGGGCAACTCTGTGCCAGTGGTGCCATCCTGAAAAATTACAAAGAAAAAAAACGGCTTTTTGCCCTATGAAATGTGAATAAGTTACCAGATTTTCATGAAATTGACACAGTAGCTGAACCTATTTTTAATCTCTGTTTGGTGGAATTTTGGTTGAAAAATTTGATTGGTGCTGCCAGCTATGGTAATTTTTGTGCCTTTGGTTTTGAAAATTCACTCAGGAAAATAAAACTTTTTGCCCTATAACTTCCAGTGCAGTCATACGAATTTATTACAATTAATCGAACCTATTATAAGCATTATTCAGGCCAAATTTGGTTGAAAAGCCACGATAGGGTTGCCAGCTATTGTTGGTTTTGTGTTTAATTGCAATATCTTTATTAAGCGGTTTTATCGTAGAATTTTCAAATGGTAATGATATTTTAGTGACAATAAGCAGCAAATATTAAATTTTCGATTATTTGAAAAAACTCGCTGCAGGTAATCCTAAATTTCTTTATACTCCTATAACTTCGAATGTAATTAAACAACGTGAAGCAGATGTGATATATTCTTGGCTTTGATACTGGCAGAAGGTGGCCAGCACGAGTCGGTTGTGCTACTTTTGTATCAATAAATGCTTACAGTTAGTATACATACCGGAAACATTTACAATGAAAATAAATAACCGAAGTTTCAATTCCCAAAGTTCTGCAAATTTTTCGGATCGCAGCCCCAAACACCAACTTCAGTTACAGTGCTGCAGGCACTGAGCATTTTCTTCATTGATGTTATATGAGATGCTGCTTTCAAAATTTTGTGAAATAAGCAAATGATAACGAATATAATTAACCCGTGGTTTGCTCTCATAAACGTTGAAATTCATGCCAGTGGTAATATCTGAAACCTTCTACTATATGAGTTATAATGCATTCGTGAGACCAAAGTAAAACGTGGCGTTTGAAACAGTTTGGCCGTAATAAGCAGCTCATGTGGTGGAATATGCACTCAAAACCTGCACGATTCTTCTACTGTTCTTCGAACATTAGTGTTTCTAGCGGTTCAGGTGCGCTAGAGTTTTTTTATCTTTGGAACATATCTTTCAACGGCGTCAAATATTTTATTGTAAAAAGACGAAATGGTTGTCTCGAGATCTTGTGTTGAAAGAGTAGTCGACCAATCAGTAGTATTAAGAACATGTTTAATGCTTTCATAATCAGCATTACGGAAGTCAAATACAATTGAGTTCTTGTAAGTTTTTAAGCAGGTTGAATCTGGAGTGGAAAGTTCGACTGACAGTGCTGTATGGTGTAAACTGTTGCAAAAAAGATGCTCTGCGTCACTAGTTGGACTAACCACTACTTCGTCATAAGCATTTGTGAAAACAAGATCTAACCAATTACCATTTTGGTTAGGAGTTTGAGAAACCTGCTGCAAATCATTACCATAAAAGGCATTCGCAAGATTGAAATCGTTGGTGTCTACAAGGTTTACGGGGAGAAGGTAAGAGTCATTTTCATCCGGAACAAAGCAAAGATTCGGACGATTGAAATCACCTAACACTATTATTTTATCTTTTTCGCTAAGTGATATCGCTAGTGAAGATATTGTGTCACAAAAATTGCTGTAGAGGGATTCGTCAGATCTAGGGGGGATGTAGACAACAGCGATGTAAATTGAGTTGTTATTACTGGAGATCCGAACAATTGTACATTGGAAGAAAACATTTGGGGTGGTATCTACAAGCTCACTTGAAAGTTAGTATTAGTTAGAAAGTTAGTATATAGTAGAAAGTTAGTCTTACTTGCTAACAGCAAGTAAGACACCACCTCCTCGCGACTGACCCGTAGAACAATAATCACGGTCGCTTCTGTAAATAGTCCAACTACTATCAAGAATCTCCTCATTCTTATGAGAGGCATTAAGCCAAGTTTCGGTGATGGCGAGTCAATTAAAATGGCACGATTTGGCGTCAAGGTATAATTTACTTAATTATATCCATGGATATAAGTCGGAGATGTTAACATTTGTCACAACTAGCATAAATAAAAATGTAATGATTTCCACCTGCAAGTGGTCACGCCAGTCAAGTATGCACTGTGTGCTGGTGTCTGATGAGAAGCAGTGCATATATTCGAAACCACTTTGTCAAAATAGAATTTTCAATGTAGATTAAAATTTTTAATGTTAATAAAAAGTTGTTCAATTTTAATAATCCCGCAAAAACAATTCCAATTTGATTCTGCTTTCGGAGGCTGATTCCGCAAAACGATCGAGTTTCCCGTTTCAATATGCTCGGCCTCGATAAGCTGTAGAAATGATATACGTTGTCTATGCTGATTTATAGACAAGAAGGGAACCGTGGTCAAATTCAATTACCTTTACTAAGTAAATAATGTTTAAATTTTATAAGATCTGCACATTTTTTGGATGACAACCCCAAACACATGTCTATCGCTGTAACCGAAATTAAAATAAGCTTAAATTCTATTACAACTTAGGGTGTATTAGTCTTAACTAAGAGAAGTAGCCAGTTATAGAGTATACACTCAAAATCTGCACAAATCCTCTACTGTTCTTCGAACATTAGTGTTTCAAGCGGCTCTGAGGCGCTAGGGTTTTTTTTGTTGTTGACGATAAAGGTGTGAATGATGAGATCATCAATCGCGGCTATTAGACCCTTTAATTCTAATTCGGCCTCATTAGACTGTTAAACCCAGACAATGAGATTTTTCGCGGCGGTTTCGATTCGAACGATAAATTGAGAAATTGTTTCTTTTGCGGTGTATTTGCATTGCTGCAATTCGATTAACAAATTACTGCTGTATTTTTTGATCACCATATAACAGTTTTAAGAAATCGCACAACTCGTTCCAATCCCCGAAAGTGTGACTGGACGTGGCCAACTCAGCCTTCACTTCTGATTGAGTTATTGCGCTAGCCAGTAGGACAGGTGCCTATTCTAGATATGCCAACTTGAATGCCTGACTACATCCATTTATATATGAGTTAAGTTTTTCGCGGTCACCGTCGAACGGCTTAATGAACTTCAATAGAATTGTTGTGCTAATTCTTTCTACGCGAATATTTTCAGAGATACTAATTATTTCTAAAGGCTGGTACTGAGCTAATCGTGAAACTAAATTTTGACAGGTCTCCATTATCTGGTCATTCTTTCGAGCGAAAATTTTGGTAATGGAAAAAGCAGAGACACTGCTCATTTCTGACCTATCAAATGTCAAGAATTTCACTTTTTGATCGATTTTCTTATTGGAAAGACATTTGCACTGATCCATTTTCAAATTGAAACACCAAATGTCACTTTTTAGCTCGAAAGAATGAGCTGCACAAACTAAATTGGCGTGAAATGATTGGAGACATGTTTCAGTGCCATCTAAGTTTTCAACGCGAAAGCAACTTCAATGCAACTTTTCATGCTAAGAACAGAGTACCACTCTTGCTTATTTTCAAGCAAAATTTTCGCCGAAACCGATTTCAAGTGAAATTTTGTATGAAAATTTCACGTGAAATCGAACTCAGTACTATGCTTAACTGAATAAATTCTTACTCAGGTTGTGTGGAATTAACGTGCGACATTTTACAAAACACTTCACAAAATATTATAAATTTGCTTAACGTATAATAAATATCAAAACGATATATTTATTTATGTTTAAATGAAAAAGTAATTTGAAAAAGAATGTGTAAGTAAATATTTTTGACTCACGTGGATTTCTCTTTCGATGTAGTGTTTCAGCAACCAGGATTTGAGAATTTGCTCCAGAAGGATGAATTTTGATGTTCAATTTGGTATTTTGAATTATGATGTTCGATAGGTATAAACTTGAGGATTCGTTGAGGTGAGGTGAATAACTCCTTAGCTGTTGTTTCGGCAACCAGGGTTAGAGATTTTGCTCCGGCAGGATGAATTTGATGTTCGATTTTGTTGTGTTCGAGTAAGCTTGAAAAATTTTTTGAGGTGCACTGCGAACAAATAAGAGTGTTCGTTTACAAATGTGTGAATTCCTTTTATTTTATCACTGGATAGTTATCTTTCACAAAACCATTCCACTTCTAACACCAATTATTATTTGCCTGTTATGGGCTCGTAAAAAGAAATACAAATCACACTTTTTATTTTAAACTTTACACTTTATTTACACAGTTTTACTTGCACATTTTACAACTTCGCTTAACTCGATTTAAGACTGACTAGAGAGTGACTTGATACAATAATTTCAAAGCCCTTTTATAGGGTCTATTTGTTTACAATGATACAATTTCACAATCTCGCACGCAAATTCCATTTTTCATTTGTTTATTAAAGTATCAAATTTCAAGAATATGATTCGCAGTGGATTTGTTTATAAATTCGCTAATCTATTGATTTCAATACTATGATTCGACTTGGATTTGTTTATGAATTCGCTAATCTATTGATTTCAAGAATATGATTCGACTTGGATTTGTTTATTTGTTTTGGTTATTAGTTATTTATTCACTTCGCATTATTTTCGCGCAGAATTTGCCGGTCCGTTGCGATTTTTATTATAAAAACAATTTATTGAATTGTGTTTGCCAGATTTGCAAGTGTCGCAAAAGTACAATTTCTCATATGGGATATTGCTTTGTTTAGACGAATTGCTTCCCATACTCGGCATAATCTATGATTCTGGAAAGTTATTGAATTTGGCATTTCAATTAAAGTGGTTTTCTTGGAATTAACTATTGTTTATTAATCGGATCAATTGACATATTTGCTGACATGCAAGATTCGATTCTAAGAATATTGTGGTCATCGGATAAAAAGGTATGTGTGGAGCTGAATGGTCAATTAGGACTTATTGATAGGAGAGCTAATGGCTATGGTCCATAACAATTATCAGGCTAGTTCCTTCCAAGCAAGGTTGGCGAAAGACCGATAACCTCTCTTGCACAATCTTTCCGAAGTACTCACCTTGAATCTAACAAATGTCATAACCGAACTGAACACGCAATCAAAAACGGCCAAACAATTTAAGAATTTTTTCACGAAACGTTAGATCGAGCTGCTCAGTGTCTAACCGATGGCAAAGTGTATAGAATGATAAGTGGGTGAACTCCTTCCATTTTCTAGAAAAAACTCTTTGACCTTGAAATTGCGCCTCCATTTACGCAATGCATTATCTGTCAAAGCAACCTGTGAGTGGGCTGGTATTTTTTGAGAGAGTGAGGCGTATGCGAGCAATGAAAAATTTAGTCTGAGTATGTAGTTTTCGAATCTTATCTTGCACCTCTTTCTGTTTCATGCGATTTCTTCCAATTTTCCAGGTTGATCAACAGTACAATCTTAGGCCAGTTCACTGGATTTTTGGTCCGTTTATACATATACGGAGTCCGCACGCTGGTTAGGAGCTAACTTCTCATGCTGTGCCGATGGTCTGTCTGAGTTTATGGCTGATATATCAGAAATAAAAAAGATCATATAGACAGGGAATCATGTTTTAGAAAAGAAAGAATATGACTTACTCTACTGCTGTCATCCAAAGCACCTTGTGCTCGGGGTAGGATTCCTTGTCACCCAAAATATGAAGGCTACCATTACCGATTTTAACGGCATTATTGAAATGCTGTACACCCTTCTGGTGCAAGGAAAATTTGCAAACATCAGCCCCATAAACGCTCACATACCTACCGATAAATAGCCACAACTACTCAAGCCAACATAAGTGCCAACTATCTTGTTGGTATGGTTTTCCTATCATGGTTTGCTTTGCATAGACTCATTGTGTCCGTGAGCCAGGTTAGAATCTGCATGACTGAGAGCGTAAAGGTAGAAACGCACTGCTGTCACGTCATGTGAGCTTACGCCTTGTCACGTCATGCGTGTGGAGGCATGAGCTCACGCTTGGAAACACACTTGTGTCGTGATAGCACCTTACGGGATTTGCAGTTAATTGAAGTTGATCGACTAAGAGCCTAGACAGACAGCGCAGCCTAAATGATCATTTGCATAAATAATCATTTAAGTGCCGTGTGTCATATGGTAATTTAGACTAATCACCACTAAATGACCAAATTATCAATCATTTGGCAAATCGCTAATGATCATCAGACTTTCGTAATTTAATCTTTAATGAAGTAGAGTTGCCCGATATAATACAAATTTCCCTTTTAAAAAGTCACTTTTCCCATTGAAAAATAATAAGACAACTTTTTTGAAACGTCAGATTAAATACGGCTATAGCACACTGGAACGACCGGTTCTCGTCAGATCACCGAAGTTAAGCGGTGTTTTGTGCGGTTAGTACTTAGATGGGGGGCCGCTTGTCATTTTAGTTGTCGGATACCAACAAACTAGTTGTCTAGGAAACACTATACATAAAATTTCAAAATATTTACACAATTTTAATGTAGTTTTTGCCCGGTTTCTATTTCAACTTTATTAATTAGCCCATAAGAGAGGCAACATACATTTAAAACTCCTTCAATTTCTCCATTTTACAAAAACTTGTTTCTTTGAGTGACAGATAGTCAGTGACAGTATTCATCATTAACGCAAAGGCTGTGTGTCAGGTACTTTTAAATTACTAATTTAGGTATAAATGATCATTAGTAAATTAGTAATTTAAGTGCCTGTGTGTCTAGGCTTTTAAACTGGCTAAAACTACGATTTCAATTAGAAAATGCATATATAAACACATATTTGCGTCACTCAATGTGCATGTATGCACTTATAATGCATATTTTGATTAATCAGTACTTATTTCGCCATATGCGACATTCAAGAACATGCGTTAAGCATAGTACTGAGTTCGATTTCACGTGAAATTTTCATACAAAATTTCACGTGAAATTGGTTTCGGCGAAAATTTAGCTTGAAAATAAGCAAGTTTGGTACTGTGTTCTTAGCATGAAAAGTTGCTTTGAAGTTGCTTTCGCGTTGAAAACGTAGATGGCACTGAAACATGTCTCGAATCATTTCACGCCAATTTAGTTTGTGCAGTTCATTCTTTCGAGCGGCAAAGTGACATTTGGTGTTTCAATTTGAAAATGGAGCAGTGAAAATGTCTTTCCAATAAGAAAATCAATCAAAAAGTGAAATTCATTCTCTGCTTTTCTCAATTGTCAAAATTTTCGCTCGAAAGAATGACCCGATAATGGAAACATGTCAAAATTTCACGTGAACTCGAACTCAGTACCAGCCTT
>OZ022263.1:148868388-148948388 GCA_963978885.1 Nemotelus pantherinus
CAAGCCCGGTTAGAAAGGAAGAGGGAAGCATATGCTAATCAGAAATAAAATTATTTATTTATTAGTTTATTTTTAATAGTATACTTAAGTAAGTACTCCACACCAGAACTATATGCTTAAAATATTTTCTAGGATATATTTTTTAACAACCTTATAATGCATATGATCGTTTTAATCTGGTCTATAATGCATATGGAACTTCTTACAGTCTAGTACTAGCTCCTAATGTGTGGGGTTCGTGCAGGTATAACGACAGATTGTATAACTAGCCTCGAGTTCACGTAGCTCTCAATAGGTACCTGAGTGAAATAAACGGTAAAGTGAGACGTGAAACTGATCACGCCACCTTCATAGACGTTGACAGTGAGATTTGATAAAGTAGGCCGGAAAAGGTACATATGTGTTCAGATTACTTTAGAATAATGCGTATGAAAAACAATTGATAAATGCATTAATTATTCACATTATATTTTCTTCCTTGGTCCCGAAAACTAACAATAGCATTGCATAATAAAATTGCCTCTTCTTTTTTAGGGGCTTTAAATTAAAATTATTTTTATTTATGTATTTACTATTGAAAAAGATTACGGAAGTAACACATATTACATATATGCCGGCAAAGCTTTATATCCCGATATTATTATCCTGACTCCAGTTATACAAAAGCATCTGGGTAGAATAAAGGCTAAGCAATACTTAGATGGTAGTCAAATTAAGCAAAGTAGTAGGTATGTACCAGTTAGTAGGAGTTAAATAGTTAAGAAAAAATACAATGAGTATAACTTAAATAATTTGAATATTGCAAAAATAGATTATAAAGTTGTTCAAAATACCTTCAAATATTTTACATTATTTTCATTTGACTAGGTTTCAATTATTTCATTGCAAATCAACGATTATACCTATTCTACAAATATCAATATACAATTGCTATTCAAACCTACGCGCCAAGCTGATGCCCCCTACATATTTCACTTTTTGCATTTTGGTTACACCCTTGAACTTTTTCCTATGTGTTCGTACGGCGTTATATGAGTTGGTAGAAAAACCCGTTTTTGGTCACAAGATTGATTTCTCACCGCCTGTCCAAATATCTTCTAGGTCGTTGCGAAAACCATAGAGGTATAAGACATTAAGAGTGGTGGTAAAGAAGCGTTCTGTCTCGAGGTCACCCATATCCACAAATTATTTCAATACAACGAAATATCTTTCGGGGTGTAGATCAGTTGCTCGTTTTGGGGGCAGTAACTTGGCGCGCATATTTGAACAAATATGAAAATATTAAAATTCAAGGAACAATATGCGTATATTTAAAATTTGAAGGTAATCTGCACTCTACATTGTGGCCGGTCATTGTTCTTCAGTATTAATCTTTTTCAATAAATTGAAATCTATGGCTTCTTAAGTAAAAATTAGGCATTAAATTAAAATATTTGCTTCTAAAAAGTAGAACGAAACGAATCTTATTGTTGAATTGTTGAATTGTTGAAGAACTATATATTATTATCTTGCAACATTTTCATTAATTGCATTAACGCTATTTAACCACTGTGCGCAGGTTAGGCTGATTTCAGAGTCACGCGGACCGTCCGCGCGGACCATCCGCATGCGGATGTTCCGCGCTGACCAAGCGTTTCATTGTCACGCGGATCTCTTTTGAGTACAGTTGCGAATATGAATTCGAAAACAGTGAAAGTTTGTATAATTTATTATTTGTGGAAGAAACGACAATCGAGTCAGAGGAGGAGAGCGCAGGTGCATCCTATAGTTGAACGAAGACTACTGGCTGGAACGTTTGCTTCATTGTACTCTCAATTAACTGATGATAACGTGAAGTTCTTCAATTACTTCCGAATGTCAGCAAGCAGTTTTCATGAGCTATTAGGAAAACTAGAGAGCAAGTTCATACGGTCTAATTTACGTCGGGTATCTATACTACCGATCGAACGATTAGCAATTACTTTGAGGTAGGAAAATAACAATTTATTTTTTTATTTTTATGTGTATTTTCGTATAATTAACTCCAATCACAGATTTTTCCCAACTAAATTGTTGCTTCAAAACATGAAATGAATAAAAATCCAGTTTTCTTAATTTAAAGTGCATTAAAAAACTCTATATTGAGTAAAATGTTGCATTTTCTGTCAAATTACTGTCAGGAATGCTTATTATATTGGGAGACAACCTGTTATATTCTCTTTGCATTTGTACTGATGGAAGCAATAAATTAATATTGTTTGCTGGTTGAGAATTGGGTGACATTTTTCGAATATCCGCGGCTATCTTCAGAATTTCAGAACGAAACAAAAGTTTCTGGTCATTATTAAAGTCACTCAGCATTGGTCCCATTGAATTAAAAAATGCCAAGTCGTCGGTGCTCAACTCTTGCGTGTTTTTTTCCAAGAATGCCACCATTTTTTTCAAACTCAGACTCTTGCTGTGGTTTCTGCCTTTTTTTCTTTCGATTCCACGGTTTTGCCTGATTATCAATCTCAAATTCTGCAGGATTTTGTGGAGAACTAGTTAGGCTTACCTCTGAATCATTTACTGAGCTTGCGTTTGCATCAGCTGATGATGCATTATTTTCGTAAAGAGATTCTTCAACTTGGTTTTCACAAGTTGAATCTAAAAACCTCAATTCATCATAATATATATATTTTTTTTATTTTCCGGGCGCAACTTCCAGACGGTTTGTTTTTCATTGCAGTTTTTGTTTTAAAATACGCATCTCGTGCAGTTTTCCAACGTTTCTGAATAAGGTTATCTGAAACAAATATTTTCTTTATTCTTAGATTCTTGGCAACTGGAAATACATTTACCGACATACACTACTCATACAGAGTGGGAATAAGCACTATAAGTGGAATAGTAAATGAGGTGTGCGCAATAATTTGGGAATTACTTCATCAAGAATGTATACCTGAGCCAAGCGTAGAAATGTGGCAACGTATATCCACGAGGTTTCAAGATCATGCCAATATCCCAAATTGCATTGGAGCTATAGATGGCAAGCACATTAGAATAATTAACCCTGTGGGAGGAGGATCAATGTTTTATAATTATAAGAACTTTTATTTTATTATACTGTTGGCCATGTGTGATGCGGATTATATGTTCACTTATGTGAATATTGGAGCATATGGAAAAAACTCAGATTCCTCTGTCTTCAAAAACAGCCTTCTATTTAGAAATTTAGAGGAGCAAAAGTTGAATATTCCTGGTCCTAAATTTTTACCAGGAAGCAATACTTCAGTGCCACATATCATTGTTGGTGATGGCGCATTTGGAATATCCAAACATGTAATGAAACCATATGCACGAAAAAATATGACACATTCGAAGAAGATTTTCAACTATCGGCTAAGCCGTGCAAGAAGATATATTGAGTCGACCTTTGGAATAATGTCTAATAAGTTTAGAATCTTTCACACCCCTCTCAATGTAGGCTTCGAGACTGCAAAAATTATTGTCAAGGCTTGCACTGTATTGCATAAATTTATAAGAGTACGAGATGGCTACAGCGAGGAAGATACTCTTACGATTGAGGGATTGGAAGATGTAATTGATCCTCAAATTAACAGATGCGGAAATACATTACGTGAAGTATTCGCCAGTTATTTTTTATCAGATGCCGGGAAAGTCCTTTGGCAGGAGAGATCAATATATTAGACGCGATTATTGCGCAATTAAGAGGATTATATCGAAGAATATTAAACACCTTATATTACAACTAAAAACATATCCCATATGCACCTCCTCAAACGCACTCCATCAATTACTCGCTCTGTATCAACTTCGGACATTTCGCGTTCCACTGTAATCGTCCGCACGACTGCTCCGCGTAACTGTGAAACCAATGCCTCCTAGAAGTACGGGCCGTAATGCAGATTAATGACGTCGCACTAGACTGTCAAAGTGTCGCGAAAAACACACGTAGTCTTATGGGACGTCCGCGGGAAATCGTAAATTATACAGGTTCTGTTGAAGTGAGTGAAGTGAAAACAAAGTGAGATCCGCGGAACAGTGCTAGTAAACAGCTAAAACACAAATTAATGCGGTGCGTGCGGTATAATTGGGAAAATCCGCTACGAAATGTTTATCAGCTGGTGTTAGGTTATGTGATGTTTTGTGTCGATTCACTTTCGATAGAATTAATTGACACAAAATGCAAGTTATGACTAAATATGATTACTACAACGCGTCCACGCACAAACAACTAACGCTTTATTCATATTTTCGCTAAAAATCCGCACGTGAAATATCTGTGTATATCGGCACGGCCAGATGGAAATGTCAAAATGCCTACCCAAATTGACGTCATAGCTAAAACGATTACGTAGCCTGACGGCCCGTACTTCTAGGAGGCATTGGTGAAACGGTCAATAAGAACACTGCAACGTCAGCTCGCGGACGGTCCGCATGCGGACGGGCTGCGCGGATGGCGATCGGATGGTCCGCGCGGACAGGAATCAGCGCGGATCATCCGCGCCAGTCTGAAACGATCCCATAGGTTTCTTACATTTTCGTCCGCATGCGGATGGTCCGCGCGGACGGTCCGCGTGACTCTGAAATCAGCCTTAATGAGAAAATTATTATCATTTCATTACGGTTGCTTACAATGATAAATCTGAACTTTTGTATGCAAATGAGGTGCCAAATTTTCTACTACCTCCCGCTTCCTTTTTAACCGGGCTTGGGACCGGCTTCGGCGGAATTAAGGCAAAACGCAGATTTTTCTAGGCTCGTTTTATTTACATAAATTCATTCTTCTAAAATTAACCTGAATTTATGATAGTCGAAACCATACCATTTTAATAAGTTTTTTATTTTAGCATATTTTATAATAGTAAACAGCACAAATTTTTCCAAACATTATAATTTTTTCCTTGTAAATGTACGCTAATAATCGTAGATTTTTTTTCTGTTCGAATTTTATTTAGGTCAACCGACATTTTTTTTGAATTCTTCAAACTAAAATCAGTTGCCCCTGTGAATGAGCTTCTAAGCCTACTTCACTGGCATTTCCGCCATTTTGGAATCCAAGAGAAACTGTCAGGTACCCAGGTGTCAGATACGTGGGCCCGCACTTGAATCGGCATCAGACAATTGCACTAAAATTAATGGTTTCAGCCACGCCAAGTACTCAAATCTACTTCATTTGGACTACAGACTTTACCATAAGGAAAATCGTAAGTACTTACCTGTAGAAAGTTCACCCAGGCAGGCAGGAGCCCGTATTTTTTGAACAACACATCACATTTCGTTGCCGGTGTTTTGATAGAAACTGAAGGTGTCACTGCCACTTTTAATCGTATCTTATACTTCTAATAACTTTCTACACTTCTCAGCACTCGCGTCACTAAATTTGATTTGAAAACACAGCCTGTTCAAGCTAATTTCATCTCAAAATCAATAGCATATTTGAAAATTGTTTGGTTTGTTTGTGTGTGTGATTTGACATTGACTCCTGGGTACTTGACAGCACCCCGTAAAGCTTGAGAGGTGAAGGCGAGGAGGAGAAGAATGCTCGAGACACACACCCTCAGGCGTTTGACAGCACATGAGTCCGGGTGACGTGACGTGTCACCAGTGTACTTCTAAGCATACAAAATGGTACTGCAGATCTATGGCACGTGAGGTGTTGACGTGACAACAGTGTGTTTCTACCTTAAGAGTACTTTCATATAATATTATTGCCTAAGATAGGCAGTAATTGCAAATATTGGAGCCGCTGCACAGTGGGGCGAAATTCCAAATATCTGGCCAAAAGTCGAAAATGAATTCAATTCTGATAAAAGTTTGTCTTCGGGGGTTTTTGGGGCCGCTGATTACGAATCTGAAATCAAAAGTTGAAAAAAAACAACAAAATAAAACAAAATGACGGTTTTAATATGGCTGAGAATTTATTATGCTTTCAATTCTTGTTACATTATAGATTAAATTTTTGAGTAATATCAAATAAGGAAATACTAGAAAACAGAAAATTCGAAAATGTTTATTCATTACATAATCTAGTAGGTTACGGACAACTTTAGCAATCGTCTCAAAAGAATCATTTGATTCACAATCAGCAGATTCAACTGGGAAATCGCTTGAACTTCCCTCACTTACTGAAATACTGGGCGCAACTAATAACTGTACTGCTTCTGGCAGTAACGATTTGAAATTTTTGCAAGGTAACTTGCGCAAGCTAGAAATATAGGGGTCAGACGATAATAGAAGCCGTGAAAAAACGTCTTCCATTGTTTTTATTCGGGAACATTTTCTCGTAAAATCTATTCTTAACTTCTTAATGTACTTATTAGTAGACTCTTGAGCATCTTCAGACATTTGTCCGATTGGTAGTAGTGCAGAATTTATTATTTCCGTGCCATGAATTAAAACTTTATGCACTGAAGTCGGCATAAAATACCACGGATATAAATGTACGAAGTCGCGAGCTGTTTGTAGGGCATAATCTTGAAATCGAATCGGATTAATTTCATGGCCACTCGAAACTGCCTGCAGTACAACATGAAAACGTTAGATTATATCTTCATTCACCCCTGTGATGGAAGCAGAAGTGGTTGAGTGTTCGAAAAATCGTCGAGCGGTATTCCCATCATTCGAACTACCAAAATTAGTCTGCGGTTGATCGACTATCAGTCCCAATTACAAACGGAAATCTTTTTGCATGCTTTGTTTTCGAATTTTAACGCTTCTTTTATCATCAGAACTTCGCGCTTGGCACTTTTTGATACCAAGTTTGTAACCTACATGCAAACAACACTCAAAGAATCGAATCCATGCGTGCAGAGTTGACAGCCCAAACTCTAAATGATCTCTATTGATTTCTTTTATCAACATTGCGTCAATATTGTTAAAATCTTTTGAAGTTGCATTACACAAATAGCAACGTTGAGCAGATGCAGTATTCGTGATTGCATTGCATACTTTGCCGTTTATCATGGTGAAAGCAAGTTTGAAAGAAACGCTTATGGTTTTTGCGTGAACGACAGTATTATAAGGGACGAGGTTAGTCTCTTGCTTTTTTATGAATTCCATTTCGTTAAAAGTGGCTTCAGTTGTTTCGTGCAAAAATTGAATTCTGATTGGTCGACAAAAACGAAGAGAGGATGGCCTTGGATTTTTCCATACAATGACTGGGTTTTGTGTTTCTTGGTCGACTGATGAAAGTTCCAATGGAACGAGTGAAGTAACAAAAATGTCTGCATCAGACTTGCTTCCATCATCCTCAGTAAATTTTTGTTTGAACATCCTTTGGCCCGAAGTACCATCACAACCCCACTTACAAATTAAATTTAAGCTGCGAACTTTTTCGTAAGACATACTGTTAATCACATCCGCTTGAGTTAACAAGATTCTTTCACTTGTATGATCTAGCAAAGCCTGCAGTTTAACTTCGGCACTACATTTCGTTATAGAAATGTCAGCTTTTGTTAGGTAACATTTAAGCTTCGCTTGATGTACTTTTTTGTTTGACGGAAATAATTTGGAGCAATTTTTTTTGCTTGCATTACAAATTTTCTGGTACTGTGATTTTGATAAATTAGCTTCAAGTATAATTGACAGAGCAGCATCAGAAGAAAAATGTGTTTCCGAAATCGATCCGATTGATTCTCTGTACTGTTTAGCTTTTGATGGGCTTCCTAGTGTCACATCTTTGATAACTTTTGCAGCATCTAATTTGCCAGATGCTCGAAGGTTCATTTGTGTCGCATAAGACAATTCTTCCGTACTTGTCCTTGCACGCAATTGTTCAGTCTTCCTCCGCTTTGTACGCTCACTAGCTTCGTTAAATTCTAAAGAAGGCCGACCCATGTTGTTGGACTTCTTTGAAGCTTCTGAAGTTTCTTCCAAGGGAACGAATACGCTCAGCCAGTCGGAAAACTTCTCCAAAAATTTATCCTCGTGTCTCGAAACGCTTTTCCATTTATCTTTGAATTTCATCAACAAATTGCGTATGAGACGTTTCACATTGACAGATGATAGCGTGAAAGGACGTTGTAATTTTTCAGACATAGCCTTTTCAATTTCCTCGTACGCTGCAGCTGCACCATCATTTAGCTTCTTCCTTATGAGGAGGAAGATATCCTTCCTGGATAAACCAGGTACAGCAGGATCATCTGCAGCCAATTCTGATATGTTAGAATTTAATGCATTTAAACAGCAATTACGTGTTGAACCTGACACGCTATTATTAATTTGTCTCGCAATATTATTTTAGTCATTCATAATTTATAATTCATAATTCATTCATAATTCTTCATGAAAGTGAATGATGTATCGTAAAATGAATGGAATAAAAAACAGGGAAGTTGCAAAATAAAATATACTTCTTGGAAAGAATGTAGCAAACATTTATTTCGGAGAAAAAATTTTTTTGACGCGTGGAATATACATCCGCTATAAAAAAAATTATATCTGGGGAACTGGCACCAATATGTGAGTACAAACCCGGAATTATCTTTTAGAACCACATAACTTTTCTCGGAGTCACTTCTTCATAGTTTATATTTTAATTATTCAAAATTGAGAAAAATACGCTTTCAATTACAATAACCTGCATTATTATCGCTGGCACACTGAATCACACAACTTTATTGTTGTTTTCACTTATGCAACAAACTGCGTTCAGTAAATCGTCAGCTATTCTGTTTCGCTTTAAAGTTTTGATATCGGTTATAATGTCGAGTAATGTTTTTGACTCAGCATTTGAATGTGGTGAAACTAAAACATACTTTGAAATCACAGTTAAATGAGGAAACATGCATGCATCCTCAAAATTTTTTGCTGCAATAATCTCTGCTTTTCATCATTTGAAAAGATTACTGCTAAATCTCTCCATTCGACATTTACAATAGATTCTTTACAGTAAACTTTTTTTTGACAATTTTTTTAACTGCAGCGAATTCGTTCGTTTTGAACTATCAAGAGTTATTTGGGGGCTTCAAAATTCAATTTCTTCAAAGACAACATCTTTAAATGATAATCTTTCTTTAAGCTCTTTACATGTCGTAACGTCAAACTCTTTTCCTATTTTTTTTATCTCTAATTTGTAGTCACCTTTGAAATCTTAATTGGCTCTTACAAATTTTCCAATGTTATTTAAATTAAATTAAACATCCGTTTATTATACTATTAGCATAATATTTCACTGATGGGCTTTGAAGAGGAAGCCGAATAGCCCTCGTAATAAATATATAAATACATTTGAATAGATCTGGCTTGTGGGACTAAAAAACTGGTCTTTAAACCATAATTAAATTAAAAGTAATCCCACGACAACCCTCATACGGGTCTAGGAAATGAAGCTGGTAGAGAATTTCATTACAATTTTTCCACTCAATGTGAATACGAGTGTGGAATTCGAAGTTTCACTTTAAGGCTGGTACTGAATCGTGAAGCTAAATTTTGACATGTCTCCATTATCGGGTCATTCTTTGGAGCGAAAATTTTGGCAATGGAGAAAAACAGAGACATTGTTCATTCCGGATGGATAAAATGTCAAGAATTTCAATTTTCGATCGATTTTATTATTGGAAAGACATTTGCACAATTCAATTTTCAAATTGAAACACCAAATGTCACTTTTTAGCTCGAAAGAATGAACTGCACAAACAAAATTGGCGTGAAATGATTGGAGACATGTGTTAATGCCATCTATATTTTCAAAGCGAAAGCAACTTCGAAGCAACTTTTCATGCTAAGAACTGAGTACCACTCTTGCTTATTTTCAAGCTAAATTTTCGCCAAACAGATTTCATGTGAAATTTTGTATGTAAATTTCACGTGAAATCGAACTCAGTACTATGCTTTACCCCTGATTTTAAACCACGTACCTAATCAGAGCTAGGTGAACTCAAAGCGTGGTGCGCGGGCCTTGGTCCGAACGTGGATTCGAATCAGGGATCCCACAAGCAAGAAGTCAGTAATCTACCCACTAGGCTACTCAAGTATTTAAAATTACTATAATCAATTTGCTATTAACTATCTTTCAAATTTGCTATTAACTATCTTTTTATTTTACTTCTAACTATCTAAGCTATTACCAATAAACTTTGTTTTTGAATTCTACAAACAAATTCATAATATAAAATCAACTCTTTTCACAGGTCTGTTCGCGTACTACGATTAATTGCAATTAATTGCAATGAAGCCGTTTTTGTACTCCGTTTTACTGAATACTGAAAATTTCCACTCTTTCAGTAAATTTCAGTAGGGTCTGAGCTGAGAGCATAAAGACATTCGGAGGGGCCGAAGGCATGGCCACTTTTCCTCATCACCTGCGACCCCGATGATAGATTGAAATTTTCGGGGCGTAGGTAATTCCTCATTTATCAAATTGATGGGGAAATATTATGTATGAATAGTTTCAAATATTAAAATTTCGAATATTGTAAGTGAATGATTAATATTTATTTACTTATTTGATATTTTTTAGCTTTCTTATTATCACCACACGTATTCACGAAACAGGGAGTAGAAATAAGCTACAGTAGGCTAGATTATTCGTTGCTTTGCTGTAGATTAACTGTTTTCCCATGATAGAAATGGAAACAGAACACAAATACATGTAATGCATAAAAATGGTAGAATATCCTAATTAAATATTTATTCAAACTTATAACAAGAACTATTTAAAAGGAAAGTGGCTTTGAAAATTAGATCCGTTTATACTGGCTTACCTCTTGGCAATGCTTGGTACTGATGTAAGTGATGGGAAAACATTGAATAATACAAAATATCAATTTTGTTATTATGAAATCTAGGAAGTTTTTACTGAATACTGTGTGCAAAGCAACTACAATGAAAACAATGCAACAATTTGTGATTCCGGAAAAGGTAAATTTTATTTAAAATTTATAAATATAATTTATAATTTTTCGTAATTTATATTTTTCTTTATACTCTTTTCAACTTGCTGTGTACATTGATTTTTAACTTCAAGGCTGAAAAGGCACGGAATATTTTTTTTCCTCTCAGCATACTTGTTTAATACCATTTTTGAGTCAAATACATAGATTTATGGCACAAATTTATAAAAGTTTTGAGTCTAATTAATATTTTTTCAAATTAAATTCATAAATTTTCAACACTTAATAAAATTATGAATTTGATTCAAAAAAATTATGAATTTGACTAAAAAAAATTATGAATTTCACTCGAAAAATTATGAATAGGTATCGAAAATTTAGGAATTTGATTAATATTAGTTAGACTCAAATATATTATGAATTTGTGTCATAAATCTATAAATTTGACTTAAAAATAGTATCAATGCCTTATAGCATATTTAAATTTAGCAAACATAAGGTTTTATTAAACGGGAAAAATTAACTTTTGTTGTATTTGAATTTAATTAACAAAGTCAAAATTTCATACCATCGGCATTTGCTATCATATCTGATGAACTTATAGGCGTTGCAGTAAAAAACTAGCCAAGGTGATTACTTTCATTGCTCTGCAAATAAAAAATAAACATTTTTATTCAAATTTAATACATATGATGCATACACTTACAATTTTGGAATTTTCTTTTGGAATTGCTTCAGCATTCAGCAGCCTTCTTCCCTGAATTTGTATAAAATCATGTTGATGGAAATGATTTGAACAAACTCGGGAATTTTTTTTAATGATTAGGTCAGGAAATCCAAGAGAAATAGTCCAAATTAATCTGACTTGTTCATTTTCTGGAAATGTGGAGAAAATTATATTTCACAAAGCGTGCAATAAAAATAAATTTTTATATTATTTTGTTTCCGCTCGGAGTCTGCCCCGAAACTATTAATGCACTCTACTGCTTTGTGTTTTTTTGACAGCAATTAAAATGGCTATCGAAAAATTCGCGTGAATATGTAAACAATATTTGAAAAGGTTCAAATAGACACATTCGTTTGTAAAAAGTTTCCGAAATACACAAAATTTTGCAAAACACATCGTTTGTTTATTATAGCCCGTTCACACTAGGCTCTAAATCAGGCGATTTCGATCAGCTGATCGCTTTAGAGCTAAATCAACTTAAATCTACCTGATTACCCATACATTTTTTTCGGTTTCCGACCGAGTTAAGCCTAGTAATGTATTCGACGAACGAAATACAGCGAAAACGTCTGTGCGGAATCGAACGAAATAAAGTTCCGCACCCCGACACCGGACGCAGTATAAATTGCCATTGATGACATTTAACAAGTGCATTACATTTGAATTCGGTGCATATAAATTTAACTAACCGGCATCAAAAATGATTTTATCGGCAAAACAAAAACTACTGTTGCAAGGATGCGCTGTTCATCCATCCATTTCCACTCATTTTTCAATAAAATTCTGCAAACTCGAATGAAATTATGAGCTGTCACATTTTTCGCATCAATTTAAGGTACCTGGATCATTAAATGGCCGCGAAATTTAACTTATACATAGTGCAGCGCCATCTCAGAGCGAGTCACTGCGTTGTCTTAGAAGACACTTATACGCCTGCGAACACATTACTGACGAGCAAAACCAAACGAAACGAAATTCCGCGCCAGGATGATTTTGTATGGGATTTGACACTTCGTTCCGTTTCGCGTCGAATACATTTCAGGGCTTAAATCAAGTAGATTTAGAGTTAATCAAGTACAAATCAGGTACTATTGTGAATTTTTCCGGGCTGAATTGTTCTCAGAGCGTGCTTAATTCCATCCGTGAGAGGGAGAGTAGATTTCAACGAAATGTCATTCGAATTTCGTTCAAATATAGCAAAAATTGGACAAAAAAGGAAAATGTGAGTTGTACAAAATGAAAAGAAAATGCTCTTGCATGTTTCTGCACCATTTTGAACAACTTTCATGAAAAAAAAATTGCACACACAAATTCGAATGACAGTTCACTCTCTAAATCTCCTCATTCTAAATCACTTCGGGTAGTGTGAACGCTTACTTGATTAACTTGACAGATTCTAAATCTACCTGATTTAGAAGTGTAGTGTGAACGGCATATTACTTACTTGTGAAAAGAAACTCCAAATGGCCAGCATTGCGAACGATTGCCACAATTCGGGACAACACACTTCATTTCAAATTTTAATGCAATTTTTCACTTTTCAAACACTTTCACCTAGTAAAACTCACGATTTCCACTTCTACACTAACGTTTTTGTGAACCGCACTTGTTGACTCGACACAAAATTCATCTGAATTTAAAATAAATACGATTTTATTTCTGTACCGACTCAAATTGTTTATATTGGTTTAATTGTCACATTGACATTAAGGATATAAAGAGGGGAATTGACATTGAAGATACATGAAAAGTGGTCGGTTTCTCTTCATTGCATTTTAAATGGACATCGCCCCTCCGAATGTCTTTATGCTCTCAGGGTCTGAGCTACTGAAAATTACTGAAGACTGTCAAACGGTTTTTGGCGTAAAGCTAGAGTTACAATCAATGCAACCAACATTTGTTGCACAACAAAATGAGTTTGAACCCATGAGAACGTATGAGAGCAGTTACAATGATGCAACACAACTTTGTTGCACAGCAGAGTTTGCTCATACCTCAAACTCAGCATGGCAACAAAATACCCAATTCCACCTGTTCCTATGAGCGTTCGGGAAATCGGAACTGTCATATGTAAATGACAATCAGAATTTGTATTTTTTTTTGTCTCAGTTTTGCTTTGCACTATACTCCGCAGCTTTTAGAGGATAAAATATTCACTGATATCTCTTTCCGAGACTTCAAAGGATCCAAATTATCGAACAGCAATTTCTTTAATATAGCCAGTGACAGATGACAGTAAATGTTGTGTTGCATTGATTGTAACTCGTTCCACCAACAAAACTTGGTAGCAAATGTTGGTTGCATTGATTGTAACTCAAGCATAAAGCATAGTACTGAGTTCGAGTTGACGTGAAATTTTCACATGTCTCCATTATCTGGTCATTCTTTCGAGCGAAAATTTTGGCAATGGAGAAAAGCAGAGACAATGTTCATTTCTGACGGATAAAATGTCAAGAATTTCACTTTTCGATCGATTTTCTTATTGGAAAGACAATTGCACTGCTCCATTTTCAAATTGAAACACCAAATGTCACTTTTTCGCTCGAAAGAATGAACTGCACAAACTAAATTGGCGTGAAATGATTGGAGACATGTTTCAGTGCCATCTACGTTTTCAACGCGAAAGCAACTTCAAAGCAACTTTTCATGCTAAGAACTTAGTACTACTCTTGCTTATTTCCAAGCTGAATTTTCACCGAAGCAGATTTCACGTGAAATTTTGTATGAAAATTTGACGTGAAATCGAACTCAGTACTATGTTTAATGTATTATGAAGGACGAATATTTTTGTAGCGATCATTTATCACCGCTTTGGATGAATTTATAATCACTGTTGCTCTCCCCAAAAACCAACAACTGATACCTTTGTTTGCCAATTGTCGGGAAATGCAGTGAGAGCGTTTTCGTACTTTTCCTGAATTTCTACCACCACATGATTCAGGAAAATTTAGTAAAATTCAGTGACTGAAAGTATGCAAACAGACCTTACATGTTCTCATACATTTCAAATCGCGCGCGTTTCTCAAGCAATTACAGCTGATTATAAGCCGTTCACACTACACTTCTAAATCAGGTAGATTTAGAATCTGTCAAGTTAATCAGGTAAGCGTTCACACTAGCCGACCTGATTTAGAATGAGGAGATTTAGAGAGAGAAATGTCATTCGAATTTAAGTGTACAATTTTTTTTGCGTGAAAGTGGTTGAAAATGGTGCAGAAACATGCAAGAGCATGATCTATTCATTTCGTACAACTCAAAATTTTCGTTTTTGTTCAGATTTCTTTATTTTAGACCGAAATTCGAATGACATTTCCTTCAAATCTACCGTGCCTCTCACGGATGGAATTCAGCGCGCTCTGAGAACAATTCAGCCGGGAAAAATTCACAATAGTACCTGATTTGTACTTGATTAACTCTAAATCTACTTGATTAACTTGGTCGGAAGCCGAAAAAAATGTATGGGTAATCAGGTAGATTTAAGTTGATTTAGCTCTAAAGCGATCAGCTGATCGAAATCGCCTGATTTAGAGTCTAGTGTGAACGGGCTATTACAACTCTTCGCTGCGACAAAAGTTGAATCCATAGGTCTGTTCCCGTACTTGAATCTATTAAACATATACTTGAATCTATTAAACAAAAATGTCACTTTTTAGCTCGAAAGAATGAACTGCACAAACTTAATTGGCGTGAAATAATTGGAGACATGTTTCAATGCCATCTACGTTTTCAACGCGAAAGCAACTTCAAAGCAAGTTTTCATGCTAAGAACAGAGTTCTACTCTTGCTTATTTTGAAGCTAAATTTTCGCCGAAACAGATTTCACGTGAAATTTTGTATGAAAATTTCACGAGAAATCGAACTCAGTACTATGCTTTAGCTGCGACATTTCGACGTAGGGTGTGTCGCAGCAATGACTTCTAGAAGTACGGGCGGTCAGGCTACGTAATCGTTCTCGCCGTGACGTAATGAGTTTAGGAAATTTCACATTTCCACGAGGCAGTGCCGACGTACACAGAGATTTCACTTGCGAGTTTTTGGTTCAAATATGAATAAAATGTTAGTTTTTTGTGCGTGGACGCGTGATAATAATAATATTTAGTCATCAGTTGCATTTTGTACCAATTAATTGTATCGCGAAAGCAAATCGACACGAAGCATCACATAACCTAACACCAACCCATAAATATTTCGTAGCGAATTTTCCACATTATACCGCACGCACCGCATTAATTTGTGTTTTAGCTGTTCACTAGCACTGTTCCACATATACCACTTTGTTTTCATTTATTTCACAACCCGTACAATTAACATTTTGCCGCGGACGTCCCATAAGACTACGTGTGTTTTTCGCGACATTTTTCCCGATGCTCTGACGTCATCATTCTGCATTACGTCCCATACTTCTTGGAGGCATTGGTCGCAGTGTGCTTCAGCGATTATTTTGTTTAAACCGTTTCTCCCACGATTTTAAACGATTAAACCGTTTCTCCCACGACTACGAGCATGGCTTTCATATAAAAGGCCTGTCGCAAAAGCAACTAATGTACAAGATGGCGGATCTAAGCTACTTTTATCGCCCAAGAGTACGGTGACGCCGGAATCTAAAGGGAAACCCGACGATGCCCAAGTGAATCCTACTGCAGCGGCTGCGAGTAAACGTCAACGCTCAGAGGAGATAGCCTCGCCGAGAGGTAAATCGACGAAGGGGCCACGACAGGAGATGGCAGTTCGTTCCTTTAGGGACGTAGCGGCTAGTCACTTTAAGGCCAATGACAGACAGTTCGGTTTCACCGAAGCGTTTAATGCTTCGGTTTGGCGCGTTGGCTGACACACATAGCGGTTTTCAGAAGCGTTTATCGAGTCGGTTCAGTTACAAATTACGTCGGAGTATCATATAGATACTTGTGAAAAAAGTAGTCGTGTATACATACATATGTATAAAGAAGTATATACATATATATGTAAGTATATATATGCATATGAATTTTGGGCAAATTAATTCTTACACTAATTTTCTTTGAAAATCTGTAATTGCCTACTGTTAGAAACCAAGTGCCCACAAATGTTTCATTTTCCATTACTGTATCCTAACCATTCTTCAAAAATCTGTTTTCTTATCAGATTTTCCTTCCCCTATTCCATGCATTCATCAATGCATCCAGAAAATTTCAGCTCAATCGGACTACGCAGCAATAAACATATTGAAAAACGCTCGAAAACCAAGTCGGTGGGTCATTATTCTCATCTACCGACTTGGTTCCGGAACCGAGAGGCGGTTCTTACCACGGTGTGTGTCATCACAATGCTAAAGTAATGCACGACTATACCGACTCGGTTTTCCTCTCGGGAAACACCTCGCAAAAACCGCTGTGTTTTTCATTGGCCTAAGCCGGCTGTCGGCCAGGACGACTTAACGTGCAGGTGAACTGATTAACGGGAATCTTAGGGTCAGATTTATAAGAAGAAGATAAGATGAGCCAAGCGCGACTCATGGAGGAAATTCTGTGAGAACATTGAAGGATGTACAGAAGCTGCCAGAATCAGGAAGGTTCTAAGCGTAACCCCCGGCATACCTACACTTTTGCGAAGGGAAAACGGGGATTGGGTGGAGGACCCGAAAGAATGTCTGGACATGCTACTGGAAACTCACTTTCCAGAATCAGCTTGCGCGGTACCGCGTAGTGACGTACTTCGAGGGACCCACTGGGCGTCTGAGCGGCTGATCAAGGAAGTAGTAGACGATGTCAAGATTGAATGGGCTATTGGCACATTCCGACCTTACAAAGCTACATTCATTGATGAAATATCACCCATCATGCTTCAAAAAGCAGATAAAACCATCATTCCCATTCTGCAGCGTATTTTTACCGCATGCTTCCGCCTCGGGGTTGTAAACGAGCAATGGACAAAAGCTAGGGTGGTCTTTATTCCGAAGCCTGGTAGTCATTACGTGAAGGACTTTAAACCAATCAGCTTAACATCGTTTCTCTTCAAAACACTAGAGAGGCTTGTTGATCTGCTCATCAAAAGCTCGATTGAGGTCGCGAGACTCTGTGTTGATCAACCCGCGTATCTAGCGGGCAGATCAGTAGATACGGCATAACAAAAAGTTGTCGGTACAATAGAAAAATCTTTCCGGCAAAAGAAATTCACGTTAGCAACCTTCTTAGACATTGAGGGGGCCTTCAATAATGTCACTGTTGCGAGTATCATCGATGCCTTGGTTCGATATGGAGTGGATAAAACTCTGGCGACCTGAGCATCGGACTTGCTCAAGAGCAGACGGATTGATGCTACTTTTTTGGAGGCCAAAGCGGAAAGAATAGTCGGAACCGGAACACTACAAAGAGGGATTATATCTCCTCTTTTCTGGATCCTGACAGTCAACAAAATACCGGAGAATTTAAGGGCTAGTGGCTTTGAGGTGGTGGCGTATGCCGATAACATTGTGGTACTTGTGAGGGGTGCGTTCCCACTAGCTTTGCCGGACCTTATGTAATCGGACCTGGACCATATCCAAATCTGGGCCAGAAAAGTCGATCTTAGGGCAAACCCGACAAAAAACAAACTTGTACTCTTCACAAGGATACACACGGTACCGGCTATTACCACGCCTAACCTCAACGGTATAACATTGGAGCTTGCTGATAGTGTTAAATATTAGGGCCTTTTGCTAGACAGGAAACTGCACTGGAGGGCTAACGTTAAGTACAGAATTGGTAATGCCTGAATTACAGTCGACGCAGCGAGGCGCAGCCATCAGTGACCAAGCGCAGCCAACGAAATCGCCTGGTTACACTGCAATGTGACTAAGTGTCAGTGATGTAGAAGAATTTTCAGTTGATGTTGGAATTCCACAGCGATATATCTGTATCCGCCTGTAGCCTTCTCATGAATAATCGGACGCTCCTTCATTTGGGCTATCAGCATCTCTATTGACACTTCGTCATCTTTAATTAACTGCATTTTGAAATAATTCTTTACAATTTTTTCAATCAATGTGAATATGAGTGTGGAATTCGACGACTCACACTACCCCTGATATTAACCACGTACCTTATTAGAGCTAAGTGAACTCAAAGCTTGGTTCGCGGGGATTCGTCCGAACTTGGATTCGAATCAGGGATCCCACAAGCAAGAAGTCAGTAATCTACTAACTAGACTAATAAAGTATTTTAAATTACTATATTCAATTAACTATATTTTTATTTTACTTTTAACTATCTAAGCTATTACCAATAAAAATTGTTTTCGAATTCCTCAAAAAATTTGTAATATAAAATCAACTCTATTTACATTTTCGCATACATTTCAAATCCCGCGCGTTTCTCAAGTAATTACAGCTGATTGCAACTCTTCGCTGCGACAAAAGTTGAATCCATTTCGACCTGAGCTGCGCCTGGCTGCGCATAGCTGCGACTTGGTGTGTTCGCTGCTTAGAGTATAAAGATATTAAGAGTAGCAGAAACACTGTAAACGCCTGTAGGTGTGTGTCGCGAGTTTGTGCCTTCCCCCTTGCCTTTCACTCTATCACTACATGGGAGCACAAAATCCGGCTGCTGTCAAATTTTGCTAGCCACGTAAAGCAAATGTAAACAATCTACCGACACGCAATAGAAATCGATGTGAAACAACTAATGAAAAGAGACTTTTTACAAAACGAGCTATGATACGTGACTGGGAAAAGTATGCAAAAGCACCAGAGTATTGGAAATAGAAGCGACATAGACTAAAGTTATTAAAAAAAGGCAAAGATAACTGAGCAGCGAGACATCGCTCAAACAAACAGCACTATCTCACTTTTGAAATGTTAACTCACAAGAAACTTTCCACTATAGCACTTGCTGTAAGGTTCTGAACGAAATCCGACAACTTCCAATTATAAATAATACGCTGAATAGAAATTATTGCCGATATCCCGATTGACTCCGCGAGTTAGCGTCTTTGAACGCGACACTTTGACAGCAGCCGGATTTTACTTTTTCAAGATGGCGCGAGGACTGTCGAAGGCCAATGGCGTAAGTAAGAAGATGATGCATAGGGGCATATGATTTGTAAATTAAATTTGTTTGAAAATTTCGAGAGGCAATTTAGATATGGGTAGAACACTAGTTAGCAATGTAAAGAATTATAATAATATAAACAATTATTTTATGTGCAGGTATTATTTGGACATGTTTTAACTGCACAAAAAATATTGCAAAAAAATTCAAATACGCGCTTCGAAAGCAATTCATCAAGAGCAGCCTGATAAAAAAAACTTCGAATAGCCCGATAAAAAAAATCGGACTGCTGTCAAATTAATACTATTCAACAAACACACACACACACACACACACACACACACACACACATATATATATATATATATATATATATATATATATATATATATATATAAATATGTGTATATATATATATATATATATATATATATATAAATATGTGTATATATATATATATACATATATATATATATATATATATATGTATATATATATTATATGTATATTTACATATGTGTATATAAGTATAAATGTATATAATTTATATATAAATGTATATAATTTATATATATATATATATATATATATATATATATATATATATATATATATATATATATATATATATATATATATATATATATATATATATATATATATATATATATATATATATATATATATGTATGTATTTATATAATTATTTATATGTATATATGTATATATAATTATACATATATATACATATATTCATATATATATATATATATATATATATATATATATATATATATATATATATATGTATATATATACATATATTAGTTAATTCTTTATTTATTTAGTATAAAGAATATTGAAGCTTGAATATTCATACGCACAACATTTATATTTTTTCAAATTTCCGCGCCAAGCCCCTACACCCGAAACGAGCCATTCATCTACGCCCCGAACAATTTGTCCGAATGTTCGTAAATTTTCATAGTATGGGTGAAATCTTGGTAAAATGAAGACAGTCTGCTTGCGTTATTGCGACTCTTAATATCTTTATACTCTAAGGTTCGCTGCTACGGAAAACCCATATAGTCAACTCAACTGACAGCTTGGCTGCGCCTGGCTGCGTCGCAGTGTGCTTCAGCGGTAAGGCTCGCGGAGCACTTTTTGCGTGCCGGTCTGCCTACTCCAGTACCTGGAGTCTTAGACCTGGGGTGGCCTATTACATATTTACATGTGTAGTGAGGCCGATTTTGGTGTATGGAGCGATCGTGTGGTAGTTGGCAGCGGAGAGTAAAACTAATATCAAGGAGCCAACAAGACTGCAAAGATTAGTTTGAATATATATTACGGGCACTTTAAGAACTGCCCCAACGGCTGGGTTGGAAATGATCTTGAAAATCATGCCACTAGTTCGAATCATCTTTGGAAGCGCAAGCTCAGCGGCGATACGCGCTAAAAGTTCCGGCATGTAGAACGATTCAGATCAGTGGGGCCACAGCAGTATTCTTACAGAATGCCGCAGTAGATTTGGGCTCGTTGCAGAAGACACGGACCTCATGAGCAAAATAATACATCTTGGCAGGCAAAGATACCCACAAGAACAGACTGGAAGGAAAAGGAAGCTACCACCAATGACGGCGTCTGAATTTACACGGACGGGTCAAAGACGGACACAGGAGTTGGCTCGGGCGTGTTTTCTACGAATATGAGTCTGAGCCTGTGGTGTACACTGTTGGACCATGCTACCGTTCTTCAGTCTGAATTACATGCTATACGCATGGCAGTTGAGTCGATTAGCGGAATATCAACCAGATTAGTGACGATTTGCGTCGATAGTAGAGCAGCCATTCTCGCTCTTGCGTCGTGCAGGTGTTCTCCAAAAACTGTTTTCGCTTGCAGAGTGGCTCTCAATGAAAAAGCAAGGCATATTCCTAACCGGATTATGTGAGTGCCAGGCCATAGTGGGGTCATAGGCAACGAAAGAGCCAATAAACTGGCGAGGAAAGATTGAGGAGCTACTAATAGCCCCTGCATCACTGCACCACGATCAATCGCTGACACCACAAGCAAACTTGATGCCGCCATATGGGTGCAACTAAAGTCTGAATGGGAAAACAGGATGGACTGCAGGGTGGCCAGGACATTATGGCCATCACCTGATCCAAGCAAAGGCAGGAAACTGCTCAAGCTCAGCAGAAACTGCTTGAGAGCCACGGTCGGCATGCTTGCAGGCCACTGCTTTACCGCATCTCATGCGAACAGAATGGGACTGACATCCAGCAATTTATGCAAGAGCTCCGAGATGGAAGAGGACATAATCGAGCATACTCTCTGTGGTTGTCCAGCCCTAAATAATAAACGCCTCAAAATTTTTGGTTCTTAACACTTTCAAGGGTTAGCAGAGGTGGCCAGTACCGTCACGCTGAGCCAGCTGATCCAGTTTGGCAAAGCGGTCACTTGGTAGCCCTAAAAAGCTAGCGCAGGGTGAAAAATGGGCCCAAACTGGTGGCCTATTGCAGACCACGTTCTCGGCAGCCCCCTTTATTAACCTTACCTAACCTGTTAGGTTATGTGATGTTTTGTGTCGATTCACTGTCGATACAATTGATTGACACAAAATGCAAGTTATGACTAAATATTATTACTACAACGCATCCACGCACAAAAAGTATAAAATAGTATACTTTTATAAAAAGTAGCTAAAAATCCGCACGTGAAATCTTTGTGTACATCGGTACTGCCTGATGGAAATGTCAAAACTCCCGCAAAATATGACATCAAAGCTATAACGATTACGTAGCATAACGGCTAAACCATTATTGGTAGCGTATACAGCACACGCTTAGTCCGCGGACCATACATCAAATTCCACCCAAATTTTTTAGTCAAGTGCTGTCAACACTTAGTACCCGACCTTAATTTAGGTCGTTCCACGATATCAAGCGACCTGACCTTAAATAGGTCGTGGACTATATACCGCTGTAAACACACCCGATCTAAACATTGATTTTTGCGCAACTATTAAATATGTATGTATGTTGTATATAAGCTCATGAAATTCTCTTTTGACACAAAATCATTGAAATAAACACGTTTGAGACACAAATGAAACGATAAATACAGTGCTTGAGCGAAAATTAAACTAAATGACAGCTGTCATGTAAGATTGAAGACTAAATTCGACCTGAGCAAATTTTAGGTCAGGTTGATATAAACAATGCCTTCTAGAAGTACGGGCCGTCAGGCTACGTAATCGTTTTAGCTATGACGTTAATTTGGGCAGGCATTTTGACACTTCCATTTGGCAGTGCCGATATACACCGAGATTTTACGTGCGGATTTTAAGCTATAATATGAATAAAACGTTAGTTTTTTATGCGTGGATGCGTTGTAATAACCATATTTAGCCATAACTTGCATTTTGTATCAATTAATTGTATCGACAGTAAATCGAAACGAAACGTCACATAACCAAACACCAGCTGATAAACATTTCGTAGCGAATTTTGCCAATTATACCGCACGCACCGCATTTATTTTTATTTTAGCTATTCACTACCACTGTTCCGCACATCTCACTTTAGCTATGTTCCCGTACATTCAGTCACCGAATTTTCCTGAATTTTACTGAATCATGAAAAGGACGGAAATGCTCTCATTGCATTTCCTGAAAATTGACGAACAAAAGTGTCAGTTTTCGGTTTTTGGCAGAACAATAGTGACTATAAAGTCATCCTAAGCGGTGATAAATTAACGCCACAAAAATATTCAACCTTCATAACAAGATTGGGCAAAAAATATGTTGCTTGTCGCGCACATTTGAAAATATTTACTCGCGCCACACCGTTTGACACTTTTCAGTAGTTCAGGCCCTACTGAAATTTCATCGTATTTACTGAAAGAGGGGAAATTTTCAGTTTTCAGTAAAACGGGAACGGCTTCATTGCAGTTAATCGCAATTAATCGTAGTTCGGGAACAGACCTTTTATTTTCATTTCACTCACTTTAACACAACCTGTACAATTACCATTTTGCCGCGGACGTCCCATAAGACTGCGTGTGTTTTTCGCGACACTTTGACAGCCTAGTGGGACGTCATTATTCTGCATTACGGCCTGTACGTCTAGGAGACATTGATATAAATATCTTAGGACTAAGCTCACTTAGTCCGCGCACACATAGAGTTCGACTGCTGTAAATCCCACCATTGAGTACTTCGTATAAAGTAGCAAATACATATTCACCCCGATTGTGAATGTCACGTCACGTCACGCCGACGTCGATTGACTGTCGACGCAGGAAAATGCGATTGTGGATGTCGATCTACATCGACAGTTGTCACGTCGATCGACAGTTTTCGTCGATCAGCGCAGAGTCCGTGACACAAGGTCGAAAGCGGAAAATGTATGTAGCAGATTTGAAAAAAGGACGAGCGCCATTCATGAATCTAATGTTTTGAAAGGTAATGCCGTTCGTTCGGATCCGCATGGGTGGTAGTAATGAGCGTTAGTAGTACGTTAATTGATTAGCAATCATAAATCGTCAGGAAGGACAGTAACGAATAAAACTCTCGCGTGGGATCAGGAAACGGTGAAAATGTAAGTGTCGATTTTTGTTAAATGGATATTGTTTATTATTTTGCTTGTAATTTTAGGGCAAAGCTCACAACGAAAAAACAGTTTGAAGTGCTTGTGGAACTCATGGATTCTAATAAAGAAATCGCAAGAGGATTTATCAAAAGTGGTGTGGAGAGGATCGATTTGAAGGAGAAGTGGAGCGAATTTGCCGCACATTTAAATGCGTTGGGACCCCCCACACGAGATGCTAGTGGCTGGATGAAGGTATATTAAATTTATCAAAAATATTTTATTTAATTTAAAAAATTCATATAACTGTTATTTCAGGTATGGACTGACCTCAAGTTCAAGGTGAGGAAGAAGCTGTCGCAAAATAAGGCAGAAATAAATTCAACCGGTGGTGGACCGTGCAAGCTGAATTTATTCTCAGCTTTAGAGGACAGAGTGATTTCAATCTTAACTTTGGATGCAGCGTTCAATCCTCCTGGAAGCGAATTTGGATTGCAAGACTCAACATCGTCCAACACGGAGGTATCGTCTTTTGGAAAATCGAATTCGGAAATCGCCCAGACACGTTGTGAACCGTCAACGTCAAAAGTATCGGAATATGCAGGAATTGATGGAAATGCAGGCATTCCTCGATTGCAACGTAAGGCTGCAATAAAAACAGGTGGTGTGGAAAATAGGCGCCTGGAACTCATGGAGAAACACCTTGCCCTACAGCAGCAAATAAATGTTAGTACCAAACAAATGGCACGGTACACGAGAAATATTTATTTATTAAAAAAAAAAAACAGCTGAAGATCAGCAGGGAAAATTCAACACTGAAACGAGAAAAATTCGAATTTTTGAAAAAACATTTATCCGAGAAGCAACGAGTTTCGGTGGAGAAGCTAAAATTAAAGCAAAGCTTATTGGAGGTTAAAAAGTCGATGCTGAAACTTAAGCTTGACCCTGTGTAAGATGAATATCTTGTAAGCTATGTTATATATGTGTTAAACTAAGTGCCTTATATATTTTGATAGATATTTTGTTAGTGATATATATTTTGTTGTTATTTTCCAAAATGCAGATATTTCACAATTATTTAAGACAAAAAGTCTAATGTTAAGTTTTAAAAAGTATATTTAAAAATGGAACACTTCATTGTTTATTGAAAATTTATAATTAAATAAATGCCTTGGTTGTGCAGTCACACTAATATTTGTAAGTTTTCATTATTATTTGCCAAAATAATTATTTTCTTACATCGCAAGCGGCCGTTTTACAATTAGTACAAAATAAGCTGAACCATGTTGTAATTTTGTATTGCTTATAATGTTTGCAAAATTTTTTCTCTAATTGAAATGGCATCTAAATTATCTTCAATTTCAATAGGGTTATTGTCAATGTCCTCCATTATCTCGCCTCCGTGAACGAAATCCAATTTGTAATGGATACATATGTTGTGTGGCGCCGCACAAATATTTGTTATTTGTGTTGCCTTTTGCGGAGAATAATGCAGTTCTCTCGCTCCCAATAGACATCTAAATCTATTCTTGAGGACTCCATTCGTCCTCTCTATAATATTGCGCCCTTTCGAATGGAGTATGTTATATTGACTTTGAATACTGCCACTCGGAGCCAATCTAAATGGCGTCATTAAAAACGGCTGCAAGGCGTATCCTGCATCTCCTGTAAAGAAAATAATATTAATTTGACTTTAAGCATAGTGTAATGATGCTCTTTACCGAGTAACCATGTATTTTTATCACCGGCATCATAAGCTGCTTGCATCACACGGCTTGCTTGCGACAGGTTCCATATTAATGAATCGTGGGTTGCTCCGGGGTATCTCGCATTTATGTACCGAATCCTCATAAGGTGGTCACATATCTAAGAAATAAATAAATAAATACTAATATTGGAATTGAATTAAATTTTAACAAACAATCATCGCATTTATGCTATAGAATCCCTTTCGATTATAATAATGATGCCGCGTATCTTCTGTTGTCTGCATAATTCTTATGTGCGTTCCATCCACGCAACCTATAACTCCCGGGATTCGACATTTATTAAAAAAATACCGCTTCGCTTCTTGTTTCTCCTGTTCACTGTACTGGAACGATATCCACTTAGGACATACATACTCCTCGAGGTACGCTCCTCCACGCTGGTAGCTACCTTCAGCGAAAAATCGCAAGCAGGCAGCTAGCTTTAATAAAGTTGCCACTGCGGATGCTCGCACTGACGTCTTCATATGACCCTCAATAGCCTCGAGTATCATAAGGAAAGCATCTTTTGACAATCTGAAGTTTTGTACAAAGCTAGAAAAAATGAATAAAGTAACTTAAACATTTCTATTGCATTGAAAATGTGTGATTTACCGTATGTCGTCCATTTCAAATGGATTCGAATAATCTCGAAGCCACTTACGCCTTCTTCGAACCTGAACGTCTGTTCTTACTTCACTTTCCTCCTCCGAACTGAAAAAATTGTCTACCAAACTCATTTTCACTTAATAAAATTTCACTTCTTCAAGGATTTCACTATGTATGTTGTGTTTGACAGGAAAAATACAGTCACAATTGTAAAATAACTCATTTACATGAGCATCAATTCACAATTTACTCCCCATACACTGGCATCAATGTGGCAGCCCTACTGAGTCACGTCGATGCAGTTACACAATCGCGATTTTCAATCGACGTGACGTGACGGTCGTCGTGTCGACGTTCGTCGACACGACATCCGCAATACGGGTGATTGGCCAAGCCCAAACCACAGCGTAAGAAGTTAGTTCCTAACCAGCGTGCGGACTCCGTATATGAATACGGTTCAAAAATCCAGTGAACTGGCTTGAGATTGTATTGTTGATTAGCCTGGAAAATTGGAAGAAATCGCATGGAACAGAAAGAGGTGCAAGATAAGATTCAATAACTACATACTCAGGCTAAATTTTTCGTTGCTCACATACGGCTCACTCTCGCAAAAAATACCGGCACACTCTCAAGTTGCTTTGACAGATAATGCATTGCGTAAATGGAGGCGCCATTTCAAGGTCAAATTGTTTTTTTTTGGAAAATGTCCACTTATCATTCTATACACTTTGCCCAAACGATAGCTGACGAGCCTGAGCGTGTGGACGGTCCAGGCAATGCCTCCTAGAAGTACGGGCAGTAATGCAGAACAATGACGACACACTAGACTGTCAATGGGACGTCCGCGGGAAATCGTAAATTGTACAGGTTGCGTTGAAGTGAGTGAAGTGAAAACAAAGTGAGATCCACGGAACAGTGCTAGTGAACTGCTAAAACACAAATTGGAAAAATTCGCTGTGAAATGTTTATCTGTTGGTTACCTGCATTGTCTGTTGCAGCAACTTGAGAGTGCGCTAGTATTTTTTTGCGAGAGTGATTCGTATGGGAGCAACGAAAAATCTAGCCTGACCACAGCGTAAGAAGTTAGTTCCTAACCACCGTACCAACTCCGTATATGTATACGGCCCAAAAATCCAGTGATCTAACCTGAGATTGTATTGTTGATCAGCCTGGAAAGTTGGAAGAAATCGCATGGAACAGAAAGAGATGCAACATACAATTTGGAAACTACATACTCAAGCTAGATTTTTCGCTGCTCACATACGGCCCACTCTCGCAAAATATACCAACATAATCTCAGGCTGCTTTGACAGATAATGCATTGCGTAAATGGAGGCGCGATTTCAAGGTCAAAGTGTTTTTTTGGGAAAGTGGAATAAGTTGGTACGCTGGTTGTTATTACGCTATGGCCTGACTATGAAGTGGTCGAATCTTATCTTACACCTCTTTCTGTTCCATGCGATTTCTTCCAACTTTCTAGTCTGACCTACAACACCAAAACACAGCCAAAGTGTATAGAATGATAAGTGGGTGAACTCCTTCTAATTTCCAGAAAAAACACTTTGACCTTGAAATTGCGCCTCCATTTACGCAATGCATTATCTGTCAAAGCCACCTGAGAGTGGGCTGGTGTTTTTCGCGAGAGTGAGCCGTATGTGAGTAACGAAAAGTCTAGCCACAGCGTAATGAGTAGTTCCTAACCAGCGTACCAACTCCGTATATGTATACGGCCCAAAAATCCAGTGATCTAACCTGAGACTGTATTGTTGGTCAGCCTGGAAAGTTGGAAAAAATCGCATGGAGCAGAAAGAGATGCAATATACAATTCGACAACTACATACTCAAGTTAGATTTTTCGCTGCTCACATACGGCCCACTCTCGCAAAATATACCAACATAATCTCAGGCTGCTTTGACAGATAATGCATTGCGTAAATGGAGGCGCAATTTCAAGGTCAAAGTGTTTTTTTGGGAAAGTGGAATAAGTTGGTACGCTGGTTGTTATTACGCTGTGGTCTAGCCTGAGTATGTAGTTGTCGAATCTTATCTTACACCTCTTTCTGTTCCATGCGATTTCTTCCAATTTTCCAGGCTGATCAACAATACAATCTCAGGCCAGTTCACTGGATTTTTGGACCGTATATATACGGAGTCCACACGCTGGTTAGGAACTAACTTCTTACGCTGTGGCACAGCGTTGGCCGTCTATAAAGGAACAGATTGGGACCAATGACTTGGAACCAAGACATTGGATGCGGTTCGGATTGAGTGTCATTGTACACCTAGTGATTGACAGCGATTAAATTGGTGTTGATAAGTAGAACACATTTATGGTAGTAGAACGCATTTCAACACCATGCACTGCATTCGACAATATACAAAAAAAAAACAGCCTAGCTAACACACTACTCGGTATTAATGACAGCCAATTCGACCAACCGTCCACACTACGATGAGGTCCCAAGGCCAATAAATCGTTAACACTTTGATGTTACCACCGGCAGAGCGAACGGCAACTAAGGTCCACGCCAATGTTGGCTCTTCGTCCACACTAAGCGAATCCGAGCTTGGCCGTCAAATAGAAGACCGGTCACGACTTGCAGTCTGACAGGTACTAATGTACTTTTATTGGTCGAATTGGTCGAAAAAATTCCATCGACTGGTCGAAAAGAGGTATATTAAACCTGCCATCTTGGTAATAATTTCTTCTTCGAACATGTGACCTTAGCATCACCAGCCAACCTTTCTTTCACTACCCCAGGTCGGCTCAGAAGTTTTACTGCCTGACATCCAGTCTCCAGGGAAACACCTACAGTTAATACTTCATTTGTCTCTCTGTCAGCCTTCGCCGGCAGCTTGCCCCTTTTGCGCAGTTTCCTACGTTGTCTGCGACTGAGAGCCTCCACAGGTTTCTAGAGTTCAGAGGAATGAGCACTCTTACCATCTGTACTGCCTGCAAGCGTCTCATTTGCACTAGTCGGAGCTTCCTCCTGTAATGCATCCTTTCTCCTCTTATGTGAGGATTCGGGAAGAAACATCTTTTCCCCTGGTACGGCCGTAGTCAGACTTCCAGCTGACGCTGTACTCGCCTTTCCGGAGCCTGTGATCAAGGGGGATGCTATCAGCAAGTCCGAAAACTTGCTGGCCATGGAGTCTTCCACGATGGTAACCTGTGAGCTTCCACTGCAACCAGGGTCCTCCATTGCAGTCATACATGAGGTTGGGGCCTGCAAAATCTGAGCCCCTGCCGTGCTGAGCACGCCAGACTCAGTCTGGCTGCCACCTGCAGAGATAAAATCCTTAGGTTTCATCCTCATGCTTACTACAGCCATCAGGCTGCAATTATACACATTTTACTGAGGATAGAGTTACCTCGTTGCCTCAAACCCTCCTCCTTTCTCTGGGCTTGGGACCGGCATATCACAAGTTAGACTTGTGATCGGCGGCGTTTGTCTAATGGCTACGGGGGCACGTAATCGAGTTTTACCAACGTGTCTGCCTGTAGGAAAATAAAGCTGGAGTTACAATCAATGCAACACAACTTTTTTGCACAACAAAACAAGTTTGAAGATATGAGAATGTATGGGAGCAGTTACAATGATGCAACACAATTTTACTGCGCAGCAAAGATTGCTCATACCTCAAACTTGGCATGGCAACAACATTTTTGAAAACATTCAATTTCACCAGTTCCTATGAACGTCTAGGAAATGGGATATGTCATATCCAAATGAAATTCAGAATTGGTTTTCTTTGTCTCATTTTTGCTTTGCAATATATTCTGCAGCTTTTAGAGGATAAAATACTCACTGATATCACTTTCCGAGACTTAAAAGGATCTATATTATCAAACAACAATTTCGTTAAGATAGCCAGTGACAGATGACGGTATTTGTTGTGTTGCATTGATTGTAACTCCAGCATAATGAAATTTGAAAATATGCAAACTGAAATAACAATTTATTTTTAATATGAAAACTCTGCACACTTTGAAAACTAAGAAGGGTAAATTTAATTCAATTGACAAATTTTAAGAAGTACATCATTGCTCACCTTACTTTTTTGCTAACAGCACCACCATGAGAAGGTAAAGTGAGATTGGGAACCAGAGGTTTTTTTTATTGCACATAATTTCCCGTATCTACTTCAAATCCTTTGATTAAATTCAAATTTATTTCTCCATATTAATATTATGACTTCAACATTCTGAATTTAACTTCAAACTCTCTGATTTATTTTAAAATTTGTTCTTCATATTTGCAAAGCCTATATTTAATTCAAAGTTCTATAGATTCTTGTTTCCATACAATAAAGTTTAATGTTCTTAGATATTTTCAAGCTCTAAATATTATTATTGCCATGTATTCTATCATAACATTTTAGTTATTTATTATGTAATTATCGAAATTCATTTATACTGAAATAAATTAAAGTATATTTTTAATGAAGGAAATTGTATTTAATACTGTTTGTTTCATGGCATCAAGGATGAAGACGTCAACTCTGTTCTTTTAATAATTAGTTGAAGAAAATCTATTAGGTATTTTAATAGTGCGCCCATATCTGGTTGTATAGCTTCTTTGACCTTCATTAACCGGAGAAACTGACTGCAGATGGCCTTCAGTACATAAACTTGGTTTTGTAAACGTATTACCGGTTTTAAACAATTCCTGACTTATGTCTTCACTCTCCGAATCTTGTCGCTTTCTAATATGATTATGATTTTTCCTATATCTCTCTCCTCTCTTATTTTCAACGATGTAAGACCTAGGACTAGCACATATTTCCACTATTCTACCAGGATACCAAAGGGAGTTCGGGTTTTTAATCCATATTTTCTCACCTATCGCGAAATCTGGACGATATATCGCATTTTTGTTATAATACGTTCTTATCTTTTTTTGGTACTTACTAATCTTTTCCGGAATATTTTCAACTATTTTTGGTTCAAGCTTATCTTTGGTAAGCGGTAAAAGTGTTCGACATCTTCTACTAAATAAAATTTGTGCTGGAGATGCCCCTAAACTGCTAATAGGAGTATTTCGTAATTCTAGCAAAGCTAAAAAAAATTCTTTTTTATTGTCGCTGCATTTCTTAACTAAGTTTTTTGCTATGCCGACACATTTTTCGGCAAACCCATTGGATTTTGAATAGTAAGGACTACTATACTGTATTTTAAACCCGCAAACATCAGCGAACTCTTTAAACGCACTAGCATTGAATGGGTTATTATCGCAAACTACTTCTATAGGTAACCCATGAGTCGAAAAAATTATTTTTAAATTTTGTATTATTTCACTAACTGTTTTTGTTTTTAGTTCTAATATCTCAATCCATTTTGAAAAATAGTCCCCAATAACTAAATAATTTGTATTCGCATACTCCATTAAATCCATTCCCAATTTCGAAAATCTGAATGGTGGGATATTATGAAAAATAATGGGTTCCTTGCACTTTTTTGCCATATATTTTTGACATGTGTCGCAACCTGATACTAAATTCTCGATATGCCTATCAATATTTGGCCAATAGACAACTTCACGCGCGCGCGCTTTAGTTTTTTGTATACCTAAATGTGGCTTATGTAAAATTTGTAGGATCTCTTTTCTCATAGAGATCGGTATGATAATTCTATCATGAAAAAAGAGTAGTTCATCCTCCAAAAATATATCATTTCTATTTTTATAATATAATTTTACTTCGTCTGGCACCTTACTTTTATGGTTGGGCCAGCCTTCCTTCCAATATACTATTATCTGTCTAAGAATTGGGTCTTTTTTTGTTTCCTCCTCTCTTTGTATCTTCCTAGAATGGCTAACATTAACTGAATGTACTATTTCGTTAAACTTTTCTTCTTCATTATTTTTTTCTGTTTTGTCATAAAACCGCGATAACGGGTCAGCTAGGTATAGATATTTCCCTGGAATAAATTTTATGGTAATTTGATAACGCAACGATTTGAGCCTCATTCTTTGTAGTCTTGTGCTGTATAGCTTATTTAATTCTTTTTGAAATACAGATATTAGAGGTTTGTGGTCAGAGTGAACTGTAACTAGTCTTCCGTATATGTAGTAGTGAAATTTGTTCATCGCGAAAGTAATAACTAGAAGCTCCTTTTCTATTTGTGCATAATTTTGTTCAGCTGCACTTAAACTCCGTGATGTAAAACAAACTGGTTTATTGTTTTGCATTAAACATGCCCCTAACCCATTTTGTGATGCGTCACACCCAATTACTATATCTTTATTTTCATCAAAATTTTGTAAAGTTGGAGCTAGGGACACGATATCGAAAGAAAGTATCGATACTTTTACTTTAAAGTAGTATCAGAACCAAGTATTGATATAAGTCCCGTATTCATTGCGACAGTACTGATATGAGTAAATATCAAATGATACTTGCTATAGTCAGTCAGTTTAGACTTCCAACGAAGCCAGAGATTTCAATTATAATGATAGGGCCGGGAACTGGTCTGGTGCCGTTCCGCGACTTTGTTCTCGGGATCAAGCACACAAAATTTACGTCACACATTCAGATCTAATTCGGAAGGTTATTTATTGGTGAGAACACATGGGCGGGTACTTTTGCTTCACTTGATTATCCCTTTCCATTACTCATTAATCCCGTTCTCACAGCGACGCCATAAATATGGGAATCGATGTAAGAATTATTCTGCTCAAAGTCAGCATCCAGCAAAGGAAATAAGTCAGAGGCCGAAACACAACGGTTTATCAAGAAAATGGAGGCTCAAAAGCGCAACTCAGCCGACGTGTGGAGCTAATCGCAACTATTCTATCATATTTCGTTTTGTTTGCTCGCTCAAGACGGGAGCAAGCAAACAGCATTCCTTGAGTCGGATTAGAAACATTAAAATAATAAATTTATTAAACTAAATTAAACTAGATAAAAGTTAATTTTGAAGAGGAGATAAGCGATGATAAAAAACAGTGATATGATGAGGATGCGTACAGAAGACCAGATATTGTTCACGAGGATTGTTGCACTCTCAAGTAAAAAATGTGTCTTTTTACACATACATATATCACTTTTGAAACTAATTTAATATCAATGTTATTCGTCCAATGAGAGGACATTAGGATATGAAAGTTGATACTAATTACAGTGTACTAATAAAGTCCCCATACAGCAGCTATTTGAAACGCAAGTTATAAAAAACAATATATTGTTGCAAGAAATTTGAAAAAGTTTTAATGCAGATTTATTCATTAAACATTTTTATTTAATTTAGAAACAAAAACAGATCCATTTAAATTATTCATTACAAAGTTATTAACTAAAAATAAAACAAAGTCAACAATATGTCTCCAATAAAGTCTTCGTACACTAACGAAACAGTTTATGAAAAATCTTAAAAACTATAGATACATTTTTTGTTAATATTTAGTTGGGTAGCCTTTATTTTTAATCACGGTTTTAAGACAGTGTGGCATCAATTCTACAAGTATTTTTGCATAGCTTGGCTCTATTTTCACCCATTTCTGCTAAAGAGCCTGTTTCAACTTAGGTTTTGAGCTAATATGATGAGTCCTACTCCTTTTTTCCAGCATGTTCCGCATGTGCTCAACGGGATTGAGGCCAGGACTTTGTGGCGGTGTTTTAAGCAAATGTAGAATTTTGTACGCCAAGATCATTCTAGTGTTATGAGCATGCACTTAGGATCATTATCTTGTTGAAAGTAAAAATCTTTCGATTCATCCAATTTGTCAGCACGTGGCTGCAAATTTCCCTTGAGAATTGCAATATATGCCCGATGATTCATGTTTCCTTAAAATATCCTCAAGCTATGCAAAAATACTTGTAGAATTGATGCCACTCTGCCTTAAAACCGTGATTAAAAATATAGGCTACCCAACTAAATAATACCAAAAAAAGTGTCTATAGTTTTTAAGATTTTCATAAACTGTTTCTAAGTGTATGAAGACTTTATTGCAGGCAAATTGTCGACTTTGCTTTATTTTAAGTTAATAACTTTGTAATGAATAATTTAAATGGATTAGTTTTTGTTTCTAAATAAAATAAAATCTTTAATGAACAAATCTGTCTTAAAACTTTTTTAAATTTCTTGCAACAATTTATTGTTTTTTATCACTTGAGTTTCAAATAGCTACTGTACGAAGACATAATTCGTAGCTCAGTTTAGAAAGATGGGTCGATTTCCATATAAAAATTTTTCAGTCACATGTCGATACGATACTACCATTAAAGTATTGATATGAGTAAAATATCGAACAGTTTCGATTCAAGTAAAATTTTACTTGGTATCAAACGAAAGTATCGATACCGTACTAATATCAGTACTTTCATCGTGTCCCTAGTTGGAGCATTTGCAATAAAATTTTTAGTTCTCTGCAGTTTGCTTGTGTGCTCCTGTAACCATTGAAATTCAATATTATTTTTTAAAAGTTCCCGCATTTTTGTAGTTTCTGATGACAAATTTGGAATAAAATTCCGTAAGTAATTGATCATACCCATAATACATTGTAGTCCCTTTTTGTCTTTGGGACACTCTAGGTTCATAATTGCCTTAATTCGATCTTGGGCAGGTCTTATTCCTTCTTCAGAAAAAACCTGTCCCATATATTTTACACTTTTAACTTTATGTTGAAATTTTTCCGGATTAAATTTTATGTTGAGTTTTCTTGCTCGCGCGAAGACATTTCTCAGATTTTCGTCACGCTCTGCCTCTGTTTTACCGAACACTAGCAAGTCGTCCATATAAACAAATGTTCCCGGAAGATTACAGAAAGCATTTGACGTATATCGTTGAAAAATTTCAGGTGCTACATTCAAGCCAAAGGGTAGTCTTTTGAATTTGTAGCTGCCAAAAGGTGTGCTGAACGTACACAGATTACTGGACTCTTCATCAAGAGCTACCTGCCAGAATCCATCCTGTAAATCTAGTACACTAAAATATCTCATATGACTTAGTTTAGAGGTTAATTCCTCGAGTTTTGGTATTAAAAATTTCTCGCTTGTGAGAACCGAGTTGAGATCCTTTGGATCTAAACATAGTCGGATGTCGCCATTTGGCTTCTCTACCATAACTATGTTGCTTACCCAGCTTGTGGGATGCTTTACCCTCTCTATTATATTGTTTCTTTCAAGTTTCCCTAAATAATTTTGTACCCGTTCTGTTAATGCCATTGGAATACGACGAGCTGGTTTTTTCGTGGGTGGTATTCCCTTTTTATAATATAATTTGCATTTTATTGGAAAAGAGCCTAACCTTGAAATATATCTAAATTTTCTTTAATAATTTTATTTACTTTGCTATTTCGGAGGAGATCTACATTTTTTATTAAACTGAAATCGCGACACGCTGGAAGTCCCAAGATCGGAGAGCAAGACGTATTCATAATAATAAAATCTTGTAGCAAAACAAGTTCTTTATAGTGACATTTAAGTTTCACAGTCCCATATGGTTTGAGTTTTTCCCCACTATATGTTTGTATATAACTATTTGTGTTATTAACTTTATAATTTTGTTTGATGTTTTCTAAAAAACTGTATGGTAATATGTTTACCTCAGACCCTGTATCGATTTTGAATTTTATACTGCAATTTCCGAAATTTAATAACTCAAACCATTGTGTATAAGAGCTTGTTTTGCCATGTTTAAATAAATCATATATATAAAAATTTGTAACTGACAGATCTTCACCTGTATTCCAATGTTCTTCTTCCGAAGTTGATGTACTGGAGGACGCTGCACTACTCTTATCAATTTTCAATTCGTTTGCCTTAAATCTGTCTCCTACCTTTTATTTCTACAAGCTTGAAAAAAATGTCAGGGTTTTCTGCAATATGAACACAGTTTTTTATACGCTGGACACTTATTTTTAGGATGTATCATTAAACACCTAGAGCACTTGACGTCTTCATCCCGATGTTCCCTGTAATTAGATTTTTTATTTGATTTATTGAAACTTTTTGATTTTGCACTTAAATTATTGTATTTGTTGATTGATGTCGACGTTTTCTTCTCCAAAGCGTAAATGTCCATTGCTCTATTGCCATTTCTGTGCACCTCATTAGACCTAATTTTATCTAGCTCAGCTACTCTGCATATATTTATTGCCTTTTCTAACGTAAGATCTGGTGTATTCATCAATTTATCGCTAAGCTCCGAATTCCTTAGTCCCATGATAATAAAATCACGTATCAGGTTTTTCTTTTGAGTTTCAAAATGACATCCATCTGCTAGATGTCTGATGTCAGCCAAAACTGTATCAAAACTTTCACTTTCAACTTTTGTAGAATTTTATTCTTTCAATAATAGCGTTTTTCTTAGGATTGCAGTAGTTTTCAAATTCCTTGAGTACATCTTCCATTTTCTTATCTTCTTGAGTAGAAATTTCCCACGTGTAAAATTTTTGCCTTGCATCATCTCCAATTAAATTGAGCAAAATTGCCTTTTTAACCATGTCTGCTTTCTTATCTTTTTCTGATGCAATCATGTAAGTCTTAAAATCTCGTTCAAAAACTTTAAAATTGGCTGCTAAATTTCCTTCCAGTACTAGCGGTAATGGTTTATTGTAATCCGTTGTTGTATTGTTTTCTTCTTGCCCGTAAGATGTACAGTAACTTGTACCGTTTCTTCGAATATTTTCTTCACAATGCAATCAAATCAAATATTTTCTTCACAATGCACGCCTTCACTTTTTCCAATATTATTTATTTCTTCTTGCTTCTCCAAATTTTTTTTTGGCAAATTATCTGTGTTTACAGGTGGTTTTACAAATTCGTCGTCACTTTTTTCTATACACTCCACTTTTTCCTCACTTTTTATGCGTGTACTCATTCGCCATTGAAATTAATATAATTTAATCTTCCAATTTTTTCTTTTAATTTCCACTTGTGAAACACTTATTTAATACCTCCTTTATTTATTTTTATGTTCTTTAAACCGGCTGCGCCATGTTTGGTCATTGTTTAAATAATAGTCAACTTTTATTACGAATGATAATTTATTGAGACTTCTAAGTGGGTTGAGTGGCAACTGACTGTGACATGGCCCACAGTGGATTACATAACAAATGTAGTACTAGCTCTGAATACAATGACAGTAGTAGATCATGGCTAAACTAAAGGTACATTCACTACGAAATTCTACATTTGCTTAAAACATCGCCGCAAAGTCCTGACCTCAATCCCATTGAGCACATGCGGAACATGCTAGAAAAAAGGATCAGGACTCATCCTATTAGCTCAAAATCTAAGTTGAAACAGGCTCTTTAGCAGAAATGGGTGAAAATAGAGCCAAGCTATGCAAAAATACTTGTAGAATTGATGCCACTCTGCCTTAAAACCGTGATTAAAAATATAGGCTACCCAACTAAATAATACCAAAAAAAGTGTCTATAGTTTTTAAGATTTTCATAAACTGTTTCTAAGTGTATGAAGACTTTATTGCAGGCAAATTGTCGACTTTGCTTTATTTTTAGTTAATAACTTTGTAATGAATAATTTAAATGGATTAGTTTTTGTTTCTAAATAAAATAAAATCTTTAATGAACAAATCTGTCTTAAAACTTTTTTAAATTTCTTGCAACAATTTATTGTTTTTTATCACTTGAGTTTCAAATAGCTACTGTACGAAGACATAATTCGTAGCTCAGTTTAGAAAGATGGGTCGATTTCCATATAAAAATTTTTCAGTCACATGTCGATACGATACTACCATTAAAGTATTGATATGAGTAAAATATCGAACAGTTTCGATTCAAGTAAAATTTTACTTGGTATCAAACGAAAGTATCGATACCGTACTAATATCAGTACTTTCATCGTGTCCCTAGTTGGAGCATTTGCAATAAAATTTTTAGTTCTCTGCAGTTTGCTTGTGTGCTCCTGTAACCATTGAAATTCAATATTATTTTTTAAAAGTTCCCGCATTTTTGTAGTTTCTGATGACAAATTTGGAATAAAATTCCGTAAGTAATTGATCATACCCATAATACATTGTAGTCCCTTTTTGTCTTTGGGACACTCTAGGTTCATAATTGCCTTAACTCGATCTTGGGCAGGTCTTATTCCTTCTTCAGAAAAAACCTGTCCCATATATTTTACACTTTTAACTTTATGTTGAAATTTTTCCGGATTAAATTTTATGTTGAGTTTTCTTGCTCGCGCGAAGACATTTCTCAGATTTTCGTCACGCTCTGCCTCTGTTTTACCGAACACTAGCAAGTCGTCCATATAAACAAATGTTCCCGGAAGATTACAGAAAGCATTTGACGTATATCGTTGAAAAATTTCAGGTGCTACATTCAAGCCAAAGGGTAGTCTTTTGAATTTGTAGCTGCCAAAAGGTGTGCTGAACGTACACAGATTACTGGACTCTTCATCAAGAGCTACCTGCCAGAATCCATCCTGTAAATCTAGTACACTAAAATATCTCATATGACTTAGTTTAGAGGTTAATTCCTCGAGTTTTGGTATTAAAAATTTCTCGCTTGTGAGAACCGAGTTGAGATCCTTTGGATCTAAACATAGTCGGATGTCGCCATTTGGCTTCTCTACCATAACTATGTTGCTTACCCAGCTTGTGGGATGCTTTACCCTCTCTATTATATTGTTTCTTTCAAGTTTCCCTAAATAATTTTGTACCCGTTCTGTTAATGCCATTGGAATACGACGAGCTGGTTTTTTCGTGGGTGGTATTCCCTTTTTATAATATAATTTGCATTTTATTGGAAAAGAGCCTAACCTTGAAATATATCTAAATTTTCTTTAATAATTTTATTTACTTTGCTATTTCGGAGGAGATCTACATTTTTTATTAAACTGAAATCGCGACACGCTGGAAGTCCCAAGATCGGAGAGCAAGACGTATTCATAATAATAAAATCTTGTAGCAAAACAAGTTCTTTATAGTGACATTTAAGTTTCACAGTCCCATATGGTTTGAGTTTTTCCCCACTATATGTTTGTATATAACTATTTGTGTTATTAACTTTATAATTTTGTTTGATGTTTTCTAAAAAACTGTATGGTAATATGTTTACCTCAGACCCTGTATCGATTTTGAATTTTATACTGCAATTTCCGAAATTTAATAACTCAAACCATTGTGTATAAGAGCTTGTTTTGCCATGTTTAAATTGTTACGTTAAAACCGTTTTAACCGCGAAACCAGATACAATTCCTCGTCCTTGATTTGAACAGAGGAATGGCAGCTCCGGGTGGCCGTCACTCAGGAGAGAAGGGTGTAGGTTGAGATATCTATTCTATAGGCGCCACTCGCTTCACCCCGTGATGCTGCCGAACAACCGTTGCCCCGAAGCGAGAAGTTGACAACGTGCAAATAATTTATGTACACTGATCTACCGTTTCTCGCCACCTTTCACTTAGGCGACTTTATTGCTACGATTTAATTTGAACTCACTATTTTACGACCCGATCGGTAATTGCAGTTTCTTATCCAGCAACTATTATTAAAGATCATATATTGTTTCCTTTCTTTGTATTTACGTAAAAAAATAAATCTCGTTCACAACAACACTCGCGTTACGGCATGCTACCATGAATGGTATGGCCTCTTAATATTTAGCATGACATATAATTGTTTTAAAGGCTAGGCTCGTGATTTGAAAACAATAAAAGAAAAATATATCTAAAATTTACAGCACCTGTGAATTTTTCCCACGCTGGGGCCCTTTTCGTCTCGCTCACGCCTTCTATGCTGTCGCTCGTCGTTGGTTCACAAATTTGAATCTGAGTTCACTCGAACGTTATTTCGAATGCCGTATTAACGCTTCCCCAATGTCGCAATCTGCCGTCGACAAGATATTTTTCACCAGCACAATCTCTGGATCCGCTCGTTCCCTTCCTGGCTAATTCCACCGATAGTAGCCGCCAAAGAAAATCGCTAACAATTCGTTTGAAAACCTGCTCGTTTTAATTCACTGCCGTCTCGACTTCCAAAATTCCTCGCAACCAAATAGATAAAAAAAACTAATCAGTTTTCAATTCCAGCTAGCACTCCAAATACGCCAAATACAAAATGCGACTGTCTTCTTACCCTGTCGATTTCAAAAGAGACCATTCTTTGCTTTGTTAGATCGCAGGAAAATTTTCACGTACCGGGACTTTCCCGAATCCGTTTGAGTCACTCTTAACTGGTTCGATTTCACTCGAAATGTCATTTAACTCCAAATTCCCCACTTTGGGACAGATGACTTTCCCCTGAGCCGAAATCCTCTGACAGCCGTCAGTTGACATTTCGCATGTCAACTTGTGTATCTGTCAACTTGTGCATCAACATCGACGCTCATAACCGAGAGTCGCAACCCAAGGATCCCCGAAAACGACGGCTAGTTCTTTCGCCGACCCATCTCTAATCACGCCAGGTAAGAACTTACTTAATTTGGCATCCATAGGATGTAATGATATTGCATACATTTGAATTCGTTCGTCGGATGATCTTTTTGCCCGCGGCACTGGGTCGGTTCGTTACGACGGCTAGTGCAAGTGACTTTTTCGATGTGTCTCCGTGTTAATTCGATGTGTCCGTTTCGCGTTTGAGGCCCCCGCGTTCTACCCGACATCCTGTGTGTCCTGCGACGATCTTGTACGTAATTATGTACGAGATCATTGACCTCGAAACTCGCTCGGCAGCTGTATATAGGTCAAGTATTGGCCTAGGTTAGTTGTTGACGTTTCGAGTGGCTTGAGCAGTGCGTCGCTCTGCCGTACGTGTCTATACGTCGACCTTGGTGGTAGATTATTTCTGTCCGCGTATCTGTTTCTATTATGATATACTGAAATAGATTCGTCGAAAGTTGCTTTTTCCTTTAACTTTTGCTGCAAGCCAAATTTCGCCGCAAAAAGAAGAAGCCAGCTGCCAAATTCTGTTGCTGCTGCAGTTTGCTGAAATACGCGAATATACCTTTTGTGATTGTCGTTAGCGACGTTAAACTGACGGATTTAATCATTCGATGCGTGTGTACAGATTGTATCAGATGTACAGATTGTCGTCGGAACCGTAGATTGTCACATCCGAGTACTTACGTCTAATCTTAATAGTAATAGTTCTTTAGTACTTAACATCTAATCTTGATAGTAATAATTCTTTAGTACTTAACATCTAATCTTGATAGTAATAATTCTCGAGCACTTAACGTATAACCTTAATAGTAATAATTCTATAACTACAATTACCTGATTCGCGATTAATTCGGCCTATATCTCCATCGTCTCCTCTGTTGGGGAACGGTGGAGATTTTTTTTTTTTTTTTTTCCGCTTTTAAACTTAACAAAATTCCGATAACCGTAACACCCCCCTCTTCTCAGAGAATTGCATAGAAATTCTCGACTATACTTCTTTGCCGAACTTAACACCGTACTAAGTTACCATTCAAATACGACTCGCCCGCACCGGTATCTTAGACTTACGAACGATTAAAGTCACGTTTGAATTTTGGTTTGTTCCACCACTCAATGAACTGAAAAACGAACGTCGTCACTCATACGCCTTCCATCCATGCAATCACTAGCGTTGCCTACTTTCCCAACAAAACAAACCTAATATAACCCTAAGCATGATTATATGTGTCGACTAGTAGTTAGTATGGTGTTGGTGTCTCTATACTTATTCTATGAGAAACTAATGCATATTGAACTCGATTTTAGGACACTATAGCTATTACGGCTAACCTTATGAGGAGAAAAAGAACGAGGAAATAATTGACTAAAACTAGAACGAGAGAATTAACCGAAAAAAAAAAACAAAAAGGAAAAAGGAAGGAGAGAAAAACAAAAGGAAAAAAAATAAAAAAAAAAACCCAATCGGAAACATCACCAAGCTATCGGTAATTCTTTCACTTTTATTTAAAACTAAACTTACATTCTCTTCAAAACTAACCCCAAAGTATATTATGAAATATAAAACTAACCACCGACTAATATTACATAATATAACCCACCACCAACCAACTTGCTAACCACCCAACTCGCTATTTGTAGCCTATGTACCGCCTTTTCCTGGCTAACTATAGATTCTACTCCTCACCACCTTATCAATTAATTACCAGCTAGGGCCAGGTGAAACAACTCTACTCCTATTAAATATTTAATCCCACCACCATATGTACTTACTACTAATTCTGTTCTAACGGAATTCTTTAGTATTAAACCCACCACCGATAATAACTATCACTACATTGTCTACATACGTTCTTCCCCATTACCCACTATTTCACGCGCCTACTATCTCCGAGCTCCCGTCTGGCTGACGGTCAACTTCTATACAGCGCTTCAAATCTTTTGCGTGCCATGTTCCCGCGGACTTCCCCTTCATGTCCACGAGTTCATACGTCCACGCTGACAACTTTTTCCACAACCTAAAGGGGCCAACGAACGCTGGAGCGAGCTTCGCCGTAAAATGTTTACTGGCATCTGACAGGACGTAGTTTCTTCTCCACACTAGCTCCCCGACCTGGAAAGACTCCGACCTTCGGCGTAGATTATACCTCACTTTACTAGATTGAGCAGCCTGCCTCATTCTCCTGACTACTTCCGCTCGAATCGTTTCCAGCATCGTCGCGCTCCTCGATGGTGAGAAGTCAACCTGCTGATCTCCCGGAGGCTCTGACTTTTCCCGGAATGTAACCATCTCCCTACCAAAGTTAACAAAATAAGGTGAGAACCCCGTTACTTCATGTTTATAAGTCCGCAATGCGCAGGCGATTTTTGCTAGATATTGATCCCAAGATCGGTGGTTTTCCGACGCGTAACACCTTAACATGCATTTAACATCCTGGTTACGCCTTTCGGCCGGGTTAGCCTGAGGGTGATACAATGCAGTGTAGCTCACCTGCACGCCATACTCTTCCACCGCTTTCCTGAATTGGCTGCCCCGGAACTGCACTCCATTATCACAAATTAGTATCCTGGGGACACCGTACACCAAAAAAACATTTTCTTCTAACAGACGAAAAACAGTCGTTGCCGTAGCACTTCGCACAGGTAATAAAACTGAATATTTTGAGACGTAATCGAGGACCGTTAAGATATAAGAATGACCTCTCGACGACCTCGGCAATGGCCCTACCAAATCTACACCGATCATCTCCCACGGGACTTTCGCTTCACCCGCTCGAGTTGACATTAACCCAATCGGAGCTTTCCGTTCCACTTTGCACGTCTGGCACACCTTGCATCTTCGGACGTATTCCCGGATATCCATATTCATCCGCGGCCAGTAGTAGCTCTGCGTAATACGAGCTATCGTTCGTGTCGCTCCCATATGGCCCGCTTTTGGGTCATCGTGATAACGCTCCAGTATTGCTGGTCTCTCAACTTTGCTGACAACTCGCTTCCAGACTTGAGTAGTCCCACCGCCTGTCGCTCGAACTGTGAGCCGTTTCCACAACGTATCTCCGATCACCTTCCAGTCCGAAAACCTATCTGGGTTTTTTTCAACCTTGTCCAACATGCTTTTATACCAACGCTCTGTTACCTGGGGCGTGGATACGCCGCCTACGTCAATCATTGCCCGCGAAAGCGCGTCCGGAACCAGATTTTCCTTTCCCTTTCTATGAACCACCTCGAAATCGAATTGTTGCAACCGTACTGCCCATCTAGCTAATCTACCCGTCGGGTCTTTCAATCTGTTCAGCCAGACGAGCGAATGATGGTCAGTGATTACCACAAAATGAGTCCCTTCGATGTAGGGTCGGAGCTTTTCGATGGCCCATAGAACTCCCAAACACTCTTTCTCCGTTGTAGAATACTTCCTTTCTTGTTGAGACAACGCTCGGCTGAGATAGCACACGACCTTCTCTCCAGTCGGGTGTGCCTGACTCAGCACAGCTCCTATACCAACATCGGAGGCATCAGTCTGCACCTTGAACGGAAGTTCGAAGTTCGGACAAGATAGTACGGGTGCAGTTGTAAGCTTTTGTTTGCAGAACACAAACGCGCGATCACATTCCTCAGTCCATACAAACTTACGGGCCTTCTTGATTAAGTCGGTCAACGGCGCCACCATTGTTGCGTGATCTGGTATGAAGCGTCTGTACCAGGACACCATGCCCAAGAGCTGCCTCACTTGCTTGACCGAGGTAGGACGGGGAAACTCGCTTACCGCCCTCACCTTCTCGGGATCTACGTGCAGTCCCTCCACATCAACCACGTACCCCAGATACTTCAGTTGTGCTCTACAAAATTGGCATTTCTCCCTTGAAACCCGTAAACCAGCTTCCCTTAACCGAACGAAAACTTCACGCAATACCTCAAGATGCCGGTCAAAAGTTTCGGTCACAACTATCACGTCATCGAGATACGTAAACACAAAAGGCTCTAGTGCAGGTCCCAGCACCTTGTCTATCAGCCGTTGCCATGTGGCCCCCGCATTGTGAAGTCCGAAAGGCATCCTACGAAACTGATACAATCCTCTTCCTGGCACGGTGAATGCGGTGTACTGCTTGGATTCCTCTGCCATCGGTACTTGCCAGTACGCAGATTTGACGTCCAGCGTCGACAAGTACTTCGCATTTCTTAGCTTGTCTAAGGTAGCTGAAATGTACGGCAAAGGATAGGCGTCTTTTTCTGACACCGCATTCACCTTCCGGAAGTCCACGCAGAACCGGAATGACCCATCTTTCTTCCGAACTAGTAGTATCGGCGAAGACCACGGACTAGAAGACGGCTCGACTACACCCATCCGAAGCATCTCGCCTAACTCCGCGTTGATCTGTTTTTGCACCGCAGGTGAGACTGGGTAGTACCTCTGCTTGATCGGGGAAGCCATGGTTTTGATTACGTGCTCCACGGAATTCGCACACCCTAGTCCGTCACCCATTAACCCGAATTCCTCTCCCAATAAGCTCGCTAAAGTATCTGCTTCCTTTGTCGATAAATGAGATCGACTCCGCAGCGCCTTACCCGTCTCCACCTCAACTGAAGCGATTGATGTCCACTGCCGGCCCTTCATATCCAACACGACACCGAAATGCTGCCAGAAGTCTATACCTAAAATCACTTCTTGCGGAATCGATGAAATCACCAGTGTTTCGATAGTATGCTTTCGTCCATTCAAAGCAAACTCCAGTTCAACAACTCCATCTACCGCACACGTTACGCCGTTTGCGAGCCGTACTTCTTCAATTCCATCCTGTCTCAGTGACAAACCTCTACCTGCCAACCGAGACCACCCTTTCCATCCCAGAATCGTACGACTCGCCCCTGAATCTAATAATCCCTCCAAAATCGTACCTTCGATCTCCACTTGTAAGTGCGGTCGACTGTCGGGATTATCCTCCACCAACGCGTAGTCTATGTTCGGCTGACGATTCCTCCGTTCCGGCCTTGTTATCGTGTTCGCTCGGCCGCTTAACGAGCACGACGATCGTTTCCCGATCCCTGCGTGTCTTGTCGAGCACGATTTTCTGGATCTCTAGCTCTCACTTGGCATGATGGGCATGAAGACCGCATGACCCCCTGACGTCCACAGCCAAAACATCGCCTGGGCTCAGAGCACTCCCTGGATACGTGACCTTCTTTGCGGCAGTTCCAACACCGCACGCGACTGCCCCCGGACATCACCGCCACCTGCGCTGTAGTTTCCGCACTCACATATGCCAAATCTGGCTCTAAACACCTCCTCGATCGTGTAGTCGGGGGTACGAACGCCGCTACTGAAGCCCTCGTTGCATCCAATGTGCGCCCCATACTTACCAATTCGGATATTGACCCGACTGGCTTCAGACATAGCTGCTGCTGATAGAAGGGGGCGATATTCCTTCTCAAGGTCCGAAGTTTTTTTTCTTCAGAGCAACTCTTCTTTAACCTACTAAAAAGGCGCTCCATTATCGCCACATAAACCCCCATCGACTCGTTTTCCCCTTGAGTCCGTCTTCGGATTTCCTCCCAAAGGCGATCTTCATAGTCGGAGGGCAAGAATTCTGCCTTCAGCTCTTCTACTAACGCGTCCCAGCTTTCCACAAGGTTGCGGTTGGCCCTAAACCAAATCAACGCCCGCCCATCGAAGAGATCGACTGCTGCCCGGAAAAGCTGAGATTTGGTAAGCCCTCGTGCCTGGCGTAGCTCTTCGACCCGCTCTAAAAAGGCATTGATAGAGCCTGACGAGTCGCCACTAAACTTAAGGCCCCATTTCGCCACTTCCGCAAGACTTGTGCTCCGTGCTGTTGGTATTACGTTTGTCACTTGGTCTTCGTTCGAGTGCTCCGCCTCATCGCCACTCGAGTCACCTACTCTCTCCTCCAAAGAACCCATCGCCAGGATAAACCTATTCCGGAGGGACCTCGCTCCCTTCTTTTGCTCGACGGTCACTGCCTGCATGTTTGCCAAACGCCGGAATCCAAACTCGACCTTAACCTTCGCTTTGACATAGTCCGATGCCGCTCTATCCCCTGTCACCCTAGCTATAAGCTCCTCGACCTCTGACGCTTTTACCGTAAGCTCCGCATAATCCGTCGCATAATCGAACGGGTACTCCGTTTCGACGTGTGATGTATCCAACGCTGCTTCTGATTTTAGCGCCGCCCTCAGGGTCTTTCGCATATTTTCGACTGTATCCGCCGGGAAACCTCGGATCGCAAGCTCATACGTGAGCTCATCCTTGCTAAGTCGATCCACTATAATTTTCATTACTCACGATAACCACTGCGACGCACTTAACTCGAACTTCACTCGGATCACTATCTAATTTTAACAAACAAAATCTACCCAGCCTATCCCAACAACAATAACCAACAGTAACCTATTGTCAACTATACAAAAGTACTGCTCCTCCTGAAAATATGCTCCCTAGAAAAATACACAGTCCACCTGAAAATGTTGCCTCTTAGCTTAAAAACCAATCACTCTTCCACACGCACACAAAAATCAATTCAATTCACTGAAAAACTCACACACTCCAGTCACTCAATTCAATCCAAAATTCAAACTGTTGTATCTTAAATAGTTAGTAATTATATAAAATTCAAAAAAAAATCTTCAATATACCATGCATAAAAATCTGCTACACAATGCCTTATCGAGCAACGGATCTCGAGAAATGAACTCTAAAATTTTCCGGGTCCTGTTAACCGCGAAAGGACCGCTAATACCGACAAAGCCTTAACCAACCGATAATACCGTTATTTCCGTTGTTTTAGGCCCCACGTTGGGCGCCAATTTGTTACGTTAAAACCGTTTTAACCGCGAAACCAGATACAATTCCTCGTCCTTGATTTGAACAGAGGAATGGCAGTTCCGGGTGGCCGTCACTCAGGAGAGAAGGGTGTAGGTTGAGATATCTATTCTATAGGCGCCACTCGCTTCACCCCGTGATGCTGCCGAACAACCGTTGCCCCGAAGCGAGAAGTTGACAACGTGCAAATAATTTATGTACACTGATCTACCGTTTCTCGCCACCTTTCACTTAGGCGACTTTGTTGCTACGATTTAATTTGAACTCACTATTTTACGACCCGATCGGTAATTGCAGTTTCTTATCCAGCAACTATTATTAAAGATCATATATTGTTTCCTTTCTTTGTATTTACGTAAAAAAATAAATCTCGTTCACAACAACACTCGCGTTACGGCATGCTACCATGAATGGTATGGCCTCTTAATATTTAGCATGACATATAATTGTTTTAAAGGCTAGGCTCGTGATTTGAAAACAATAAAAGAAAAATATATCTAAAATTTACAGCACCTGTGAATTTTTCCCACGCTGGGGCCCTTTTCGTCTCGCTCACGCCTTCTATGCTGTCGCTCGTCGTTGGTTCACAAATTTGAATCTGAGTTCACTCGAACGTTATTTCGAATGCCGTATTAACGCTTCCCCAATGTCGCAATCTGCCGTCGACAAGATATTTTTCACCAGCACAATCTCTGGATCCGCTCGTTCCCTTCCTGGCTAATTCCACCGATAGTAGCCGCCAAAGAAAATCGCTAACAATTCGTTTGAAAACCTGCTCGTTTTAATTCACTGCCGTCTCGACTTCCAAAATTCCTCGCAACCAAATAGATAAAAAAAACTAATCAGTTTTCAATTCCAGCTAGCACTCCAAATACGCCAAATACAAAATGCGACTGTCTTCTTACCCTGTCGATTTCAAAAGAGACCATTCTTTGCTTTGTTAGATCGCAGGAAAATTTTCACGTACCGGGACTTTCCCGAATCCGTTTGAGTCACTCTAACTGGTTCGATTTCACTCGAAATGTCATTTAACTCCAAATTCCCCACTTTGGGACAGATGACTTTCCCCTGAGCCGAAATCCTCTGACAGCCGTCAGTTGACATTTCGCATGTCAACTTGTGTATCTGTCAACTTGTGCATCAACATCGACGCTCATAACCGAGAGTCGCAACCCAAGGATCCCCGAAAACGACGGCTAGTTCTTTCGCCGACCCATCTCTAATCACGCCAGGTAAGAACTTACTTAATTTGGCATCCATAGGATGTAATGATATTGCATACATTTGAATTCGTTCGTCGGATGATCTTTTTGCCCGCGGCACTGGGTCGGTTCGTTACGACGGCTAGTGCAAGTGACTTTTTCGATGTGTCTCCGTGTTAATTCGATGTGTCCGTTTCGCGTTTGAGGCCCCCGCGTTCTACCCGACATCCTGTGTGTCCTGCGACGATCTTGTACGTAATTATGTACGAGATCATTGACCTCGAAACTCGCTCGGCAGCTGTATATAGGTCAAGTATTGGCCTAGGTTAGTTGTTGACGTTTCGAGTGGCTTGAGCAGTGCGTCGCTCTGCCGTACGTGTCTATACGTCGACCTTGGTGGTAGATTATTTCTGTCCGCGTATCTGTTTCTATTATGATATACTGAAATAGATTCGTCGAAAGTTGCTTTTTCCTTTAACTTTTGCTGCAAGCCAAATTTCGCCGCAAAAAGAAGAAGCCAGCTGCCAAATTCTGTTGCTGCTGCAGTTTGCTGAAATACGCGAATATACCTTTTGTGATTGTCGTTAGCGACGTTAAACTGACGGATTTAATCATTCGATGCGTGTGTACAGATTGTATCAGATGTACAGATTGTCGTCGGAACCGTAGATTGTCACATCCGAGTACTTACGTCTAATCTTAATAGTAATAGTTCTTTAGTACTTAACATCTAATCTTGATAGTAATAATTCTTTAGTACTTAACATCTAATCTTGATAGTAATAATTCTCGAGCACTTAACGTATAACCTTAATAGTAATAATTCTATAACTACAATTACCTGATTCGCGATTAATTCGGCCTATATCTCCATCGTCTCCTCTGTTGGGGAACGGTGGAGATTTTTTTTTTTTTTTTTCCCGCTTTTAAACTTAACAAAATTCCGATAACCGTAACAAAATAAATCATATATATAAAAATTTGTAACTGACAGATCTTCACCTGTATTCCAATGTTCTTCTTCCGAAGTTGATGTACTGGAGGACGCTGCACTACTCTTATCAATTTTCAATTCGTTTGCCTTAAATCTGTCTCCTTTCCTTTTATTTCTACAAGTTTGAAAAAAATGTCAGGGTTTTCTGCAATATGAACACAGTTTTTTATACGCTGGACACTTATTTTTAGGATGTATCATTAAACACCTAGAGCACTTGACGTCTTCATCCCGATGTTCCCTGTAATTAGATTTTTTATTTGATTTATTGAAACTTTTTGATTTTGCACTTAAATTATTGTATTTGTTGATTGATGTCGACGTTTTCTTCTCCAAAGCGTAAATGTCCATTGCTCTATTGCCATTTCTGTGCACCTCATTAGACCTAATTTTATCTAGCTCAGCTACTCTGCATATATTTATTGCCTTTTCTAACGTAAGATCTGGTGTATTCATCAATTTATCGCTAAGCTCCGAATTCCTTAGTCCCATGATAATAAAATCACGTATCAGGTTTTTCTTTTGAGTTTCAAAATGACATCCATCTGCTAGATGTCTGATGTCAGCCAAAACTGTATCAAAACTTTCACCTTCCTTTTGCACTCTTTTGTAGAATTTTATTCTTTCAATAATAGCGTTTTTCTTAGGATTGCAGTAGTTTTCAAATTCCTTGAGTACATCTTCCATTTTCTTATCTTCTTGAGTAGAAATTTCCCACGTGTAAAATTTATGCCTTGCATCATCTCCAATTAAATTGAGCAAAATTGCCTTTTTAACCATGTCTGCTTTCTTATCTTTTTCTGATGCAATCATGTAAGTCTTAAAATCTCGTTCAAAAACTTTAAAATTGGCTGCTAAATTTCCTTCCAGTACTAGCGGTAATGGTTTATTGTAATCCGTTGTTGTATTGTTTTCTTCTTGCCCGTAAGATGTACAGTAACTTGTACCGTTTCTTCGAATATTTTCTTCACAATGCAATCAAATCAAATATTTTCTTCACAATGCACGCCTTCACTTTTTCCAATATTATTTATTTCTTCTTGCTTCTCCAAATTTTTTTTTGGCAAATTATCTGTGTTTACAGGTGGTTTTACAAATTCGTCGTCACTTTTTTCTATACACTCCACTTTTTCCTCACTTTTTATGCGTGTACTCATTCGCCATTGAAATTAATATAATTTAATCTTCCAATTTTTTCTTTTAATTTCCACTTGTGAAACACTTATTTAATACCTCCTTTATTTATTTTTATGTTCTTTAAACCGGCTGCGCCATGTTTGGTCATTGTTTAAATAATAGTCAACTTTTATTACGAATGATAATTTATTGAGACTTCTAAGTGGGTTGAGTGGCAACTGACTGTGACATGGCCCACAGTGGATTACATAACAAATGTAGTACTAGCTCTGAATACAATGACAGTAGTAGATCATGGCTAAACTAAAGGTACATTCACTACGAAATTCTACATTTGCTTAAAACATCGCCGCAAAGTCCTGACCTCAATCCCATTGAGCACATGCGGAACATGCTAGAAAAAAGGATCAGGACTCATCCTATTAGCTCAAAATCTAAGTTGAAACAGGCTCTTTAGCAGAAATGGGTGAAAATAGAGCCAAGCTATGCAAAAATACTTGTAGAATTGATGCCACTCTGCCTTAAAACCGTGATTAAAAATATAGGCTACCCAACTAAATAATACCAAAAAAAAAGTATCTATAGTTTTTAAGATTTTCATAAACTGTTTCTAAGTGTATGAAGACTTTATTGCAGGCAAATTGTCGACTTTGCTTTATTTTTAGTTAATAACTTTGTAATGAATAATTTAAATGGATTAGTTTTTGTTTCTAAATAAAATAAAATCTTTAATGAACAAATCTGTCTTAAAACTTTTTTAAATTTCTTGCAACAATTTATTGTTTTTTATCACTTGAGTTTCAAATAGCTACTGTACGAAGACATAATTCGTAGCTCAGTTTAGAAAGATGGGTCGATTTCCATATAAAAATTTTTCAGTCACATGTCGATACGATACTACCATTAAAGTATTGATATGAGTAAAATATCGAACAGTTTCGATTCAAGTAAAAATTTACTTGGTATCAAACGAAAGTATCGATACCGTACTAATATCAGTACTTTCATCGTGTCCCTAGTTGGAGCATTTGCAATAAAATTTTTAGTTCTCTGCAGTTCGCTTGTGTGCTCCTGTAACCATTGAAATTCAATATTATTTTTTAAAAGTTCCCGCATTTTTGTAGTTTCTGATGACAAATTTGGAATAAAATTCCGTAAGTAATTGATCATACCCATAATACATTGTAGTCCCTTTTTGTCTTTGGGACACTCTAGGTTCATAATTGCCTTAACTCGATCTTGGGCAGGTCTTATTCCTTCTTCAGAAAAAACCTGTCCCATATATTTTACACTTTTAACTTTATGTTGAAATTTTTCCGGATTAAATTTTATGTTGAGTTTTCTTGCTCGCGCGAAGACATTTCTCAGATTTTCGTCACGCTCTGCCTCTGTTTTACCGAACACTAGCAAGTCGTCCATATAAACAAATGTTCCCGGAAGATTACAGAAAGCATTTGACGTATATCGTTGAAAAATTTCAGGTGCTACATTCAAGCCAAAGGGTAGTCTTTTGAATTTGTAGCTGCCAAAAGGTGTGCTGAACGTACACAGATTACTGGACTCTTCATCAAGAGCTACCTGCCAGAATCCATCCTGTAAATCTAGTACACTAAAATATCTCATATGACTTAGTTTAGAGGTTAATTCCTCGAGTTTTGGTATTAAAAATTTCTCGCTTGTGAGAACCGAGTTGAGATCCTTTGGATCTAAACATAGTCGGATGTCGCCATTTGGCTTCTCTACCATAACTATGTTGCTTACCCAGCTTGTGGGATGCTTTACCCTCTCTATTATATTGTTTCTTTCAAGTTTCCCTAAATAATTTTGTACCCGTTCTGTTAATGCCATTGGAATACGACGAGCTGGTTTTTTCGTGGGTGGTATTCCCTTTTTATAATATAAATTGCATTTTATTGGAAAAGAGCCTAACCTTGAAATATACGAGGTCTGGCTATTAAATAACGAGACTGCGCGCCTAGAAGGCGCCGTAGAGGGGTGCGGAAATAAACGAGTAGTGCGTTGGGTATCTAGATATCTTGTCTATGCACGTACCAAAACACGTTCTCGTCACTATTATTGTATTTGTGCAGTAGCGGTTTGAAACGAACGTGTTTTTTTCTCGTGCCGAAAACCATGTGTGACGAAAAACAGGAGCAACATATCAATCTCAAATTTCTCGTTAAATTGAAAAAAAAAACTCCAACTGAGTGCTATAAATTGTTGCAAGAGGCCTATGGGGACAATTTTCTATCTCGTGCGCGTGTTTTTGAGTGGTGTACGCGCTTCAGTGAGGTCCGAGAGAGTACTGAAGATGACCAACGCCCAGGTCGCCCTGTCACTGTTTCAACTCCGGAAACAGTGACCAAAATCAACCAAATTGTGCGTGCAGATCGTCGAATGAGCATCCGGATGATTGCCGAGGCTGTAAACGCCGATAAAGAAACGGTTAGACAAATTTTACACGAGGAATTACACATGACAAAAGTCTGTGCGAAGTTCGTGCCAAAAACCCTGACTCCTGACCAAAAGCTCTTGCGTTTACAGGTCTGCTCAGATTTCCTTGAAAGGTTAAAAAAAGATTCCGGACTGATGAAAAACATTATTACTTGCGACGAAACGTGGATTTTTCAATACGATGTTGAAACAAAGCGGCAATCGATGCATTGGAAGACGCCTGAATCGCTCAAAATCAAAAAAGCAAGGATGTCCAAATCAAAATTCAAGGCAATGTTGATCGTTTTTTTCGACATTAACGGTATCGTGATGACTGAATGGGTTCCAGAGGGTCAGACTGTCAACCAGACTTACTATTTGTCAGTTTTGGCAACACTGCGAGAACGAGTTCGTAAGAAACGGCCCGAGTTGTGCAAGAACAATTCGTGGATTTTGCACCAGGACAACGCACCTGCCCATAACGCGCTATCTGTGAAGCAGTATTTGGCCGGTAAGCGCACTCCAGTGCTCGAACATGCGCCGTACTCGCCAGATTTAGCACCGTGCGACTTTTTTTTGTTTCCCAAGATAAAATCTGCTTTGAAAGGGACCCGATTTGAGTCGATGGAAGCGGTAAAGCAAAAAACGGCAGAGCTCCTAAAGGCCCTCACCAAAGAAGACTTCCAGCACTGCTTCGATCAATGGAAAAAACGTACGGAAAGGTGTGTGGCGAGGAAAGGAGAGTATATTGAAGGGGAGCATTCGAATGTAGAATAATTTTTATAATAATACCCTTTTTCGTAACCAGTCTCGTTATTTAATAGCCAGACCTCGTATCTAAATTTTCTTTAATAATTTTATTTACTTTGCTATTTCGGAGGAGATCTACATTTTTTATTAAACTGAAATCGCGACACGCTGGAAGTCCCAAGATCGGAGAGCAAGACGTATTCATAATAATAAAATCTTGTAGCAAAACAAGTTCTTTATAGTGACATTTAAGTTTCACAGTCCCATATGGTTTGAGTTTTTCCCCACTATATGTTTGTATATAACTATTTGTGTTATTAACTTTATAATTTTGTTTGATGTTTTCTAAAAAACTGTATGGTAATATGTTTACCTCAGACCCTGTATCGATTTTGAATTTTATACTGCAATTTCCGAAATTTAACAACTCAAACCATTGTGTATAAGAGCTTGTTTTGCCATGTTTAAATAAATCATATATATAAAAATTTGTAACTGACAGATCTTCACCTGTATTCCAATGTTCTTCTTCCGAAGTTGATGTACTGGAGGACGCTGCACTACTCTCATCAATTTTCAATTCGTTTGCCTTAAATCTGTCTCCTACCTTTTATTTCTACAAGCTTGAAAAAAATGTCAGGGTTTTCTGCAATATGAACACAGTTTTTTATACGCTGGACACTTATTTTTAGGATGTATCATTAAACACCTAGAGCACTTGACGTCTTCATCCCGATGTTCCCTGTAATTAGATTTTTTATTTGATTTATTGAAACTTTTTGATTTTGCACTTAAATTATTGTATTTGTTGATTGATGTCGACGTTTTCTTCTCCAAAGCGTAAATGTCCATTGCTCTATTGCCATTTCTGTGCACCTCATTAGACCTAAGTTTATCTAGCTCAGCTACTCTGCATATATTTATTGCCTTTTCTAACGTAAGATCTGGTGTATTCATCAATTTATCGCTAAGCTCCGAATTTCTTAGTCCCATGATAATAAAATCACGTATCAGGTTTTTCTTTTGAGTTTCAAAATGACATCCATCTGCTAGATGTCTGATGTCAGCCAAAACTGTATCAAAACTTTCACCTTCCTTTTGCACTCTTTTGTAGAATTTTATTCTTTCAATAATAGCGTTTTTCTTAGGATTGCAGTAGTTTTCAAATTCCTTGAGTACATCTTCCATTTTCTTATCTTCTTGAGTAGAAATTTCCCACGTGTAAAATTTTTGCCTTGCATCATCTCCAATTAAATTGAGCAAAATTGCCTTTTTAACCATGTCTGCTTTCTTATCTTTTTCTGATGCAATCATGTAAGTCTTAAAATCTCGTTCAAAAACTTTAAAATTGGCTGCTAAATTTCCTTCCAGTACTAGCGGTAATGGTTTATTGTAATCCGTTGTTGTATTGTTTTCTTCTTGCCCGTAAGATGTACAGTAACTTGTACCGTTTCTTCGAATATTTTCTTCACAATGCAATCAAATCAAATATTTTCTTCACAATGCACGCCTTCACTTTTTCCAATATTATTTATTTCTTCTTGCTTCTCCAAATTTTTTTTTGGCAAATTATCTGTGTTTACAGGTGGTTTTACAAATTCGTCGTCACTTTTTTCTATACACTCCACTTTTTCCTCACTTTTTATGCGTGTACTCATTCGCCATTGAAATTAATATAATTTAATCTTCCAATTTTTTCTTTTAATTTCCACTTGTGAAACACTTATTTAATACCTCCTTTATTTATTTTTATGTTCTTTAAACCGGCTGCGCCATGTTTGGTCATTGTTTAAATAATAGTCAACTTTTATTACGAATGATAATTTATTGAGACTTCTAAGTGGGTTGAGTGGCAACTGACTGTGACATGGCCCACAGTGGATTACATAACAAATGTAGTACTAGCTCTGAATACAATGACAGTAGTAGATCATGGCTAAACTAAAGGTACATTCACTACGAAATTCTACATTTGCTTAAAACATCGCCGCAAAGTCCTGACCTCAATCCCATTGAGCACATGCGGAACATGCTAGAAAAAAGGATCAGGACTCATCCTATTAGCTCAAAATCTAAGTTGAAACAGGCTCTTTAGCAGAAATGGGTGAAAATAGAGCCAAGCTATGCAAAAATACTTGTAGAATTGATGCCACTCTGCCTTAAAACCGTGATTAAAAATATAGGCTACCCAACTAAATAATACCAAAAAAAAAGTATCTATAGTTTTTAAGATTTTCATAAACTGTTTCTAAGTGTATGAAGACTTTATTGCAGGCAAATTGTCGACTTTGCTTTATTTTTAGTTAATAACTTTGTAATGAATAATTTAAATGGATTAGTTTTTGTTTCTAAATAAAATAAAATCTTTAATGAACAAATCTGTCTTAAAACTTTTTTAAATTTCTTGCAACAATTTATTGTTTTTTATCACTTGAGTTTCAAATAGCTACTGTACGAAGACATAATTTGTAGCTCAGTTTAGAAAGATGGGTCGATTTCCATATAAAAATTTTTCAGTCACATGTCGATACGATACTACCATTAAAGTATTGATATGAGTAAAATATCGAACAGTTTCGATTCAAGTAAAATTTTACTTGGTATCAAACGAAAGTATCGATACCGTACTAATATCAGTACTTTCATCGTGTCCCTAGTTGGAGCATTTGCAATAAAATTTTTAGTTCTCTGCAGTTCGCTTGTGTGCTCCTGTAACCATTGAAATTCAATATTATTTTTTAAAAGTTCCCGCATTTTTGTAGTTTCTGATGACAAATTTGGAATAAAATTCCGTAAGTAATTGATCATACCCATAATACATTGTAGTCCCTTTTTGTCTTTGGGACACTCTAGGTTCATAATTGCCTTAACTCGATCTTGGGCAGGTCTTATTCCTTCTTCAGAAAAAACCTGTCCCATATATTTTACACTTTTAACTTTATGTTGAAATTTTTCCGGATTAAATTTTATGTTGAGTTTTCTTGCTCGCGCGAAGACATTTCTCAGATTTTCGTCACGCTCTGCCTCTGTTTTACCGAACACTAGCAAGTCGTCCATATAAACAAATGTTCCCGGAAGATTACAGAAAGCATTTGACGTATATCGTTGAAAAATTTCAGGTGCTACATTCAAGCCAAAGGGTAGTCTTTTGAATTTGTAGCTGCCAAAAGGTGTGCTGAACGTACACAGATTACTGGACTCTTCATCAAGAGCTACCTGCCAGAATCCATCCTGTAAATCTAGTACACTAAAATATCTCATATGACTTAGTTTAGAGGTTAATTCCTCGAGTTTTGGTATTAAAAATTTCTCGCTTGTGAGAACCGAGTTGAGATCCTTTGGATCTAAACATAGTCGGATGTCGCCATTTGGCTTCTCTACCATAACTATGTTGCTTACCCAGCTTGTGGGATGCTTTACCCTCTCTATTATATTGTTTCTTTCAAGTTTCCCTAAATAATTTTGTACCCGTTCTGTTAATGCCATTGGAATACGACGAGCTGGTTTTTTCGTGGGTGGTATTCCCTTTTTATAATATAAATTGCATTTTATTGGAAAAGAGCCTAACCTTGAAATATATCTAAATTTTCTTTAATAATTTTATTTACTTTGCTATTTCGGAGGAGATCTACATTTTTTATTAAACTGAAATCGCGACACGCTGGAAGTCCCAAGATCGGAGAGCAAGACGTATTCATAATAATAAAATCTTGTAGCAAAACAAGTTCTTTATAGTGACATTTAAGTTTCACAGTCCCATATGGTTTGAGTTTTTCCCCACTATATGTTTGTATATAACTATTTGTGTTATTAACTTTATAATTTTGTTTGATGTTTTCTAAAAAACTGTATGGTAATATGTTTACCTCAGACCCTGTATCGATTTTGAATTTTATACTGCAATTTCCGAAATTTAACAACTCAAACCATTGTGTATAAGAGCTTGTTTTGCCATGTTTAAATAAATCATATATATAAAAATTTGTAACTGACAGATCTTCACCTGTATTCCAATGTTCTTCTTCCGAAGTTGATGTACTGGAGGACGCTCCACTACTCTCATCAATTTTCAATTCGTTTGCCTTAAATCTGTCTCCTACCTTTTATTTCTACAAGCTTGAAAAAAATGTCAGGGTTTTCTGCAATATGAACACAGTTTTTTATACGCTGGACACTTATTTTTACGATGTATCATTAAACACCTAGAGCACTTGACGTCTTCATCCCGATGTTCCCTGTAATTAGATTTTTTATTTGATTTATTGAAACTTTTTGATTTTGCACTTAAATTATTGTATTTGTTGATTGATGTCGACGTTTTCTTCTCCAAAGCGTAAATGTCCATTGCTCTATTGCCATTTCTGTGCACCTCATTAGACCTAAGTTTATCTAGCTCAGCTACTCTGCATATATTTATTGCCTTTTCTAACGTAAGATCTGGTGTATTCATCAATTTATCGCTAAGCTCCGAATTTCTTAGTCCCATGATAATAAAATCACGTATCAGGTTTTTCTTTTGAGTTTCAAAATGACATCCATCTGCTAGATGTCTGATGTCAGCCAAAACTGTATCAAAACTTTCACCTTCCTTTTGCACTCTTTTGTAGAATTTTATTCTTTCAATAATAGCGTTTTTCTTAGGATTGCAGTAGTTTTCAAATTCCTTGAGTACATCTTCCATTTTCTTATCTTCTTGAGTAGAAATTTCCCACGTGTAAAATTTTTGCCTTGCATCATCTCCAATTAAATTGAGCAAAATTGCCTTTTTAACCATGTCTGCTTTCTTATCTTTTTCTGATGCAATCATGTAAGTCTTAAAATCTCGTTCAAAAACTTTAAAATTGGCTGCTAAATTTCCTTCCAGTACTAGCGGTAATGGTTTATTGTAATCCGTTGTTGTATTGTTTTCTTCTTGCCCGTAAGATGTACAGTAACTTGTACCGTTTCTTCGAATATTTTCTTCACAATGCAATCAAATCAAATATTTTCTTCACAATGCACGCCTTCACTTTTTCCAATATTATTTATTTCTTCTTGCTTCTCCAAATTTTTTTTTGGCAAATTATCTGTGTTTACAGGTGGTTTTACAAATTCGTCGTCACTTTTTTCTATACACTCCACTTTTTCCTCACTTTTTATGCGTGTACTCATTCGCCATTGAAATTAATATAATTTAATCTTCCAATTTTTTCTTTTAATTTCCACTTGTGAAACACTTATTTAATACCTCCTTTATTTATTTTTATGTTCTTTAAACCGGCTGCGCCATGTTTGGTCATTGTTTAAATAATAGTCAACTTTTATTACGAATGATAATTTATTGAGACTTCTAAGTGGGTTGAGTGGCAACTGACTGTGACATGGCCCACAGTGGATTACATAACAAATGTAGTACTAGCTCTGAATACAATGACAGTAGTAGATCATGGCTAAACTAAAGGTACATTCACTACGAAATTCTACATTTGCTTAAAACATCGCCGCAAAGTCCTGACCTCAATCCCATTGAGCACATGCGGAACATGCTAGAAAAAAGGATCAGGACTCATCCTATTAGCTCAAAATCTAAGTTGAAACAGGCTCTTTAGCAGAAATGGGTGAAAATAGAGCCAAGCTATGCAAAAATACTTGTAGAATTGATGCCACTCTGCCTTAAAACCGTGATTAAAAATATAGGCTACCCAACTAAATAATACCAAAAAAAGTGTCTATAGTTTTTAAGATTTTCATAAACTGTTTCTAAGTGTATGAAGACTTTATTGCAGGCAAATTGTCGACTTTGCTTTATTTTTAGTTAATAACTTTGTAATGAATAATTTAAATGGATTAGTTTTTGTTTCTAAATAAAATAAAATCTTTAATGAACAAATCTGTCTTAAAACTTTTTTAAATTTCTTGCAACAATTTATTGTTTTTTATCACTTGAGTTTCAAATAGCTACTGTACGAAGACATAATTTGTAGCTCAGTTTAGAAAGATGGGTCGATTTCCATATAAAAATTTTTCAGTCACATGTCGATACGATACTACCATTAAAGTATTGATATGAGTAAAATATCGAACAGTTTCGATTCAAGTAAAATTTTACTTGGTATCAAACGAAAGTATCGATACCGTACTAATATCAGTACTTTCATCGTGTCCCTAGTTGGAGCATTTGCAATAAAATTTTTAGTTCTCTGCAGTTCGCTTGTGTGCTCCTGTAACCATTGAAATTCAATATTATTTTTTAAAAGTTCCCGCATTTTTGTAGTTTCTGATGACAAATTTGGAATAAAATTCCGTAAGTAATTGATCATACCCATAATACATTGTAGTCCCTTTTTGTCTTTGGGACACTCTAGGTTCATAATTGCCTTAACTCGATCTTGGGCAGGTCTTATTCCTTCTTCAGAAAAAACCTGTCCCATATATTTTACACTTTTAACTTTATGTTGAAATTTTTCCGGATTAAATTTTATGTTGAGTTTTCTTGCTCGCGCGAAGACATTTCTCAGATTTTCGTCACGCTCTGCCTCTGTTTTACCGAACACTAGCAAGTCGTCCATATAAACAAATGTTCCCGGAAGATTACAGAAAGCATTTGACGTATATCGTTGAAAAATTTCAGGTGCTACATTCAAGCCAAAGGGTAGTCTTTTGAATTTGTAGCTGCCAAAAGGTGTGCTGAACGTACACAGATTACTGGACTCTTCATCAAGAGCTACCTGCCAGAATCCATCCTGTAAATCTAGTACACTAAAATATCTCATATGACTTAGTTTAGAGGTTAATTCCTCGAGTTTTGGTATTAAAAATTTCTCGCTTGTGAGAACCGAGTTGAGATCCTTTGGATCTAAACATAGTCGGATGTCGCCATTTGGCTTCTCTACCATAACTATGTTGCTTACCCAGCTTGTGGGATGCTTTACCCTCTCTATTATATTGTTTCTTTCAAGTTTCCCTAAATAATTTTGTACCCGTTCTGTTAATGCCATTGGAATACGACGAGCTGGTTTTTTCGTGGGTGGTATTCCCTTTTTATAATATAAATTGCATTTTATTGGAAAAGAGCCTAACCTTGAAATATATCTAAATTTTCTTTAATAATTTTATTTACTTTGCTATTTCGGAGGAGATCTACATTTTTTATTAAACTGAAATCGCGACACGCTGGAAGTCCCAAGATCGGAGAGCAAGACGTATTCATAATAATAAAATCTTGTAGCAAAACAAGTTCTTTATAGTGACATTTAAGTTTCACAGTCCCATATGGTTTGAGTTTTTCCCCACTATATGTTTGTATATAACTATTTGTGTTATTAACTTTATAATTTTGTTTGATGTTTTCTAAAAAACTGTATGGTAATATGTTTACCTCAGACCCTGTATCGATTTTGAATTTTATACTGCAATTTCCGAAATTTAACAACTCAAACCATTGTGTATAAGAGCTTGTTTTGCCATGTTTAAATAAATCATATATATAAAAATTTGTAACTGACAGATCTTCACCTGTATTCCAATGTTCTTCTTCCGAAGTTGATGTACTGGAGGACGCTGCACTACTCTCATCAATTTTCAATTCGTTTGCCTTAAATCTGTCTCCTACCTTTTATTTCTACAAGCTTGAAAAAAATGTCAGGGTTTTCTGCAATATGAACACAGTTTTTTATACGCTGGACACTTATTTTTACGATGTATCATTAAACACCTAGAGCACTTGACGTCTTCATCCCGATGTTCCCTGTAATTAGATTTTTTATTTGATTTATTGAAACTTTTTGATTTTGCACTTAAATTATTGTATTTGTTGATTGATGTCGACGTTTTCTTCTCCAAAGCGTAAATGTCCATTGCTCTATTGCCATTTCTGTGCACCTCATTAGACCTAAGTTTATCTAGCTCAGCTACTCTGCATATATTTATTGCCTTTTCTAACGTAAGATCTGGTGTATTCATCAATTTATCGCTAAGTTCCGAATTTCTTAGTCCCATGATAATAAAATCACGTATCAGGTTTTTCTTTTGAGTTTCAAAATGACATCCATCTGCTAGATGTCTGATGTCAGCCAAAACTGTATCAAAACTTTCACCTTCCTTTTGCACTCTTTTGTAGAATTTTATTCTTTCAATAATAGCGTTTTTCTTAGGATTGCAGTAGTTTTCAAATTCCTTGAGTACATCTTCCATTTTCTTATCTTCTTGAGTAGAAATTTCCCACGTGTAAAAGTTTTGCCTTGCATCATCTCCAATTAAATTGAGCAAAATTGCCTTTTTAACCATGTCTGCTTTCTTATCTTTTTCTGATGCAATCATGTAAGTCTTAAAATCTCGTTCAAAAACTTTAAAATTGGCTGCTAAATTTCCTTCCAGTACTAGCGGTAATGGTTTATTGTAATCCGTTGTTGTATTGTTTTCTTCTTGCCCGTAAGATGTACAGTAACTTGTACCGTTTCTTCGAATATTTTCTTCACAATGCAATCAAATCAAATATTTTCTTCACAATGCACGCCTTCACTTTTTCCAATATTATTTATTTCTTCTTGCTTCTCCAAATTTTTTTTTGGCAAATTATCTGTGTTTACAGGTGGTTTTACAAATTCGTCGTCACTTTTTTCTATACACTCCACTTTTTCCTCACTTTTTATGCGTGTACTCATTCGCCATTGAAATTAATATAATTTAATCTTCCAATTTTTTCTTTTAATTTCCACTTGTGAAACACTTATTTAATACCTCCTTTATTTATTTTTATGTTCTTTAAACCGGCTGCGCCATGTTTGGTCATTGTTTAAATAATAGTCAACTTTTATTACGAATGATAATTTATTGAGACTTCTAAGTGGGTTGAGTGGCAACTGACTGTGACATGGCCCACAGTGGATTACATAACAAATGTAGTACTAGCTCTGAATACAATGACAGTAGTAGATCATGGCTAAACTAAAGGTACATTCACTACGAAATTCTACATTTGCTTAAAACATCGCCGCAAAGTCCTGACCTCAATCCCATTGAGCACATGCGGAACATGCTAGAAAAAAGGATCAGGACTCATCCTATTAGCTCAAAATCTAAGTTGAAACAGGCTCTTTAGCAGAAATGGGTGAAAATAGAGCCAAGCTATGCAAAAATACTTGTAGAATTGATGCCACTCTGCCTTAAAACCGTGATTAAAAATATAGGCTACCCAACTAAATAATACCAAAAAAAAAGTATCTATAGTTTTTAAGATTTTCATAAACTGTTTCTAAGTGTATGAAGACTTTATTGCAGGCAAATTGTCGACTTTGCTTTATTTTTAGTTAATAACTTTGTAATGAATAATTTAAATGGATTAGTTTTTGTTTCTAAATAAAATAAAATCTTTAATGAACAAATCTGTCTTAAAACTTTTTTAAATTTCTTGCAACAATTTATTGTTTTTTATCACTTGAGTTTCAAATAGCTACTGTACGAAGACATAATTTGTAGCTCAGTTTAGAAAGATGGGTCGATTTCCATATAAAAATTTTTCAGTCACATGTCGATACGATACTACCATTAAAGTATTGATATGAGTAAAATATCGAACAGTTTCGATTCAAGTAAAATTTTACTTGGTATCAAACGAAAGTATCGATACCGTACTAATATCAGTACTTTCATCGTGTCCCTAGTTGGAGCATTTGCAATAAAATTTTTAGTTCTCTGCAGTTTGCTTGTGTGCTCCTGTAACCATTGAAATTCAATATTATTTTTTAAAAGTTCCCGCATTTTTGTAGTTTCTGATGACAAATTTGGAATAAAATTCCGTAAGTAATTGATCATACCCATAATACATTGTAGTCCCTTTTTGTCTTTGGGACACTCTAGGTTCATAATTGCCTTAACTCGATCTTGGGCAGGTCTTATTCCTTCTTCAGAAAAAACCTGTCCCATATATTTTACACTTTTAACTTTATGTTGAAATTTTTCCGGATTAAATTTTATGTTGAGTTTTCTTGCTCGCGCGAAGACATTTCTCAGATTTTCGTCACGCTCTGCCTCTGTTTTACCGAACACTAGCAAGTCGTCCATATAAACAAATGTTCCCGGAAGATTACAGAAAGCATTTGACGTATATCGTTGAAAAATTTCAGGTGCTACATTCAAGCCAAAGGGTAGTCTTTTGAATTTGTAGCTGCCAAAAGGTGTGCTGAACGTACACAGATTACTGGACTCTTCATCAAGAGCTACCTGCCAGAATCCATCCTGTAAATCTAGTACACTAAAATATCTCATATGACTTAGTTTAGAGGTTAATTCCTCGAGTTTTGGTATTAAAAATTTCTCGCTTGTGAGAACCGAGTTGAGATCCTTTGGATCTAAACATAGTCGGATGTCGCCATTTGGCTTCTCTACCATAACTATGTTGCTTACCCAGCTTGTGGGATGCTTTACCCTCTCTATTATATTGTTTCTTTCAAGTTTCCCTAAATAATTTTGTACCCGTTCTGTTAATGCCATTGGAATACGACGAGCTGGTTTTTTCGTGGGTGGTATTCCCTTTTTATAATATAAATTGCATTTTATTGGAAAAGAGCCTAACCTTGAAATATATCTAAATTTTCTTTAATAATTTTATTTACTTTGCTATTTCGGAGGAGATCTACATTTTTTATTAAACTGAAATCGCGACACGCTGGAAGTCCCAAGATCGGAGAGCAAGACGTATTCATAATAATAAAATCTTGTAGCAAAACAAGTTCTTTATAGTGACATTTAAGTTTCACAGTCCCATATGGTTTGAGTTTTTCCCCACTATATGTTTGTATATAACTATTTGTGTTATTAACTTTATAATTTTGTTTGATGTTTTCTAAAAAACTGTATGGTAATATGTTTACCTCAGACCCTGTATCGATTTTGAATTTTATACTGCAATTTCCGAAATTTAACAACTCAAACCATTGTGTATAAGAGCTTGTTTTGCCATGTTTAAATAAATCATATATATAAAAATTTGTAACTGACAGATCTTCACCTGTATTCCAATGTTCTTCTTCCGAAGTTGATGTACTGGAGGACGCTGCACTACTCTCATCAATTTTCAATTCGTTTGCCTTAAATCTGTCTCCTACCTTTTATTTCTACAAGCTTGAAAAAAATGTCAGGGTTTTCTGCAATATGAACACAGTTTTTTATACGCTGGACACTTATTTTTACGATGTATCATTAAACACCTAGAGCACTTGACGTCTTCATCCCGATGTTCCCTGTAATTAGATTTTTTATTTGATTTATTGAAACTTTTTGATTTTGCACTTAAATTATTGTATTTGTTGATTGATGTCGACGTTTTCTTCTCCAAAGCGTAAATGTCCATTGCTCTATTGCCATTTCTGTGCACCTCATTAGACCTAAGTTTATCTAGCTCAGCTACTCTGCATATATTTATTGCCTTTTCTAACGTAAGATCTGGTGTATTCATCAATTTATCGCTAAGTTCCGAATTTCTTAGTCCCATGATAATAAAATCACGTATCAGGTTTTTCTTTTGAGTTTCAAAATGACATCCATCTGCTAGATGTCTGATGTCAGCCAAAACTGTATCAAAACTTTCACCTTCCTTTTGCACTCTTTTGTAGAATTTTATTCTTTCAATAATAGCGTTTTTCTTAGGATTGCAGTAGTTTTCAAATTCCTTGAGTACATCTTCCATTTTCTTATCTTCTTGAGTAGAAATTTCCCACGTGTAAAAGTTTTGCCTTGCATCATCTCCAATTAAATTGAGCAAAATTGCCTTTTTAACCATGTCTGCTTTCTTATCTTTTTCTGATGCAATCATGTAAGTCTTAAAATCTCGTTCAAAAACTTTAAAATTGGCTGCTAAATTTCCTTCCAGTACTAGCGGTAATGGTTTATTGTAATCCGTTGTTGTATTGTTTTCTTCTTGCCCGTAAGATGTACAGTAACTTGTACCGTTTCTTCGAATATTTTCTTCACAATGCAATCAAATCAAATATTTTCTTCACAATGCACGCCTTCACTTTTTCCAATATTATTTATTTCTTCTTGCTTCTCCAAATTTTTTTTTGGCAAATTATCTGTGTTTACAGGTGGTTTTACAAATTCGTCGTCACTTTTTTCTATACACTCCACTTTTTCCTCACTTTTTATGCGTGTACTCATTCGCCATTGAAATTAATATAATTTAATCTTCCAATTTTTTCTTTTAATTTCCACTTGTGAAACACTTATTTAATACCTCCTTTATTTATTTTTATGTTCTTTAAACCGGCTGCGCCATGTTTGGTCATTGTTTAAATAATAGTCAACTTTTATTACGAATGATAATTTATTGAGACTTCTAAGTGGGTTGAGTGGCAACTGACTGTGACATGGCCCACAGTGGATTACATAACAAATGTAGTACTAGCTCTGAATACAATGACAGTAGTAGATCATGGCTAAACTAAAGGTACATTCACTACGAAATTCTACATTTGCTTAAAACATCGCCGCAAAGTCCTGACCTCAATCCCATTGAGCACATGCGGAACATGCTAGAAAAAAGGATCAGGACTCATCCTATTAGCTCAAAATCTAAGTTGAAACAGGCTCTTTAGCAGAAATGGGTGAAAATAGAGCCAAGCTATGCAAAAATACTTGTAGAATTGATGCCACTCTGCCTTAAAACCGTGATTAAAAATATAGGCTACCCAACTAAATAATACCAAAAAAAAAGTATCTATAGTTTTTAAGATTTTCATAAACTGTTTCTAAGTGTATGAAGACTTTATTGCAGGCAAATTGTCGACTTTGCTTTATTTTTAGTTAATAACTTTGTAATGAATAATTTAAATGGATTAGTTTTTGTTTCTAAATAAAATAAAATCTTTAATGAACAAATCTGTCTTAAAACTTTTTTAAATTTCTTGCAACAATTTATTGTTTTTTATCACTTGAGTTTCAAATAGCTACTGTACGAAGACATAATTCGTAGCTCAGTTTAGAAAGATGGGTCGATTTCCATATAAAAATTTTTCAGTCACATGTCGATACGATACTACCATTAAAGTATTGATATGAGTAAAATATCGAACAGTTTCGATTCAAGTAAAATTTTACTTGGTATCAAACGAAAGTATCGATACCGTACTAATATCAGTACTTTCATCGTGTCCCTAGTTGGAGCATTTGCAATAAAATTTTTAGTTCTCTGCAGTTCGCTTGTGTGCTCCTGTAACCATTGAAATTCAATATTATTTTTTAAAAGTTCCCGCATTTTTGTAGTTTCTGATGACAAATTTGGAATAAAATTCCGTAAGTAATTGATCATACCCATAATACATTGTAGTCCCTTTTTGTCTTTGGGACACTCTAGGTTCATAATTGCCTTAACTCGATCTTGGGCAGGTCTTATTCCTTCTTCAGAAAAAACCTGTCCCATATATTTTACACTTTTAACTTTATGTTGAAATTTTTCCGGATTAAATTTTATGTTGAGTTTTCTTGCTCGCGCGAAGACATTTCTCAGATTTTCGTCACGCTCTGCCTCTGTTTTACCGAACACTAGCAAGTCGTCCATATAAACAAATGTTCCCGGAAGATTACAGAAAGCATTTGACGTATATCGTTGAAAAATTTCAGGTGCTACATTCAAGCCAAAGGGTAGTCTTTTGAATTTGTAGCTGCCAAAAGGTGTGCTGAACGTACACAGATTACTGGACTCTTCATCAAGAGCTACCTGCCAGAATCCATCCTGTAAATCTAGTACACTAAAATATCTCATATGACTTAGTTTAGAGGTTAATTCCTCGAGTTTTGGTATTAAAAATTTCTCGCTTGTGAGAACCGAGTTGAGATCCTTGGATCTAAACATAGTCGGATGTCGCCATTTGGCTTCTCTACCATAACTATGTTGCTTACCCAGCTTGTGGGATGCTTTACCCTCTCTATTATATTGTTTCTTTCAAGTTTCCCTAAATAATTTTGTACCCGTTCTGTTAATGCCATTGGAATACGACGAGCTGGTTTTTTCGTGGGTGGTATTCCCTTTTTATAATATAATTTGCATTTTATTGGAAAAGAGCCTAACCTTGAAATATATCTAAATTTTCTTTAATAATTTTATCTACTTTGCTATTTCGGAGGAGATCTACATTTTTTATTAAACTGAAATCGCGACACGCTGGAAGTCCCAAGATCGGAGAGCAAGACGTATTCATAATAATAAAATCTTGTAGCAAAACAAGTTCTTTATAGTGACATTTAAGTTTCACAGTCCCATATGGTTTGAGTTTTTCCCCACTATATGTTTGTATATAACTATTTGTGTTATTAACTTTATAATTTTGTTTGATGTTTTCTAAAAAACTGTATGGTAATATGTTTACCTCAGACCCTGTATCGATTTTGAATTTTATACTGCAATTTCCGAAATTTAATAACTCAAACCATTGTGTATAAGAGCTTGTTTTGCCATGTTTAAATAAATCATATATATAAAAATTTGTAACTGACAGATCTTCACCTGTATTCCAATGTTCTTCTTCCGAAGTTGATGTACTGGAGGACGCTGCACTACTCTCATCAATTTTCAATTCGTTTGCCTTAAATCTGTCTCCTACCTTTTATTTCTACAAGCTTGAAAAAAATGTCAGGGTTTTCTGCAATATGAACACAGTTTTTTATACGCTGGACACTTATTTTTACGATGTATCATTAAACACCTAGAACACTTGACGTCTTCATCCCGATGTTCCCTGTAATTAGATTTTTTATTTGATTTATTGAAACTTTTTGATTTTGCACTTAAATTATTGTATTTGTTGATTGATGTCGACGTTTTCTTCTCCAAAGCGTAAATGTCCATTGCTCTATTGCCATTTCTGTGCACCTCATTAGACCTAAGTTTATCTAGCTCAGCTACTCTGCATATATTTATTGCCTTTTCTAACGTAAGATCTGGTGTATTCATCAATTTATCGCTAAGCTCCGAATTTCTTAGTCCCATGATAATAAAATCACGTATCAGGTTTTTCTTTTGAGTTTCAAAATGACATCCATCTGCTAGATGTCTGATGTCAGCCAAAACTGTATCAAAACTTTCACCTTCCTTTTGCACTCTTTTGTAGAATTTTATTCTTTCAATAATAGCGTTTTTCTTAGGATTGCAGTAGTTTTCAAATTCCTTGAGTACATCTTCCATTTTCTTATCTTCTTGAGTAGAAATTTCCCACGTGTAAAATTTTTGCCTTGCATCATCTCCAATTAAATTGAGCAAAATTGCCTTTTTAACCATGTCTGCTTTCTTATCTTTTTCTGATGCAATCATGTAAGTCTTAAAATCTCGTTCAAAAACTTTAAAATTGGCTGCTAAATTTCCTTCCAGTACTAGCGGTAATGGTTTATTGTAATCCGTTGTTGTATTGTTTTCTTCTTGCCCGTAAGATGTACAGTAACTTGTACCGTTTCTTCGAATATTTTCTTCACAATGCAATCAAATCAAATATTTTCTTCACAATGCACGCCTTCACTTTTTCCAATATTATTTATTTCTTCTTGCTTCTCCAAATTTTTTTTTGGCAAATTATCTGTGTTTACAGGTGGTTTTACAAATTCGTCGTCACTTTTTTCTATACACTCCACTTTTTCCTCACTTTTTATGCGTGTACTCATTCGCCATTGAAATTAATATAATTTAATCTTCCAATTTTTTCTTTTAATTTCCACTTGTGAAACACTTATTTAATACCTCCTTTATTTATTTTTATGTTCTTTAAACCGGCTGCGCCATGTTTGGTCATTGTTTAAATAATAGTCAACTTTTATTACGAATGATAATTTATTGAGACTTCTAAGTGGGTTGAGTGGCAACTGACTGTGACATGGCCCACAGTGGATTACATAACAAATGTAGTACTAGCTCTGAATACAATGACAGTAGTAGATCATGGCTAAACTAAAGGTACATTCACTACGAAATTCTACATTTGCTTAAAACATCGCCGCAAAGTCCTGACCTCAATCCCATTGAGCACATGCGGAACATGCTAGAAAAAAGGATCAGGACTCATCCTATTAGCTCAAAATCTAAGTTGAAACAGGCTCTTTAGCAGAAATGGGTGAAAATAGAGCCAAGCTATGCAAAAATACTTGTAGAATTGATGCCACTCTGCCTTAAAACCGTGATTAAAAATATAGGCTACCCAACTAAATAATACCAAAAAAAGTGTCTATAGTTTTTAAGATTTTCATAAACTGTTTCTAAGTGTATGAAGACTTTATTGCAGGCAAATTGTCGACTTTGCTTTATTTTTAGTTAATAACTTTGTAATGAATAATTTAAATGGATTAGTTTTTGTTTCTAAATAAAATAAAATCTTTAATGAACAAATCTGTCTTAAAACTTTTTTAAATTTCTTGCAACAATTTATTGTTTTTTATCACTTGAGTTTCAAATAGCTACTGTACGAAGACATAATTTGTAGCTCAGTTTAGAAAGATGGGTCGATTTCCATATAAAAATTTTTCAGTCACATGTCGATACGATACTACCATTAAAGTATTGATATGAGTAAAATATCGAACAGTTTCGATTCAAGTAAAATTTTACTTGGTATCAAACGAAAGTATCGATACCGTACTAATATCAGTACTTTCATCGTGTCCCTAGTTGGAGCATTTGCAATAAAATTTTTAGTTCTCTGCAGTTCGCTTGTGTGCTCCTGTAACCATTGAAATTCAATATTATTTTTTAAAAGTTCCCGCATTTTTGTAGTTTCTGATGACAAATTTGGAATAAAATTCCGTAAGTAATTGATCATACCCATAATACATTGTAGTCCCTTTTTGTCTTTGGGACACTCTAGGTTCATAATTGCCTTAACTCGATCTTGGGCAGGTCTTATTCCTTCTTCAGAAAAAACCTGTCCCATATATTTTACACTTTTAACTTTATGTTGAAATTTTTCCGGATTAAATTTTATGTTGAGTTTTCTTGCTCGCGCGAAGACATTTCTCAGATTTTCGTCACGCTCTGCCTCTGTTTTACCGAACACTAGCAAGTCGTCCATATAAACAAATGTTCCCGGAAGATTACAGAAAGCATTTGACGTATATCGTTGAAAAATTTCAGGTGCTACATTCAAGCCAAAGGGTAGTCTTTTGAATTTGTAGCTGCCAAAAGGTGTGCTGAACGTACACAGATTACTGGACTCTTCATCAAGAGCTACCTGCCAGAATCCATCCTGTAAATCTAGTACACTAAAATATCTCATATGACTTAGTTTAGAGGTTAATTCCTCGAGTTTTGGTATTAAAAATTTCTCGCTTGTGAGAACCGAGTTGAGATCCTTTGGATCTAAACATAGTCGGATGTCGCCATTTGGCTTCTCTACCATAACTATGTTGCTTACCCAGCTTGTGGGATGCTTTACCCTCTCTATTATATTGTTTCTTTCAAGTTTCCCTAAATAATTTTGTACCCGTTCTGTTAATGCCATTGGAATACGACGAGCTGGTTTTTTCGTGGGTGGTATTCCCTTTTTATAATATAAATTGCATTTTATTGGAAAAGAGCCTAACCTTGAAATATATCTAAATTTTCTTTAATAATTTTATTTACTTTGCTATTTCGGAGGAGATCTACATTTTTTATTAAACTGAAATCGCGACACGCTGGAAGTCCCAAGATCGGAGAGCAAGACGTATTCATAATAATAAAATCTTGTAGCAAAACAAGTTCTTTATAGTGACATTTAAGTTTCACAGTCCCATATGGTTTGAGTTTTTCCCCACTATATGTTTGTATATAACTATTTGTGTTATTAACTTTATAATTTTGTTTGATGTTTTCTAAAAAACTGTATGGTAATATGTTTACCTCAGACCCTGTATCGATTTTGAATTTTATACTGCAATTTCCGAAATTTAACAACTCAAACCATTGTGTATAAGAGCTTGTTTTGCCATGTTTAAATAAATCATATATATAAAAATTTGTAACTGACAGATCTTCACCTGTATTCCAATGTTCTTCTTCCGAAGTTGATGTACTGGAGGACGCTGCACTACTCTCATCAATTTTCAATTCGTTTGCCTTAAATCTGTCTCCTACCTTTTATTTCTACAAGCTTGAAAAAAATGTCAGGGTTTTCTGCAATATGAACACAGTTTTTTATACGCTGGACACTTATTTTTACGATGTATCATTAAACACCTAGAGCACTTGACGTCTTCATCCCGATGTTCCCTGTAATTAGATTTTTTATTTGATTTATTGAAACTTTTTGATTTTGCACTTAAATTATTGTATTTGTTGATTGATGTCGACGTTTTCTTCTCCAAAGCGTAAATGTCCATTGCTCTATTGCCATTTCTGTGCACCTCATTAGACCTAAGTTTATCTAGCTCAGCTACTCTGCATATATTTATTGCCTTTTCTAACGTAAGATCTGGTGTATTCATCAATTTATCGCTAAGTTCCGAATTTCTTAGTCCCATGATAATAAAATCACGTATCAGGTTTTTCTTTTGAGTTTCAAAATGACATCCATCTGCTAGATGTCTGATGTCAGCCAAAACTGTATCAAAACTTTCACCTTCCTTTTGCACTCTTTTGTAGAATTTTATTCTTTCAATAATAGCGTTTTTCTTAGGATTGCAGTAGTTTTCAAATTCCTTGAGTACATCTTCCATTTTCTTATCTTCTTGAGTAGAAATTTCCCACGTGTAAAATTTTTGCCTTGCATCATCTCCAATTAAATTGAGCAAAATTGCCTTTTTAACCATGTCTGCTTTCTTATCTTTTTCTGATGCAATCATGTAAGTCTTAAAATCTCGTTCAAAAACTTTAAAATTGGCTGCTAAATTTCCTTCCAGTACTAGCGGTAATGGTTTATTGTAATCCGTTGTTGTATTGTTTTCTTCTTGCCCGTAAGATGTACAGTAACTTGTACCGTTTCTTCGAATATTTTCTTCACAATGCAATCAAATCAAATATTTTCTTCACAATGCACGCCTTCACTTTTTCCAATATTATTTATTTCTTCTTGCTTCTCCAAATTTTTTTTTGGCAAATTATCTGTGTTTACAGGTGGTTTTACAAATTCGTCGTCACTTTTTTCTATACACTCCACTTTTTCCTCACTTTTTATGCGTGTACTCATTCGCCATTGAAATTAATATAATTTAATCTTCCAATTTTTTCTTTTAATTTCCACTTGTGAAACACTTATTTAATACCTCCTTTATTTATTTTTATGTTCTTTAAACCGGCTGCGCCATGTTTGGTCATTGTTTAAATAATAGTCAACTTTTATTACGAATGATAATTTATTGAGACTTCTAAGTGGGTTGAGTGGCAACTGACTGTGACATGGCCCACAGTGGATTACATAACAAATGTAGTACTAGCTCTGAATACAATGACAGTAGTAGATCATGGCTAAACTAAAGGTACATTCACTACGAAATTCTACATTTGCTTAAAACATCGCCGCAAAGTCCTGACCTCAATCCCATTGAGCACATGCGGAACATGCTAGAAAAAAGGATCAGGACTCATCCTATTAGCTCAAAATCTAAGTTGAAACAGGCTCTTTAGCAGAAATGGGTGAAAATAGAGCCAAGCTATGCAAAAATACTTGTAGAATTGATGCCACTCTGCCTTAAAACCGTGATTAAAAATATAGGCTACCCAACTAAATAATACCAAAAAAAAAGTATCTATAGTTTTTAAGATTTTCATAAACTGTTTCTAAGTGTATGAAGACTTTATTGCAGGCAAATTGTCGACTTTGCTTTATTTTTAGTTAATAACTTTGTAATGAATAATTTAAATGGATTAGTTTTTGTTTCTAAATAAAATAAAATCTTTAATGAACAAATCTGTCTTAAAACTTTTTTAAATTTCTTGCAACAATTTATTGTTTTTTATCACTTGAGTTTCAAATAGCTACTGTACGAAGACATAATTCGTAGCTCAGTTTAGAAAGATGGGTCGATTTCCATATAAAAATTTTTCAGTCACATGTCGATACGATACTACCATTAAAGTATTGATATGAGTAAAATATCGAACAGTTTCGATTCAAGTAAAATTTTACTTGGTATCAAACGAAAGTATCGATACCGTACTAATATCAGTACTTTCATCGTGTCCCTAGTTGGAGCATTTGCAATAAAATTTTTAGTTCTCTGCAGTTCGCTTGTGTGCTCCTGTAACCATTGAAATTCAATATTATTTTTTAAAAGTTCCCGCATTTTTGTAGTTTCTGATGACAAATTTGGAATAAAATTCCGTAAGTAATTGATCATACCCATAATACATTGTAGTCCCTTTTTGTCTTTGGGACACTCTAGGTTCATAATTGCCTTAACTCGATCTTGGGCAGGTCTTATTCCTTCTTCAGAAAAAACCTGTCCCATATATTTTACACTTTTAACTTTATGTTGAAATTTTTCCGGATTAAATTTTATGTTGAGTTTTCTTGCTCGCGCGAAGACATTTCTCAGATTTTCGTCACGCTCTGCCTCTGTTTTACCGAACACTAGCAAGTCGTCCATATAAACAAATGTTCCCGGAAGATTACAGAAAGCATTTGACGTATATCGTTGAAAAATTTCAGGTGCTACATTCAAGCCAAAGGGTAGTCTTTTGAATTTGTAGCTGCCAAAAGGTGTGCTGAACGTACACAGATTACTGGACTCTTCATCAAGAGCTACCTGCCAGAATCCATCCTGTAAATCTAGTACACTAAAATATCTCATATGACTTAGTTTAGAGGTTAATTCCTCGAGTTTTGGTATTAAAAATTTCTCGCTTGTGAGAACCGAGTTGAGATCCTTTGGATCTAAACATAGTCGGATGTCGCCATTTGGCTTCTCTACCATAACTATGTTGCTTACCCAGCTTGTGGGATGCTTTACCCTCTCTATTATATTGTTTCTTTCAAGTTTCCCTAAATAATTTTGTACCCGTTCTGTTAATGCCATTGGAATACGACGAGCTGGTTTTTTCGTGGGTGGTATTCCCTTTTTATAATATAATTTGCATTTTATTGGAAAAGAGCCTAACCTTGAAATATATCTAAATTTTCTTTAATAATTTTATCTACTTTGCTATTTCGGAGGAGATCTACATTTTTTATTAAACTGAAATCGCGACACGCTGGAAGTCCCAAGATCGGAGAGCAAGACGTATTCATAATAATAAAATCTTGTAGCAAAACAAGTTCTTTATAGTGACATTTAAGTTTCACAGTCCCATATGGTTTGAGTTTTTCCCCACTATATGTTTGTATATAACTATTTGTGTTATTAACTTTATAATTTTGTTTGATGTTTTCTAAAAAACTGTATGGTAATATGTTTACCTCAGACCCTGTATCGATTTTGAATTTTATACTGCAATTTCCGAAATTTAATAACTCAAACCATTGTGTATAAGAGCTTGTTTTGCCATGTTTAAATAAATCATATATATAAAAATTTGTAACTGACAGATCTTCACCTGTATTCCAATGTTCTTCTTCCGAAGTTGATGTACTGGAGGACGCTGCACTACTCTCATCAATTTTCAATTCGTTTGCCTTAAATCTGTCTCCTACCTTTTATTTCTACAAGCTTGAAAAAAATGTCAGGGTTTTCTGCAATATGAACACAGTTTTTTATACGCTGGACACTTATTTTTACGATGTATCATTAAACACCTAGAACACTTGACGTCTTCATCCCGATGTTCCCTGTAATTAGATTTTTTATTTGATTTATTGAAACTTTTTGATTTTGCACTTAAATTATTGTATTTGTTGATTGATGTCGACGTTTTCTTCTCCAAAGCGTAAATGTCCATTGCTCTATTGCCATTTCTGTGCACCTCATTAGACCTAAGTTTATCTAGCTCAGCTACTCTGCATATATTTATTGCCTTTTCTAACGTAAGATCTGGTGTATTCATCAATTTATCGCTAAGCTCCGAATTTCTTAGTCCCATGATAATAAAATCACGTATCAGGTTTTTCTTTTGAGTTTCAAAATGACATCCATCTGCTAGATGTCTGATGTCAGCCAAAACTGTATCAAAACTTTCACCTTCCTTTTGCACTCTTTTGTAGAATTTTATTCTTTCAATAATAGCGTTTTTCTTAGGATTGCAGTAGTTTTCAAATTCCTTGAGTACATCTTCCATTTTCTTATCTTCTTGAGTAGAAATTTCCCACGTGTAAAATTTTTGCCTTGCATCATCTCCAATTAAATTGAGCAAAATTGCCTTTTTAACCATGTCTGCTTTCTTATCTTTTTCTGATGCAATCATGTAAGTCTTAAAATCTCGTTCAAAAACTTTAAAATTGGCTGCTAAATTTCCTTCCAGTACTAGCGGTAATGGTTTATTGTAATCCGTTGTTGTATTGTTTTCTTCTTGCCCGTAAGATGTACAGTAACTTGTACCGTTTCTTCGAATATTTTCTTCACAATGCAATCAAATCAAATATTTTCTTCACAATGCACGCCTTCACTTTTTCCAATATTATTTATTTCTTCTTGCTTCTCCAAATTTTTTTTTGGCAAATTATCTGTGTTTACAGGTGGTTTTACAAATTCGTCGTCACTTTTTTCTATACACTCCACTTTTTCCTCACTTTTTATGCGTGTACTCATTCGCCATTGAAATTAATATAATTTAATCTTCCAATTTTTTCTTTTAATTTCCACTTGTGAAACACTTATTTAATACCTCCTTTATTTATTTTTATGTTCTTTAAACCGGCTGCGCCATGTTTGGTCATTGTTTAAATAATAGTCAACTTTTATTACGAATGATAATTTATTGAGACTTCTAAGTGGGTTGAGTGGCAACTGACTGTGACATGGCCCACAGTGGATTACATAACAAATGTAGTACTAGCTCTGAATACAATGACAGTAGTAGATCATGGCTAAACTAAAGGTACATTCACTACGAAATTCTACATTTGCTTAAAACATCGCCGCAAAGTCCTGACCTCAATCCCATTGAGCACATGCGGAACATGCTAGAAAAAAGGATCAGGACTCATCCTATTAGCTCAAAATCTAAGTTGAAACAGGCTCTTTAGCAGAAATGGGTGAAAATAGAGCCAAGCTATGCAAAAATACTTGTAGAATTGATGCCACTCTGCCTTAAAACCGTGATTAAAAATATAGGCTACCCAACTAAATAATACCAAAAAAAGTGTCTATAGTTTTTAAGATTTTCATAAACTGTTTCTAAGTGTATGAAGACTTTATTGCAGGCAAATTGTCGACTTTGCTTTATTTTTAGTTAATAACTTTGTAATGAATAATTTAAATGGATTAGTTTTTGTTTCTAAATAAAATAAAATCTTTAATGAACAAATCTGTCTTAAAACTTTTTTAAATTTCTTGCAACAATTTATTGTTTTTTATCACTTGAGTTTCAAATAGCTACTGTACGAAGACATAATTTGTAGCTCAGTTTAGAAAGATGGGTCGATTTCCATATAAAAATTTTTCAGTCACATGTCGATACGATACTACCATTAAAGTATTGATATGAGTAAAATATCGAACAGTTTCGATTCAAGTAAAATTTTACTTGGTATCAAACGAAAGTATCGATACCGTACTAATATCAGTACTTTCATCGTGTCCCTAGTTGGAGCATTTGCAATAAAATTTTTAGTTCTCTGCAGTTCGCTTGTGTGCTCCTGTAACCATTGAAATTCAATATTATTTTTTAAAAGTTCCCGCATTTTTGTAGTTTCTGATGACAAATTTGGAATAAAATTCCGTAAGTAATTGATCATACCCATAATACATTGTAGTCCCTTTTTGTCTTTGGGACACTCTAGGTTCATAATTGCCTTAACTCGATCTTGGGCAGGTCTTATTCCTTCTTCAGAAAAAACCTGTCCCATATATTTTACACTTTTAACTTTATGTTGAAATTTTTCCGGATTAAATTTTATGTTGAGTTTTCTTGCTCGCGCGAAGACATTTTTCAGATTTTCGTCACGCTCTGCCTCTGTTTTACCGAACACTAGCAAGTCGTCCATATAAACAAATGTTCCCGGAAGATTACAGAAAGCATTTGACGTATATCGTTGAAAAATTTCAGGTGCTACATTCAAGCCAAAGGGTAGTCTTTTGAATTTGTAGCTGCCAAAAGGTGTGCTGAACGTACACAGATTACTGGACTCTTCATCAAGAGCTACCTGCCAGAATCCATCCTGTAAATCTAGTACACTAAAATATCTCATATGACTTAGTTTAGAGGTTAATTCCTCGAGTTTTGGTATTAAAAATTTCTCGCTTGTGAGAACCGAGTTGAGATCCTTTGGATCTAAACATAGTCGGATGTCGCCATTTGGCTTCTCTACCATAACTATGTTGCTTACCCAGCTTGTGGGATGCTTTACCCTCTCTATTATATTGTTTCTTTCAAGTTTCCCTAAATAATTTTGTACCCGTTCTGTTAATGCCATTGGAATACGACGAGCTGGTTTTTTCGTGGGTGGTATTCCCTTTTTATAATATAATTTGCATTTTATTGGAAAAGAGCCTAACCTTGAAATATATCTAAATTTTCTTTAATAATTTTATCTACTTTGCTATTTCGGAGGAGATCTACATTTTTAATTAAACTGAAATCGCGACATGCTGGAAGTCCCAAGATCGGAGAGCAAGACGTATTCATAATAATAAAATCTTGTAGCAAAACAAGTTCTTTATAGTGACATTTAAGTTTCACAGTCCCATATGGTTTGAGTTTTTCCCCACTATATGTTTGTATATAACTATTTGTGTTATTAACTTTATAATTTTGTTTGATGTTTTCTAAAAAACTGTATGGTAATATGTTTACCTCAGACCTTGTATCGATTTTGAATTTTATACTGCAATTTCCGAAATTTAATAACTCAAACCATTGTGTATAAGAGCTTGTTTTGCCATGTTTAAATAAATCATATATATAAAAATTTGTAACTGACAGATCTTCACCTGTATTCCAATGTTCTTCTTCCGAAGTTGATGTACTGGAGGACGCTGCACTACTCTCATCAATTTTCAATTCGTTTGCCTTAAATCTGTCTCCTACCTTTTATTTCTACAAGCTTGAAAAAAATGTCAGGGTTTTCTGCAATATGAACACAGTTTTTTATACGCTGGACACTTATTTTTACGATGTATCATTAAACACCTAGAGCACTTGACGTCTTCATCCCGATGTTCCCTGTAATTAGATTTTTTATTTGATTTATTGAAACTTTTTGATTTTGCACTTAAATTATTGTATTTGTTGATTGATGTCGACGTTTTCTTCTCCAAAGCGTAAATGTCCATTGCTCTATTGCCATTTCTGTGCACCTCATTAGACCTAAGTTTATCTAGCTCAGCTACTCTGCATATATTTATTGCCTTTTCTAACGTAAGATCTGGTGTATTCATCAATTTATCGCTAAGCTCCGAATTTCTTAGTCCCATGATAATAAAATCACGTATCAGGTTTTTCTTTTGAGTTTCAAAATGACATCCATCTGCTAGATGTCTGATGTCAGCCAAAACTGTATCAAAACTTTCACCTTCCTTTTGCACTCTTTTGTAGAATTTTATTCTTTCAATAATAGCGTTTTTCTTAGGATTGCAGTAGTTTTCAAATTCCTTGAGTACATCTTCCATTTTCTTATCTTCTTGAGTAGAAATTTCCCACGTGTAAAATTTTTGCCTTGCATCATCTCCAATTAAATTGAGCAAAATTGCCTTTTTAACCATGTCTGCTTTCTTATCTTTTTCTGATGCAATCATGTAAGTCTTAAAATCTCGTTCAAAAACTTTAAAATTGGCTGCTAAATTTCCTTCCAGTACT